>OZ024743.1:11377272-11402305 GCA_964016885.1 Eledone cirrhosa | reverse complement strand
GAAACAATATTAATAATTTATCTACATAAACATTTTTATATAGCTGCACCTTTAATCCATTCGATACCGAAACGCCCTGAGTTCTACGATACAAAGTTTTTTGTTTTATTTATCTAAAAGCCTTCATTCATAATTTAATGTAGGTACCTTTGCCAAACACCGGTTTGATAAATAAAAAGTTACATTAATAAATCCCTCTAAATTCTTGAATATTTTCAAAATTATTTGAAAACCATAGACATTGTCATTCATAAGAAAGATAGTAACGAAAGGGATAAATGAAATCAAGTGCGCCATGGAGCAGCAATTATCAGAGGAAAACCCATGTTCAAGTCATTTCAATTCATTTTCGTTGTTGATATACAACTTACAACTGAGCAAAGCTTGGGTGGCACATTGCAGCATCCCTTGTGGAAAGTAATCGACACTAATAGCGAAAGGTCGGTGGAGTGGCAGAAACAAACACAGAATTGAACAAAAGAGAATAAGGGTTGGCAAACAAAATATAGCTTTGAACAAATTGTGATGTATTTATATTATAATAAAAATAATGAAATTATTGTGTACACTGCTCAGGTGCACTACAACTATTTATATTATTTATATTATCGTTTGGTTATGAGGAAGGGCGCCTATTTTCAAAACAGTCCACTAATGGCACCCAAGGTGTTAAACTGGGTGACGGTTAACATTTGCTTAGTAATGATGAGGAACAGAACGACGAAAAACAATGATCACATGGCACCCCGTCCGCCGCTCTAGCAATTCAAATCCTGCTATAAGGTTGCCTTTTATCTACGAAAGTGTCAATAACGTAAATTCTATTGATATTTATTGAATATGAATACTGAAAACATTCCGTAATTATTGAGTCGTAACCGACGTCATCGTATTCATTTCATGCTACAAGACCAAGTCAGCATACTGGATTTCTCCCCCGCCCAAAATGAGCTGTTACACCGCCTTCAAGTGGCGTTAGAAAAAAATTGGAGTATGGTGGAAAGTGAAACTGCCAAAAGTACTACAGTTATATTTTATAACGTAATGTTGGAGGCGTTGATGATTTTACAGGATCAAATGAAAGTATTTGAGCAAAAAAATTAAAAAAAAAGTTGTTAACTACTGCTATATAGAGCATTGCTGTAAATCGTAAGTAGAAAGAATAAACAAAGTGGAATGGCTTAACTAGGAAGAGAATCTGCGTAGTAAACTCAATTTTGTCGAGAAGTTTATTGTAATTTTATAGCTCATACAGTAATTGAATAAAGAAAGAGAGAAAACAAAACAACGAAAAAGCTCCTACTTCATCACCTGATTTACTAAAAGTAGCAGCCAAATCCTTTTAAAATCACACCCCGCCGTCTTTGGAAACGAATGGACTCGTTACATAGGAGAGTCACAGCTGAAATGCTTTTAATCACAGGTTTTCTCGATTAAAATTAACTTAAAGTTCAACAACCTCTTATAAAAAATAAAAAATAGTTATTTTAACTCCCTGTTTAAAATGTTTCGTTTGTCAAGCAGAGGGTTCCGTATTTTAGTTTGAGGAGTTTGGATTTTGGGATGTTTTGCTTTCTCAGAGGCACAAACTGCTTAAGTGATGTGAAATAGCTTCAACCAAGAAATAAAACTATTAACCATTGTAAAAAAGGTGATGTGTACTATTTTAAACAAGAGTTTTTAGATATGTGTTTACAATAGTAAGTTATTTCGAGGTAGCAGAATTGATAGTGAATCAGATAAAATGACATAGCGCTATTTTTTCTGGCTCTTTACATTCTGAGTTCAAATCACGCCGAGATCAACTTCGCCTTTCATTCAACTAAGGTCGATAAAAGAAAGTATCAGTCACACACTGAGGTTGACTTAATCAACGTTACCATATCCCCCAAATTGCTGGCTTTGTGTTTAAATTAGAAATCAATATTTCATAAACGAATTAGTCATTTCAGAATGACCAACTTACCGTCCTTTCCTTTAGCACTTCTTGCCATCGTCCGACAAAGAAAGAAGAGCAATAAAACAATCTGTTTTAACCTAAAAGAGAAAAAATAAAAGATAATTATTATGGAGTTTTGGTTTTATTTGATAATACGAGATCTACTAAATTTCTGATATGCTTCAGTAACATAATACATAAAGTGGGCCAGTGAAATGCGGTGAATTAGCCGAGTCATTAGAACGTCGGATAGAATGCTTTAGGGGAAACTTTACCTAGGAGCCCATGCCTCCTATACAATATAATATATTTTCATTATGTCATTTCTTTCTTCCTTTCATATCACCTGAATACGAAGAAAAAGTTGTTAATGAGGAAGCAATCCCTTCTCCTAAAATGTTGTCTGTACCGGGTCGATTGTTTCTCTGGCTCTGAAAGAAATCGGCTTTGTTCAGACCTAAAGAGAGATGGCCAAGATACGTCATACACCACATCCAAATGTCTCCATCAGGAGATACGAATTCATTCAAACCTCTTGTCATTAAAGGCAAAAACACAGAGGTTGAAACTGTTCAAGTCCATTTTCACAGATGATCACCAAAAATAGTTTTCTCCCTTCCATGCTACTATTTTTGAGCCGTCTATGTGCTAATCTATGTCACTTAGTTGTCCCTGTATACCTGTCTGATTTTTACCGTGTCTATAGCCATTTTTGCGAACCCTCTCTCTCCCTCTCTCTTGGACTCTTCCTCTCTCTCTGTATATACACACACACACACACACACACACACACATATATATATATAAATATATATTCACTTTATTCAGGCTGAATACTGAGTCTTGCTGGAGTTTCGCCTGACTCTTCGCGGGTGCTCTAGGAACGTAACACCCCCGAATACCGGGGGACAACTGTATATATATATATATATATATATATATATATATATATGTATGTGTGTGTGTGTGTGTGTGTGTGTGCTGTTAACAAATGAGAGAAAAACTTCTCAATTCCACAATAGTCTATACTACAGTAGTTTATTATTGAAGGTGATTCAGTAGCCTATTACACTGGAATATCTTAGGCAGGAACAGCTGGGTGTTGAGAAAACCTGACGTCAAAAAGATAGGAACAAACGATTTGCTGAATTCACAGGTCACCTTCTGACCAGGATGTGTTGAGAAGAATGTGAGGGAAAGAGAGGGAGAGGTCAAGCGAATAGTTATTTGTGTCTTGCAACATTACTCACTCACACATATTCACAAAGGAGTGTGCTTATTTATACATAGGTTCTAAAAACAGGGAAAGAAAGCAATGAAAGCGAGAAGGAATCAGCGGGAAAAAAGAGGAAAAGAAAGGGAGAGGAAAATAGAGAGAAGATAGGAATACTATGTCATTGCGTATCCCTCTCACGAGGGATACAAAATATATATAGTGTTGACAGAGATCGACCATTGTGTATTTATTTGGTTTGGAATGTGTGTGTCTATGAGACCAACTTTATTTTAACCCTTTAGTATTTACAATACTTTATATTTACTATTGTACTTTTGTGGTAAACACTTTATTATCTCACATAATATCGAATCTATGAGATTATGATATTATTTATTTTGATAAGAATACCTTAACATCAGTATGAATGGCTGGTTACAGCGGATTTGAACAGAAATGGATGAGAGAATTCTGGCCGGATACAGCCGGTTTAAATTCTAAAGGGTTAAATTATTTATACAAATAATTAACATTGTAAAACTGGCCATTTATATAAATAATTCGCAATTTAAATTTGACAATAACAAAAATTACAGTAGAATTTATGTTAATTTTAATTAGGAATTGAATTTAAAATTTCTTTAAAGTTTGAATAATAGAAAGATATTATGATGTAGGTGGTAAAGATAAAAAAGTAATCATGATATTATAATATATAGTTTATGATTGTTAACGGTATTAAGAATGATTTCATAAAATATCCCTGCATAATGGTGAACAACAAATGAAATGATGCAAATATATACATATATATGTAGCCACGTTGACACATACACACCTGCCTGTAAACCCGCACAGAAATAGGTTCATATATATATATATACAGATGTCTATATATATATATATACAGTACATGCATGTATATATTAAACAAATAAGATCTATATAGGGTAATTGCAATCATGAAGATATCAAATTTACATTAATGATGATAAAAACTTTGATAAAGAATAAAATATAAACATTACAAATAAAATATATTAAGAATGTAATACTTATAATAAAAACTAAAAATAAACGATAGTTCACACTATATTTGTAAGGCTAGTATTTGGTTTTGCATCTGAAGTTGAATAAAATCATTAATTGTTCATATTTATGGTAGTGTCTAAGAAATGTTACAGTAATGTTTAAAGAAAGAATGTGCGTTCTTTTTTTTCCCAGCCATCTTTTGTGAAGTGAAATTGATTCGAAAGAAGCATCTCGCTATAGATCACCTAACATTTGAACTTTCTCTTTTAACTCTAACAGTAGATACAAACCCACTATCTCAGCTGAATTTATGAGCTCCCATACGAATATTGAATGGGATTAGCGACAGCAGGATATTGAAAAGATGTGAAGCGTAGAATCCTAAACTATTGCTATACCTGGCCCTTACTGTAGTCCAGGAGGGTGAATCCTTTGTCACTATGCAGTGGGTAGGCTGTAGTTGGTATACCAACTACAGCCTAGGAGAAGCTCACGCTACCCAGCAAAATACTTGACCGACACCGACTTTGCTGACGACATCGCATTGATCAGTCGGTCACTGGAAAATGCTGAGAGTCTTTTGAAGTCATTAGAGCAAGCGTCCAACTGTGTTGGACTGTACCTCAACGAATCCAAGACTGAGTATGTGAACAGATGCGCAAACAGCCCAAACTACCCCATCAGAACCCTTAATGGTACCACCCTTAAGCAGGTGGAAGATTACAAGTATCTTGGCTCATATATCTCCTCCTCCAAAAAAGATTTTCTAACCAGGAAGGGTATGGCATGGTCAGCGTCCAATGACATGCACGCCATATGGATATCTCAACTTACCAACAAGCTAAAACTGGAAATATTCCAAGCAACCATTAAGCCCATATTACTTTATGGATCCGAAACTTGGACACTAACATCACAACTTGAGAGGAGATTGGATGGCACATATACCCGCCTCTTAATGAGAGTGCAAAACCTATCCTGGAAACGACATCCCACCTTGTCTAAAATCTATGGCAAACTCCCTCGAGCCTCTGCCCTTCTAAAATCCCGGAGAGCTCAATTTGCTGGCCACTGTCACCGTGCCAGCAATGAAATCATATCCGCTATCTTGCTCTGGAACCCTGACTCCAGCCTGACTAGGAGTAGGAGGCTGTCATTCCCTGACGTTATCTCTAGGGATACGGGAATCAGTAGACAGGACCTGGGGGCAGCGATGGGGGACAGGGAATTCTGGGGCATGAGAGTGAGATCCATCATCTCGACAGTAGTCGACGAGTGATGATGATGATGCAGTGGGTACAGTTAGGGGATTGGTTTAACTCTCAATGCTAAAGGTTGATGCCCGAAACTATTACAAATAACTTTACATAAATGCCTATAGGTTTATTCTGTTTGATGGAAAAAGGTTCTTTGAATTGTGAAAAGTTTTAAAATTCTTCTTTAAGTTCCAATGAAATTTTCATTTGCTGTATAAAGCTCTTTATTTTTATAGAAGTATAACGAAATCTCTGATATCCTCATACAATAATTGTTTCTACGTTAGGCACAAGGCCAGCAATTACTCAGTGTATTACTGGTACTTTATTTTATCGACCCCGTAAGGATTGAATACTTAAAATGAAATACATACTCTACAGTACACCGTGGCACTGAATCACTTACTTTTCTGGATTATTTAAAACTGTTGTGTAACCCCCCCCCCCCCCCACACACACACACACACGTATATATAGCAAAATATATTAGGTTGGGCGAAAATTTAGGTTTCAGTGTTAAGGTTTATGTTTAGTGTTAGGTTTAAGGCTAACATTTCGGAAGTAACCGGAGGCTTGAGATTTTTATTTTCTTTATCCAATTTCATGTTTCCTTCATCATATATCGAAAAGAAATTGGATTCTGGGCAAGATTGGATGTTGCAGCTAATATATTCTAAGAAGTATCTTCACATAGAAAGTTGTAATCAAGGAAGTATTAAATTATATATATTTTTACTACACACATCGTCATTTTGGATGGTATTATGCTACTATATGTATGTGTATATATATTATTATTACTATATATATACACGAGGTTAACTTTGCCTTTCATCCTTACGGGGTCGATAAAATAAAGTACCAGTAATACACTGGGTAATTGCTGGCCTTGTGCCAAAAGTAGAAACAACTATATATATATATATATATATATATATATATATATATATTATTATTATTATTATTACTATATATATATATGTGTGTGTGTATGTGTGTATATATATATATATATATACGCACACAAGAGGGGAAGTAAAAGATTATCTGCACTGTCACGAATACTTTCTTCAGGTTCGCCACACTTCCTTCGGCGCTCGTGTGCTAAAAGGTAGCATCACACTTGTGATTACGTAACCGAGGTTTGGCCTTGATCATTTCAATTTTCTTTCTTATGTTACAGTGTGCACCAAGGAAGAACAGAGATCAGTGATCCGTTTTCTCTGGTCTGAAGGTGTGTCAGGGGCTGGAATTTATCGCAGGCTTTCAGTACAATACGGGGACAGCGCTTTGCCATGTAGATGTGTGTATAGGAGGATCGTTTACAAATAGTTTGGACAACTGTGAAGTACGAAAAGCGAACAGGAAGCTCATCAACCTCCACCCACGACAAAGATTCAACAAGCTCAAGAGATGGTGATGGTGAATCGACAATACCATCGATGAGGTAGCATATTCTCTGCAAATTAGTCATGGTTCTGCGTACGAAGTCACCCACGACAAGCTTAGCATCCCTAAAGTCTGTGAGAGGTGGGTGCCAAGAGAGCTTACTGAATGGCCTAAGCACAATCGTCTGACTACATTTACTCGATATATTTACGTATTTAATGTTTGCAGTAGTTGCATAACACATCGTTGATGAGAAGAATAATTTCTTAAAAAATCATCTTAAGTATGTTTCTGATAATTTTGTTTGCTATAAATGCATTCGTTGTTGACTAAACAATTTGGGTATTCCAAAGCAGACAGGAATTACTTATTTATAAACGTAACATTGACTTAAGAGAAAAAAGGGCGAGAGAAAGAGAGATAGAGGTAGTAAAAGATAGAGATATCTTTCTTTATGGGAGTAAAAGATAGAGATAGAAAGGCACATAGAGGGGAAAGAGGAGAGAGGGAGAATCCAAGTGGACGTCCTTTTCAATAATATTTCTTCGTGAAGAATGTCTTTTATTTTTTAATTCTGTCACAAACGAAAGGCAATAATATATATTTTTTGCGCCCGACACGCGAGATATCTTATTCATTTCTTAGAAGGGATACCAAACATTTGAGAACTGGTTAAGATGCTACCTCTGTTGGGTGTCAACATTAACCGTGCGACAAAATGTCTGTGTCAAAAGATCAGGGAAGAATTTATGGTGCTCTCCTTCGGCATCATTTGTTTAGCACTTGAATGAGTAGAAAAGTCAGTCGTAAACTGAGACAGAATTTATTCTGTCTACTTAAAAAACGATAAATCTCCCGCATAGGTTTTCACATCTAATTTTCATCATATTAAAAACGGTAGTTATATTGCATTATGTTACAGTAGTCAGATTCTCTGTGGCGAGAGAATTTCAATGGAAACTTAAGATATTACTAAGTTTAAGGATATCACTAAGATTTACTTGATGATAGATAGCTATCTTAATTATATATAGACTCTATCACTAAAATATTCAAAGTTGTCATTTTTCTCCCCTTCTCGTAGATACTTCAATACCACTTTATACAAGCTGGCACCGATTAGATATGGCAATTGTTATTTATCTGACCTCCACATGATCTTACGTGGTCCATTTTTATAGCCACAACTATTAGTTCTTAACTTACACATCCAATCTTACCATTATTTTAATAGGAACGTTTACTTGAATGAATAAATACTTTCTGTCGTTTATATATATATATATATAACGAAGGAAGTGTGGTAAGGAACCAGATGGACCATAACGCACCAGAGTACTCAATACTTAGGGTAGTAGAGTGGGTAATAGGAAAATGTTTAACCCCGACGGCAAAGCTCAAGCCGGCTATTTTCTGGACTAAAACAGTTCAGAAATAGCCGTCGAAACGGCTTGAGCTCCGCCGTCGGGGTTAAACATTTTCATATATATATATAGATATAGGAAAATGTATGACCCCGACGGCAGAGCTCACAAGCCGTTTCGACGGTTATTTCTGGACTGAGTCCAGAAATAGCCGTCGAAATGGCTTGAGCTCTGCCGTCGGGGCCATACATTTTCCTATTACCCTAAGTATTGAGTACTCTGTTGCGTTATGGTCCATCTGGTTCCTTACCACAACTCCTTTGTTATATATATATATATATAGAGAGAGAGAGAGAGAGAGAGAGGTCTGTGGTGCTGAACCGGGGAGACCACAAACCATGGGAGTACTCAATGCATGGGGAGATGCAGAGTGGGTATAGATATAAGTAAAATCCCGACCGCGGCGCCAGGCGGTTTCGGCTGTGTGTTGAGAACACATAAGTCAAAACCACTCGGCGCCGCGGGCGGAATTTACACCCCCCCTCTCTCTCTGTCCCCCCTCTCTCTCTGTCCCCCCTCTCTCTCTAAGATAGCCGACTGAATACGGACGCGTGGTTCTTTTCTTCCCAATCTTTTTTCTCATTTTTACCCGGTCCTTCATCCTATCACTCTTTACTTTCTATTTATTTTCTATTTCTAACGCTATCTTCCGATGAAGGACTAGTGTCCGAAATATTAAGTCTCTCTTCCTGCTATTTCAAGCGTTAAACTAATATATTGCTTCAATGTACTGTGCTGTTTGTTTTGTTATTTTTGTTATTTCTGTTTACCTTTTACCTATTTTACCTAGACACACACACACACACATTTATCTCTCTCTCTCTCTATATGTATATAACTCACTGCGTCATTATAATTTCTTCGTGCAACTTTAAATATAAAATAGAATTAACCTGTAAAGACCATGAATAAACGCGGTGGAATTATTTCAACGTTATCCATCAGATGGTAAAAACAGTTTGTTTTGTAAACATTAGGTTCTGGGTTCGATCCCATAGCGTGAAATCTTGGGCAAGAATCATTTACCACAATATTACGTCGATTCGTAATGGTATATATATATACACACACATATATATAATCATTTACACATTATATATATATATATATATATATATATATATATATATATATATATATATATATATATCTTACACAAGAATGTACACACGCAAACACACACACACATATATATAATCATTTACACATTATATATATATATATATATATCTTACACAAGAATGTACACACGCAAACACACACACACATATGTATACTAACATCATAACCGTCAAGATGGCGTGCATTACAGTTACACATCTGATGTAATAACTCCTTGTTCTGTGTAAAGATGGTTGAATTTACTCCTGTCACTTCAGTCATCGTCTTATTTCATTTTACATTCATTTAAATCACTTATAATAATTTTCTTTACTTGTTATTAAACATACCTCCACTAAATTTGAATGACTTTATTCTACCTATCTACTTGCCTACCTATCTTCACACTCACCCACCTACCACACAAGTAGATACCTACCTTCTACCTAATTACCTACCTATCTATCTATGTATGTACTATGTATGTACAGTGTATTGAATGAGGGTGTGGAATTTCATGTTGATGAACCTGAGATTTCGTACTACGGGTTTTACTTTTGCCGTACTTCTCACATATACGATCTCCTTCAACATTTGACTGTGTCTCTACGTGTATCTACCCTGGGCTAGAGCTACTCTGCATGAGCTCAGAACGCGTTCCACAAACACACGTTATATATATATATTATATATATATATATATATATTGCTTTTTGATAGATAAAAGGCCATGGGCGCGCTATGGATCGATGTTCTGTTTATAATGCGCCGAAACATCTATGGCCCGTAGTAAACAGCTGACGAAGGGTAAGGCCCTTTAACCCAGAGATTATCTTATATATATTTCTACAAATTTGACAAGTAGTCACATCTGGAGGTGCAGAGAGCTTTGCAACATAGTCTGCCTGTGTCATTGCCTGTTTTTGCGTTTTCATATGGTTTACAAAACTGGCTTTAGAAAGGACACGGTAAAAGAAATTGCAATTCCAATAATCAACATTTCCAAGCCCTACCAATTCATCTTTTCTTACTGCCCGTTTTAAGTCATCTTTTGCGTTTTTGTTTCATACAATTGTCGGCACCCTGATTTAATTGTCTCTCTTTGTGTAATACGATCAATAGGTTGCTTTTTTCCATTGATTTATAACTAAATCCAGACAGTTTATATTTTCCTTAATACGAACTTTGTACCGTTTCTTAGGTCTATGCCGTGGTCTTTTTCTTTGCACAAGCTAACCGTAAAAGATTTCCTTTGGAAGCCTTGAGTCATTCATGCAAACAAGATGCCTTACCCAACACATCTGACTCATAATGACAAGGGAACTGATTGTACAGCATCCCAATCTTTGTAAAACTTCAGTATCAAGTGTCATGCTTCTGCAATTAATACCTAGGATCTACCGAAGGCACTTTTAGTAGAATCTTTCAAGTATCCTGAAATTCCGCTGATGATCGGTACATACTTTACACTCATACAACAAAACTGTAATCATACGTGCCTCATACACAGTTATTTTTGTCCTTAATGTCATTCCTCTATCTGATCACACTCTTTTCACTAATTTCCCAAATGTAGTGCTTGCCTTCTGTAATTGAAGATGTATTTCTGCAAGTAAACTACCGTCTCTTCACAAAGTACTACCCAGATACACAAACACTTTTGCCACAACAGGTTCTCCTGGTTCTGGAGTGTACATCACATTGATCTTAGTAAAGTTTACAGTGAGCCCCAAAAGAGCACATGCCTCAGCAAATTTATCCATCGTGAACTCCATGTCTGATTCTGAATGGGTAACAAAATCCGTATCCTCAGCACACAACAAAAGTTCTCAAATGAAAACATTGAATGTCATAAATTTATTATTAAATCTCCTTTAAATCAAAGACTTGCTCGGATGTTCGGAAACACAGGTTGATACCCCAATTACAGTTGTCGAATGCATAAGCAAGAAGTATGTCAAAGTATATTGCAAATAGTGTTGGAGCAGGAATGTCCCCTTGCTTCAGAGCGTTGTCCAGAGAAATTTATTCAGATAATTTTCCATTAAATATAACCCTGGTCATCATACCTCGATATAGTTGTTTGAAGATCTGCATAAACCCTTAGTCAAATCGATAAAAACTTGATACAAAGGCGTGTGCTCTTTTATGCACCTTTCCTGCAGCTGTCTAGCCGAGAAGATCATATCCACTGTTCCCCTTCCTGCTCTGAAACCAGATTAAGTTTCTGGAAGAACCAGTGGACATATATCTTCCGAAAGGAGATTCATACATACACACACGATTGCACGTGTATGTTTATGTTTACACCATAAAAAACTTCTGTAATTTTGTTATGTACCGTAAATCAGCAATTCGACAAATAGCTACAAAATAAGTACCAGGATGAAACAAGCAAAAGGGACTGACATTTACATGCATATCTGTGTGTACGTATAATGTATGTATGTATGTACATATGTATTTGTTTGTGCGTATATGTATGTATATACCAGGTGGACCATACCGCACCAGAGTACTCAATACTTAGGGTAGTATAGTGGATTACTATATATATATATATATATATATATATATATATATATATATATATATATATATGTGTGTGTGTGTGTGTATGTGTGTGTATATATATATATATATATATATATATATATGTGTGTGTGTGTGTGTGTGTATACGACGCAACCCTGGTGGCCAGTCTTTAATAATTCAATTAATTAAATACGACACAAGTATCAAGCTAAGCTATGTATAGATGCATACTGGTAGAGACGACACATACATATATTCACATATACGCCACAAGTGTTTACATCAGAGAGAGAGAGAGAGAGAGAGAGAGAGAGAGAGAGAGAGAGAGAGAGAGAGAGAGAGAGACGGGGTACACTCACATTAGAAAGTTATACTGATAGCAAAAAAGAAATTATATACAAATGGTAAGAATGAAAGAAAGAAAAAAGTAAGGAAGATAAATAGATATAGAGGAAGAAAACAGAGGAAAAATAGTGAGTGGGGGACTTACTGATGAAAGGGTGTGAGACTTAATGGGGGTGGAAGATAGAGAGAGAGAGAGAGAGAGAGAGAGAGAGAGAGAGAGAGAGAGTCAATGAAACGTTGATAAGTGTGTTGTTGCCGCAGTAGTTTATTCCCACAGCTCGTGTCACGGATCCGCTCGGCTGGACATGCAACCTAACTATGTAAAAGCTTACACGACCAGCTGACATGAATGTGTCGGCGCCCGAAGTCTAGGAGACACCACACACCTACATCCACCCTTACACTCCCTCTCTAAGCCCCTTCATCTTTATTATTTGAGTTTTTTTTTATTTTGCCGGAGGGTGTGTTGTATATATGTGTATGTGCGTATTGGTGTGTGTGTGTGTGTGTGTGTGTGGTTTAAATTAAAAAGCTAAATTATTATGATTTCTATAGAGGTTTATTTTTAGTTGAAAATACGTAGCAATTCCATAAGAAAATACGTAGCAATTCCATAAGAAGAAAAGAACCACAAGATTTTATTCTTATTAGTTACAGTCATTGGACTGCGGCAAGGCCGGATTAACTCCGTTTGAGACCCTAAGCACTTAAAAGATTATGGTGTCCGCCCCACCTATATAAAGTCGGCAAAAATAAAAAGGTTTGAATGACAAATACATTTAATTTGACTAAAATGGTGTCCCTCTTCCCTTGATGTCCTAAGTATGTGCTTATTTTGCTTAATGGTTAATCCAGCTTAAGGCTGCAGTTATACTGAAACACCACTTTATAGGATTGTAATCAATTATATCAACTCCAGTCAATACCAGATTTACATATGAATTAACTGGGATGCAGCTCAGGTCCTCAACGACTAGGAGTCCCTGTCCCATTTTAACTGTATATCAAAATGTATATTAAACTAAAGTTGTGATATTTCTATGGCATTTCTTCCAGGTCAGCGCTAATGAAGGAAACCTATTCAACGACCATGCCATCTTTTTAAGGGGATCTAGGATTATAATACCCTCAGTGGCAACCTGATACAGTCTGCTCCTAATCCAGGCTCTGCTACACTTCGTGCCGAGGAGGGTAAACCCTCCAATTATTAGTCGCTCTCCGACAGGTTTGCTGTTGAACTCGTAGCAGTGGAGACTTCTGGTGTCCTTGGGGCTAGGACCACCTCCCTACTCACCACCATCGGCGCGTAGTTGGCTACCCGCGGGTGCGAGCCCTGCGAGCTGGAATGGCTTTTCCAACATATCTCCCTCACCATCCTTCGAGGAAAAACCGTCTCTATTCTGTCTGCCAGGGCAAAGCTCAAAGTTTCGGAGTGATCTAGTTCACAGAAAATATAGGAAGATCAGATAAAGAAGCGTTGGTTGCTATAAATAACTTAGTAAATCGAAAAAAGAATCCTTATAGACAGGACAATGTGGTCAGTGGTCGTTAAGATGACACCTCCCCCCCCCCCCCACACACACACACACATCTATATCTATGTATATATATATTAGTTATGTGTTACTTAACTCCACAGAAGGTGCTGTGAAAACTGAGACGTTCATCCTCTCAAAGAAGCCTGCGCAATGCACTCTAAATGTGAATGGAGTTCCACCGAAGCAGGTAGAGAAATTCAAGTATCTCGGGGCCGTGTTCATGAGTAATGAAAGGCAGGAAGCTGAATTAGGTGCAAGAATTGTAGGAGCTGGTGCCAGCTTCAGCATTCAATAATCAGAAGAAGGGAGGTAGGCGTAAAAGCCAAACTCGCTATCTTGAATTCGGTATTCGTGCCAAGCTTTACCTATGGTCATGAATTTTGAGTAATGACCGAAAGAATACGATCGCAAATGCAAGCGGCCGAAATGGGGTTCTTCCGAAGGATCTTTGGAGTAACATTACTTGATAGAGCTTGTAGCTCGGAGATCAGAGAGCCACTCCAGTTTAAGCCACTATTTCTCTGAATTGAGATATCAAAGCTCCGACACGTGGTGGGAATGTCTCAGGAAATAATTGCTGGACAGATTTTACAGGCAAAACCAACCGGAAAGAGGCCCAGAGGTACACTCTGAGCAAGATGTTTGGATAACATCCAGGAGATTGGCAGGTCTCGCTTGGGGATCCAGTCGGATTAGTTGGAGACGGTTGTTTCTGACAGGACCCACTAGAAGGAGTGTTTAAGGCCTGTCCCCACGACGCTCTCAGGAATAAGTGGGCGAAGAAGAAGAAGAAGAAGAAGAAGAAGAAGAAGAAGAAGAAGAAGAAGAAGAATTTGGGTGTGTGTAACAACAGTTACAGGCGGCATGCCGTTCGAAGCACTCAATGCTTTTTCGATGTCCGTCTCATCTGGGTTGTATTCCAGAGTAAAGGTTGCTGTAGTGTGCAGAGTGTAGAGAGATTAAATAAAATCGAAGTCAGTGTTGCGACATATGTTCAAACTTTATTGGCATATTACAATTGTTTCGATATCGATCAGAGAACAATCAAAGTGACGGGGCCATACTCTTTTTCGATATGCGAGTTTATATGTGCAAGGTCACATCTAAACTCTTTGTACATATAAACTCGCATATCTGACGAGATGTCGAAAAAAATTGAAATAGGCCAAACAATTTGTACAAAACTGACTTCGATTCAACTTAATCTCTCTTTCTCTCTCTCTATATCTCCTTCCCTCCCTCTCTCTTTCTATCTCTCTCACGCACACACACACATATATATATATATTTAGATCCATGTTATGCTATATAGTTGATTAAGAACATTTCATAGAAACTGTCACAGTCTCTGGAATATAACTTTTTACATTCAAATTGTTTAATCTGTTAGTCATGATGTAGCATGATAGTACTAATAACCCTTTTCTCGGGCTTCCAAGACTGGCAAGAGGAAGAAACCTGATCTGATCGCTTGCAGCAGAGTGGACTCCGCTAAAGGTATGTAATGACAAGATAATGGTGCCTACCACCCACATAGACAACAGCGTGGCTTGAACCCAAAACCCAGAGTTGGAACAAATGCCGTTAGGCATCCCTAAAACAGTGAAAGAAAAAGTTAACCTTGGCGTGATTTAAGCTTAGAACGCAAGGAGCCGGAATAAATGCTACAAAATGTTTCCTCAGATCCTCTAATGCTTCAGCTTTAGAATAGACTTTATCATCATCTTGGCGAGCTGGTTGCACGGATCGCTATGACTCCTCTTCTCCATCTGACTTTGTTGTCCAATGCTTGTAGTAGATCCTCCGGATTGAACCCAGCATCCTGACATAGCTGTTTGATGTAGGTTCTGTGAGATCTGCCTACGTTGGGATGTTCATGTCTTGGTGTCCACAACAGCATATCACTGATAATTTTATTCTTTGTTCTCCAAATGTGATCCGCGAAACTTAAGGATCTGTCATATGTGGTTAATAGAAGGCTGAAGAATGGGTTTTTGTATATAACTACCACTTATTTTATGGACATAGTCTACTTAAGTAGAATAGAAAGAACTGAGATTAGCTATTGTATAGTATTTTGATTTTATTGTTTCAGTCAAATCCCAGATTTTATACATTTGTATATATAATCTTTTATATGGAGACGTTGGCATAAACACGTACAAGACATTCGTTTGTAGTGAGTTGATCTTAGATATAACAATATGAATATTAATATCTGTATAATTTAATCAAACCCAGAACTTGAATAATACATATTTTATCGGCTCCACAAGGTAAAAATCGATTTCCGCGAGAGTGGAAGGGTTTGGATACATTAAAGAGCTCTTAGTAACTGTTTATTTATACGGAATAAGATTAAGAATAGGGAAATAAGTCAATGTTAAGTCCCATAATAACACCAGGATTCTGACGTAACCTAAAAAGCTTATTATATCTTAAATATCGTAACTCTTTTGTTGAGGACCTGAAAATCTATTGTAGTAAGTACCCTTCGGAAATAAAAACACTATCTGACCCAGTTATATATTCTTATGACATTGGCATATTGAATGATTAATACAAATGCTCATAATTTTCAGTGTAAAAAGTAAGAGTTATATATCTGAAGAACATTGGCCTTTTTATTGCTCACCTTATTGTAAACAAAAGCGACCAATGTTTTATTAGAGCTGACAATTTATCAGTGACATCATATTGGGAACGAATGTTTTATACTAAAAACCAATGCTACAAAATACATTTGCAATACTAGTTTTTGTATCAATTATTCCTCAGACGATATATGACATTGCTTGAAATGATGCTTAGCTTACTATATATAAATACAATACTTTGTACATCGTTGAATTGTCACACCAATTGGTCAAAGTTACAATATTTATTTACTTGCCCTGTCCTCATAAATCGAAAAAAAAAGAAAAGAAAAAGAAAATGAAAACAAGACAACATACAAGGTTCGTTGTTGCAAGTTTAGTATCCAAAATATAGTCAGTCCGAGAATGTTTAGTGATTGTGTTGTGGTGTAGTTTTGATGTGCTGGTATTGTTAAGGATCATATGATTTTAAGAGCTCCACTAAAAGATTCAGTGTATTTTACCTTCTGTAGATAGTAGTAGAAAGAATCTGAAACTAGACGTATCAGGTGGAGGTGGAGTGTTGTACAACAGGACTAGGATTATGTGGGGGAAAGGATGATTTGATCATTGCAGGAAGGCACCAGAGTTTTTGTGTTAAGTTATTTAGTAAAATAAGGTCATCACAAAGCAAAAGTAATTTGACTCAATTCCTTTTTTGTTTTGCAGAACGTTATATAATATGGAGGTCAACAGTTGTTATTCTCCCGTGATTTCTAAAAGATAATTGAAGATTTTACTTTTCCGTTAGAATACTCAATATCTGGATATTTCTGTCTTTGATTATTAATGATTATGCCGTCAGGCTAAATAAGGCAAACAGTCATTGTAGAATGTCCGTATTTCCGTTGTAAGATATGAACTCATAATTCTTTAGCTTAGAGGTCTACAAACCGACAATTTATCCACTTTCACCTATTAGCTGTCAAGTAAGTATTATTGATCAGCTAAATAACTTGTAGCATTTAGTAAATAATAACCGATGCTGATCGACTTTGTATTGCTTCCCAACAACGTTCAAGGTTTTCCTTTCCCTGCAAATGATCTTATACTTGGTCAAACTAGATCAATTTTATTATTTCTAGGAGAGGGCTGAAGAGCGAGAAGGAAAAAACTTCAAGTGAACTGAAGCCGACTTCTATTCCATGCTAAAGCCATTTCACTCAGGCTGCTTATGCACTTAGAACATTTCATTATAACACTGATTCATCTCTTACAATTGTTTAGCTTTGTACTGAAACATTCGCCATATATCGAATGCATGCAACAAGTTAATGGGTGTGTAATATAATGAATTAACCAAAGTTACTAGTATATTACGTTAACATTGATTTTTAATCGTTATTAAGAAAGCATAGCCAAATTGGATTTTCATGTCACTAGAATAAGTACAGTTAATTACAAACAAGTTGAACATTAACAGTTATGTAACTATATGATTTAAACTGAATAATGTGTGAACATTCTCCTATGACGAATTTAAAAGAAAAGCGTCTTGTTAAATATATCTTTCGCACGATCTATACATGACTGAATAAATTACAATTTGCATCAATGAAATGACTTGAGCTAAGTAAACTAAAAAAAGCAACCCTGAACTAAACTAAAAGTAACTTAACTAAACACATTATTTCCATCGCCGAGGTTGACTTTGCCTTTCATCCTTACGGGGTCGATAAAATAAAGTACCAGTAATGCACTGGTAATTGCTGGCCTTGTGCCTAAAGTAGAAACAATTATTTCCATGTATCGTCTGAGTTCAAATCCCACCGAGGTAAACTTTGCCTTTCATCCTTACGGGGTCGATAAAATAAAGTACCAGTAACGCACTGGTAATTGCTGGCCTTGTGCCTAAAGTAGAAACAATTATTTCCATGTATCGTCTGAGTTCAAATCCCACCGAGGTAAACTTTGCCTTTCATCCTTACGGGGTCGATAAAATAAAGTACCAGTAACGCACTGGGTAATTACTGGCCTTGTGCCAAAAAGTAGAAACAATTATTTCCATGTCACTGCAAAAATCAACATGGTTGAATGGATATCATGCTGGTGATTTCTTGAATACAACTTATGACAATGCAACAACTATGAAATCTATTCTCTTTAGATTCAGTAACAATAGGTATGGGACCTCTAGCAGCTGATGATTTAATGCAGAGGTGCTCAAACCTTTTGGGTCACCGCCCCCTCATGGCCACGCAATACCCTCAACGCCCTTACCCCTATTTAGAGAAAGACCTTCCTACATGCAAATTATAAATAATATATAATAAATAATTGTTTCTACTTTTGGCACAAGGCCAGTAATTACCCAGTACATTACTGGTACTTTATTTTATCGACCCCGTAAGGATGAAAGGCAAAGTTAACCTCGGCGATAAATAATATCGTTAATTTATATATAATAAATAATATTATAATATATACTATGTATAAATAAATATTATATATTTTACTATATTTATATATATGTATTATTTGATATTTAATATAGTATTATATCATCTCTACCGACCCCATCGCACCCTCACTCACAGTGCCTCCCAGGACCCCCCTCCCGGGTGGGGGGTTAGCATCCACTTTGAGAACCTCTGATTTAACGTGAAAAAATCGTTGGTTCGTTGGTTGTTGGCTGAAGAACTCTGAGTTCCTATCTTAGGACATTCATTCTACTGCGACTTTCTTCTTTAGCCTGTCGGCCTTCTTATTATGAGGCAGCGGCAAAGACAGAAATATCCAGTTATTGAGTATTCTAGCTGAAAATTAAAAAAATTCATTATTGTCACTAATATAGGTATTTATGTCCTTTAATATATATATAGATCCAAGGATATTAATGATGACTTTAGAAAAGGAATATTAGCGAGTTATTGTTTTTCTTTTGCTGTAAAAAAGATGATACCAAATTTTCCATTAATGAGAACTAAACATATCTCTGGCTTTGAATCATTAATTTCCAACCACTTTTCTATATTCAACTTAACTCTTAAGATCAACAGAAAACACTTTACTAAATATTGTGTCCAGGTTCTTGATTCTATCAAAATACACAAGTTTATATGATAAGTATACTTTATGTTTTAGTCTTGCTTGCGTCTAAGTTACTTACAGTCTTCTTTTCGCGCCTGGAGACTTAAGTTTTGTGTTCAGTAGTTTTCTTTTGGTACGGCTGACTGCCTCTCCGACGCCAGTCGCTCACTTAGTAGGACTGAGCTTTTCACTGCAGTCTTATATTTCACCTACTCTTTACTCCACTTCACTTACGTTTGGCCCTACATCCCCATCTCCAAATGATTATTTTTCTTTATATAAAATTCAGTATTTGTGCATTGAAAAGGGATGTAGTTTGTTTTGGAAATAGATTTTTTTACATTAAATATACAAGGGATTAAACTATTAAAGTAATAATTTCATAAAAAGTGCCTAATTGTTGTTTGTTTTATTTTGTGCATGTAAACTACTGTATGCGTCTGTGTGTACACACACACGGACGCATATAAACATACACATAATTACGAGCGTTTAACTTTACGTCTGTATGTATACACATTACACATAACAAAAAATAAATGAGCAAACACACACACATGCCCGCACACACATGCACACCAACATGCACGTACTCACACACAAAAATTAAATACTGTAGTCTAACGAATAAAAAAAAATGCAAAACAGAATAATGGAAGTATATTTGCATTGTAATTTAATGCAATATTATATTTAATATACCGTATATGCCGGCGTACAAGTCGAGCCGGTGCATAAGTCGACCCCTAAAATTCTGAGGTATAATTGAGGTTTAGGCCTATATTCGCCGGATAAGACGACCCCCCAAAATAAGCCAGTTGCAGGGGAAATAATTCAAAAAATTTAGTGGTGCGCTAAAAGTTTAGACACTTCTAAAACACTTCAGTCGCAAGTGAGTTCTAACTCACTGAGTAAACCAGCCTAACCTAACCTTAACGAACCTATGGTAACTTATAGTAACCTACCCTATGAGCTACATCAAGTCACTGATATTATTATAAGCTCTACGTTAAATAGACTTAACAAACATGAGATTCAGTAGGATATAATTGTGGTGGGCTACTAGAGTTATGGTAAGTGGCGTACAACGAGTGTTAGGTAGGCAGTTTCACTGTTTACCCCACAGTGGTAAAGGTTCACATTTTATATTCGGCGGACAAGTCGACCCCTGTTTTGAAGATATATTTTAGGCTCCAAATATTGACTTGTACGCCGGCATAATCAGTATTAAGAAAATACAGAATTCAACGGGGAACATTTTATACTTCTTATTGTTGACGGTACTATATTTGAAATGAGATTTTCTTCTCTAGAACAATGGTAAGGTAGTGGTATTGAAGCAGTTAAGTTTCTTTGACCTTTTACTATCACCTCGACATTGTCAAATATTCTAATATTTGAGTTTTAAACACAATTTTAAACATTTAAAATCCAGTTGAAGTGGTGACTGTTGTAACTCTTCATATTTCCTTCTGTAGTGGTAGCAAGTCAACTGACTATAAACACGGTTGTAAATAAATAGTGAAATTCCGTTATACCGAAATTCACGGGGTATAAAAAATAATTCGTTGTAATGAAAAATTCTTTATAACGAGATCGATGTAACACATCGAGCGTGTGGCCAGGAATTAAAAAAAAATTCGTTATAATAGTATTCGTTATAACGGAATTTTACCTGTACATCAGATCCGAACACAATGAAACCAAACTGCCACTGTCACTGCCTCCGTCTCTCCCGACTATCCCCATCTCACACTATTATGAGCCAATGGGGGCCCACGCGCTGGCCACTCCGTGGTCCCGTATTATAAAGTCTGCGACGTACTTATTCCCAATAAAATTTCGCTCTTCAGCCAGTTTGATTATTCTCTAGTAACAGACATGCAACAAAATAAAAGAAAGCAGAGAAAGATAATTTCCTTGCTTGGGAACTCAAGATTTAATTATGAGATATATTAAACTTAGGATCCATGAGGCGTGAGGTTAAAACTTTATCCATTTAATAAGGTTAACGTTCAAGCGTTGAATAATTTATTTTACCTACATTCAAACCATTCAATACATTAGCTTATCAACTTTCAAACCACATTGGATCCGCGTTAAAATGTTTTATACATATAAATAGCATGGCGAAACAGACTGTAATAAAAACTTCTTTCCTTCAAAGTTTGGTCGATTATTGCGAGGATATAACGATATGTGTGCGTTTAAATCAATCCCATTGACACGTAATTTATTGATTTCAAATAACAGAAGAATAAAACCACAGTCAGATAAAACTATCAACATTTCACGCTGTCTGAATGACTGGGCTGTCGCTCTCTTCGATTTAAACCATCTGCGACCGTCTGGGTTCGCTCAAATTTTTTTTTTCATGGAGCGGTTTAAAGTAAGAGCTATAAGCACAAGTAACTATCTTACTTTCATTGGTTTTTCAAAATTCTATGAGCTTTAAGCGTACATACCACTTTCAGGCAATTAACACAGACTGCTTTACTGGTAAACCTTGCACTGCAGATTTTCAGAGCATTGCGTATTATCTTAATGTTGATATGGGCAACTATTTGTTGCAGGATGAATAACAACATAATCAAGTTATTCATTGATTTCTCAACCAAATACCCTCGCTTTCTTTCCACTCACGCATGAAGTCTCGATATCCATTTATATCTATCTATCTATCTACATATCTATCTACATATCTATCTATCTATCTATATATCTATTTACCCTTCTCTCTCTCTCTCTCTCTCTCTCTCTCTCTCCCTCTCTCTCTCCACACACACATCACACACACACACACATACACACACACACACACACACACACACACACACACACACACACACACACACACATATATATATATATATATATATATATATATATAAGCGTGTGAGTTTTGATTTAGATCCTTTACGACTTAATCTTCTAATTTTATTCAAAGTTTCCGAGAAATGTTCATGACATTTCCCTTATGCTCTCAAACTGATGGTTTATCAATATGAACGAATATTCTGTTAGCTACAGAACCTTGTTGCTTTCGAAAATAATTCCTTGGTGAAAGTTTATGTCTCTCTCTCTCTCTCTCTCTCTCTCTCTCTCTCTCTCTCTCTCTATATATATATATATATATATATATATATATATATATATGTGTGTGTTACAATGTGCTTTATAAACCAAAAATTAAAAGTTCAAGGCATTTAATCACTGACAATTGTTTCTTCCCATAGTAGTATGCCACAGACAGCAAATTATTTTATTCAAAAATTTGCTATTAGTTAGCATAAACCATAGGCGTCATCAGAGTTTAATTAAAATCCAAACGATTAATTAAATATCAATACAAATTATTCAAGAATAATAGATAACATATATCACTTATCAGATTAAATCATACAACTGACATAATATTATTTGAACGAAAAAAAAAACAAAAAACAAAAAAACAATGCCCATTTTATCTGGTCTAGCGACTTGTACAATATCAGACTGTTTTCTGTAGTAAAATAAATATGGCGAAGTTTTTAATTCAATTCAATTTTCAAATTCCTCCACTGCTTTTTCACCAACACACACACACACACACACACACACACACACACACACACACACACACACACACACACACACCGCTCAAAGTAGGCTGATATCCTTGGGAAAGGGATGAACGTCACACTTTACATACCTCCCTTAAAATGTCGGGCCATTATGTCTACTTAAAAAGAAAACAATGATTGTTTATATTTACGTATGAAATTTATTTTAATGTAATTTTTTTTACAAATAACTTTTTGCAATGGGGCTATAATGTTCAGAGTAAAGTTTTAATAAGAGGTTCCCATATTCTCTCTATTATTACAGTGACATTGATAAACGTTACAAAGCTGTTAAATAATGGATATTTTCAATCAATCATTTATAATCCTTAAATATTAAGTTTAAGTTCTTTTTGTCTAGACACGAGACGCCTTTAGTGAGTGGAGTGTAATCGTTGATTCATTCGAGGTAATATATCATTTTTTTTCTCAATAAGCTCACAGATCCTGTATTTTTAGGGAGGAAAAGAAACTAAATTGTCCCGTCCAGACATCCCCTGTAGTATTAACAGTGTAGAACTGAAATGACGCCGCAAGTTTGGGAATCGAAATCTTGTCACAGTTTGAGTTCGTAGTGAGTTTATCGCTTACTCTAAAATGGCCACTGATATATTGAGAACCATAAATGATCCAAGTTCTAGTCGAAAAGTGATGAGTTCAGACTATTTTGTTAGTGTTTCCGTATCGTTGACAAACACGTTTTAACGAAGCATTTCTTCACGTAGCTGTAATCAGCGACAATACTGCAATATTACGGAGAGTTAGGTTAGTTCTGAATGATGTGTTTGAATACTCTCGTGACTGTGCACCTCTCATAAAAATACTAATAACACGGCTCTTTAATATACATGGCTGGTACTTTATCGAATTCGAATGGATGAAGACCCCAGCGGAACCAACATATCGTATAAGACTTTCTTTAGATAATAAATTGGATCGTTGATAATTCAAATTTGTCATGTTCAGTTTTGCATTTGTATTTAGTGGTTAATTTTGGAAGGAGAATTGTGCCCAAACACTTTTCAGCCAGCATCTTCGATAAATATAATTGCGAGAATCTAAAGGTTTTAGTGCATTTAGTGTAACCGTGAATTTCAAACGACCACAGTTAATTATAAAAGAGCGGAAGAGATATTAGGCTAGTATTTGTGAATTGTTGATAACAGAAGGTGTTCCCTCTGATATGATTTTGTTGTTGTTTATTTCTAGGTTAAGCTTGATAGAACAGACGTATTATCAAAGACATATCAAGAGTGGGTAAGAATACCTTCCTTGTTAAAGATTGTAGGGGATGATTTGGCCGCTATTTTTAGCAGGTCAGTTGACCACATAGAAACTCTTATTAGCTTGTAGTATTAGTATATGTCTAGGAAGTTATATTCATATGATTTGTATATACACATATGTATGCTCATTGCTGAAGTGAGTGAAAAGTTTTCTAGAATGGGTTGAATTCACGATTTATACAGATATGTTGAGTTCCTTAGTCCATTACTCTATGGGCCTGACTAAAGAAATTTTCTTCATGTGAAATATTTAGAACAGATCTGACCAGGAGTCCATCCTTCTTCAAGAGTTTACGGACTATAAGTTAAACAGAATTATAAGATGACAAAACATTGATAGTAGTGTTGCTTTCTATTATTTCTGAGGTGTTATAGTTCCGAAGTGTGTCAAGTGGACTTACCCTCAATATATATATTTGTTTTAAGGGATCAATTCTGACTTTGTATTCTAGGCAGTATTTCTTTTGCCTAGAAAGACTAAACTTTGCAGGAACTTCTAGGAATTGAAATTTTAGAACTTGACTCCAGTTTATGTCGTTAAATTGATGAGAAACAAGTCATATCTTATATTGGACGCCGGTTTACTACAGAGCTTTCCGAGAAAAGTTTAATCGGTCTTTCCAAGAGCAAACTAAAGTGATGTACATAGAAAACATAGACAAAGAATCATTCTGCCTAAGGTGCGTACGTTGAGTTGACTGGAT
>OZ024743.1:11357272-11374772 GCA_964016885.1 Eledone cirrhosa | reverse complement strand
GTATCCTCAAGGGAGAGCCCTGGTATGTGTGTGCGGGCGTGTGCACATACGGGTGAGCCCATTCGGAAAACTAGCTCCAGCGAAAATTTTTTTTTTACCTGTGTGGGTGGTGAGATTTCTTATGTGGGGACAGGACACGCACACACACACGCACACACACACACACACACACACACATATATATATAGAGAGAGATTAATTACTGGAGGATACCATCCTCCTGAAAAACTAAAAATTAAGTTGATGCAGGCATATGTAATGCTTTAAATATCTAATTATAAATACTTTTGCGGTGAAGAAAGATAACATTAGCTAAATTACTAATATTACTTTAATCATTTCAACAACTACAAAATATAACTTCGGATATGTGTTGGCCTTATACTTTTTCAGTGAACCATAGACTTCACTGTACGACCCGATGTAGTTAATAGAGGATTCGTCAGAACATGTACATCATACATACTTGGGTATGAAAAATAGCAGATTCCAAACAAAAAACAAAACAAAACAAAAAACAACAAACAAACAAACAAACAAACAAACAAACAAACAAACAAAATAAAACAAAACAAAAAGAATGTAGCTGGTTAATTTCGCACAAGTGTCATCGATATGAAAAAAGCAACAACAACAATAGTCAATCTAGTGCTAGTATTAAATACTATCACCACTCAAGCTATTTCGGCAGGGTATGCTCTTTTGAAATGATAGATATATTTTGATTGATAGATATAAAGATAGGTAGGTATCTATTTGTAACTGGTCGAACGACAACGTACAGGCTCCTTCGACTTTATTCTAGTTTTTCAAGGTTGGTTAACAGTATTTGTGTTGCGAAACACGTAGCATAAACGGCGTTGTTAGGGCAGCTCATTTATATTCTGAGCACGACTGCTGAAGTTGAAAATACACATAGCAGAACTTAGTCGACCCAATAACATGCTTTTACATATTATTTCGTATATAATAGGACAAATGAACATTTTTTAACAACATAGTTTGTTAGATTTTGAAACGAAGTGAGATGAAAGTGTTGATTAGTAATTTAGTAATTTCCTGCTTTCGTGCTACGTAATCCTTTCGTGTCTATCAACTAATAGACTGAGCAAGTAAGGAATAAATGCTGTAAAAAGCTGCCTAATAAACCTATTGGGTTATTGAATGAGGGGGAAGAGGAGATGGATATTGTTTTCGGGCCTCTGCATTTCATTGAATTCGTACCTATTTCCGGTTTCTCAGGCTTTAAGTAGCTAAGCGGCAAACTTCTTTTTTGGGGGCTAAAATTGACATCGTGTTGAGTTTGGGTTCTGAAATTTAATAGATACTACAGAGTAAAAGGACAATACATATCGCCACTTAGAGTAATGAGTCACAATAACTTAGCTGCCAAATCTCCCCTAAATCCCAAACCCACTTAAAACAAGAAAGGACACGTTAGATTATATAGTCCTAGATTCACTATTCCTGAAAAGAAAATATAATTGCACCTGGAGTACCTTTGAACATAGTTTTGAGCAGGGAAAAAAAAAACAATCGAAACGGATTTGGAACAAAATAGCAAGAGCAGCAACAACCTATCATATGGGCAACATATAATTCCTGATAAGATAAACAATTACTATATTAGCGTAGTTAACACCGAAACTGTAAACCTGACATCAATATCACTAGTCGTCGATGGAACTGCATGGATTAAGAAACTTTGGCCATTTTGGCAACTTGTATTATTCCATCAACGAGTCGTGTCAGGAAATTATCGTGGGATCTTTTGTCGAAAATGTAAGAGCGTAGAACTACAGTATATTCGAACTATTATCAGCTTGCAGTTGACAACGCAGACGTGTGTCTATTCACGTATTTCATATGGATATTAGGGCACATATGGTTATGACATATATCTAATGTAAAACAATGCATTTTGCGGGCGATCTTTGACGAAAAACGTTGCAGATGATTCGGGAAACCAGAAATCCTGTAAGGCTCTCAGAATGTATAAGTAATGTAATAAGTTTAAGAATCACAGCAAAAATCGGAAAGCAATTATTTGAGTATCATAGTGTCATATACTAAGTCTCAGAAGCAGCAGACGAAGGATTGCTTATAAGTGGCTAATCTTGATAATCATATTCAAATCAAATCAGAGATGATGTGAATTTGTGAGAAGGGAAATCGCTGGTTTCTTAGATAAATTTAGACAAAACCATCATATTTGTGTTGTACGTAGCACAGTTCATAGTCTTAAATACTCTTGAGGTTTGAAAGGAGGCATTAGTTACGAAGAAGGCAGTGCTGTCTAATGGATTGCAATTAGAGAATAAATACGTGTGCAAGCACTGTCTAATGCCGTTGTGTTTGAGATGAAAGAAGATATTTAGAAACGTCAGTGAAATAAAAATAAAGTTAAATCCTCACATTGTATCATCAAAGAAAGACAGAAAGAGATAGAAAAGAAGCTTCTTATTTTAAATATTTTTAGGCGACACAAGAAGCCACTGTGGAATAACACCATAGGAATGTTATAGAGAGAAAAAGTCTATTAGAGACATGAGGATGAAATCTATCATAGAGGAGAAAATTAACCATCATTCGCAATGTAGATAGAGAAATAAAGAAAATGTTAAAAGGTTTCACTCAGTTGATTGTATGCAAAGGAAGAAAATATTACTTCAAAAATGTACGTGGCAGAAGAGAGTGAGATGGTGCTCTCTTGTTTATTGTGGTGTGTTGAAGGAAGGCAAAACTCATGATGTGGAATAATTAATAATTGTTTCTACTTTTGGCACAAGGCCAGCAATTACCCAGTACATTACTGGTACTTTATTTTATCGACCCCGTAAGGATGAAAGGCAAAGTCAACCTCGGCGGGATTTGAACTCAGATCGTAAAGGGACGTAACTATGCTGGATATAATTAATAATGTAATCAGAATAGATAGATAAATTGGATTGAAGCATATATGACATTCACATTGTAAATGATGCATGCATTACACGAATTACGTACATAATATATGTTGATCACTTGATCTGTACTATTTAATGTGGTTACCAGTTTGATGCGAAGAGCTTCGTTATTCAGTGGAAAGGGTAAAAAATCTCTTCTAACAAGAGCTTTACTTGGATCAGTGGGACTAAGTACTGGATTATTAGACATGGCTACACACTTTTCCGGGTTTATTAAAATGTCGATAAATGACATCCTGGAGTTATTTGAAGAAACATACGATGAATCAAACCTTTATATTTTTAAAGTTATAAACTAATTTTATGAACAATTATAATTTGTTAAACAGCCTTAGCTAAATAACTTCTGAGCAAAAACAGAAACTATGTCAGTTTTAGTGTTTGTGTTTTAGTTATTGTTTTATTTGTTTTACATGTTTTAACATTTGAAGCGATATACGTTGTTGTCATAAGATATCGGTTGTACCTCTGGCAGTGGAGACTTCTAGTGTCCTCGGCCCTAGGGCTACCTCCCTACTCACCACCATAGGTGCTGAGCTGGCCAGCCGCAGGTGTGAACCCCGCGAGTTGGAGTGGCTTTTCCAGCGCGCCTCCCTTGCCGTCCTCCGGGGGAACGCCTTCTCCATCCTGTCCGCCGGGGCTGTGTGTGTGTGTGTGGGGGGGGGGGGGGGGGGGGGGGGGGGCATCGCGTAACATTCTATATTTAGGTATCTGTTACTATAAATAACCATGGCTGTATTTGGAGGTCGCATTATACTTATGATTGCATTGGATTGGAGTAAATACGATACTCGAGGATCATCTCAAAGTTTCTATGTAGGTAACACGTTAATTTTTAAACATTCGACTTGGAATGCATAACCAGCTGCCCCCGTCCATTCTGGCCCCTTATTTGGTATGCATATATTCTAATCTGTCTTAGTGGTTAAAGAGTTGGATTCGCAATCGTGAGATTGTGAGTTCAATTCTCGGACCGGGTGAAGTGTTGTGTCCTTGAGCAAGACATTTTATTTCACGTTGCTTCTTCTGCCAAGGAGTTGCGACCTGTAGATAGTATCAGCAATAGAAAGACCAATGGAAACAAAAGTTTCCTTTGTCCGATTCAATGAGGTCCATCCCACTCGGCAAGCGAATGAGATTTGGGATCTTGAGTATTAATCCATACCATTAGTTAACTTGTTAAATTGGTTAAAACACACCCGTCTCCCAACTAGTACGGTTTAACGCGCGTTTATACATATATATATATATATATATGTATGTATATATATGCGTGTGTGTGTGTGTGTGTGTGTGTGTGTGTGTGTGTGTGTGTGTGTGTGTGTGTGTGTGTGTGTGTGTGTGTGTGTGTGTGTGTGTGTGTGTGAGAGAGAGCATGTATATATGTATGTGCATGTACTTGTGTGTATATATACATATACCCTTTGTTGGACATTGTGGTGGATATGATAGTTAAACGATAACATTACATGGAGAATCAAAAAGAAAAACAAAACAAAACAAAACAAAAACAAAAAACAGTGCAATAAATGGAACAAGAAAATACTAGTTCTGCCTTGCGGAAAAAGCTAATATATTGGAAAGTACTAAAACATTTACCAATTACCCTAATACTTGTTCGGAATACTTTTGAGCATGCCATAATTTCTATAAGTACCTATTAAAATTCTGGCATCTAACTAAACCACCTGACTCACTACAGGATACCACAGGGACTAGATCTCCTTAAGATCTCCTCACGTAATTACCTCTCTACTATACCACTTTAATTCCTAATATTCATAGACCATATCTTTTTAACTCTACCACTGTAATTCCTTCTGTTCATATTTCATAGTACAGTTGCATTTCACTCTATCTCGGAATATGTATATTTATGATATAGTTAATTAAGCGTATATTACCGATACGGATTTTACAGCATATATTTGCTCTTAGATAAAGGCATTAACACAACCATATTAATTTCCTGTGGTTATCAATGTAGAATCTTAATTTACTATAACCTTACTTATAAATGTGCAGTGGACTGCACACGATATTTTTATTCTGCGCTTATTTCCCGTCCACTGTATTATAATAAGGAATGATTTATATAGGAACACAACGGGAGGAAATATATAAGTCACTGAAGATGTCACAGACATGTGTTACGCAATAACTTTGAGAAACTATATTTATATTTATTTCTAATTGTTCGTCAATCAATGATAAACATTGATTGATATCTAAATTATTTATAAAAGGAAGGAATTTGTAGTTTACTTGAAGCATTGTATATGGTATGAAGGATTCGAAGTTTGAAAACCACGACAATGCAGGTTTGGACGGAGAATAATTAAATCGTAAGAAACAGAGCTTGTTTTTTTTACCTTAATTTATTCATATGTCCTGATAGTTCGTGATTAATATCACTTCTTCCGAGGGAAATAAAGGAACCATTCCAGTGTCCGGTGTGGCTTGAATAAATTAAGATAGAAAAACAAGCCCTGTTTCTTTCGATTTAATTATTTATGCAAATATAAAAATATACTGAAGCGAAACCCAAACGAAACCAAATAGTGATTGGCAATATGAAAACAACATGACCCTTCCCAAATATAACAATATTTATATAGAATTATTGAATTTATCTACATTGATTCAAGTAAATATTCAGGGGTTTAAACTGAACAAAAGTTCTCTCCCAGAACATTGGTGATAGTATTTGTTAAAAATGGTAGCTAGGTGAATTTGAGTTAGGTGAATGTTTGCCTAAGGAGACTAATTAGTTATGCAACATGTAACTCATATGGCGAAACCTGAAGCAGCAAATTTTCCGTACCCATTGCACTGTATTAATATATATATACATGTGTGTGTGTGTGTGTGTGTGTGTGTGTGTGTGTGTATCCTTCTAGATTTTTACTATTTTTATTGTTTACAAACTACTTTCTGAGTTATGAAAATGTCACTGGAAAAGCTAAATCTCGTTCAGAGAGACTAACTGTTGAAAAACACTTCATTGCGTAACCGATGTCGCTGGTCGATAAGCGTGCAGTGTTACAGGCCTCTTATCTCATGAGTTACAATTGTTGAACATTTGCACTCGGTTATTTTACAGTTTTATTCCGTGCTTTTGAAGTAGTACAGAGTATTAGATTTTAGTCTATATCTTAGCAACTCTCCAGATCTGAAATTAATATGGAACAACTTGTAGAGTAACTATGTGAAGTTGATAATTTTACACACTTTAATGAGACTGTTATTTCAGGGATCTGTTAGCTACAGAGAGCTACAGTGGCATCTATAAACATAAGGGAGACCTCATTGTGATTTAAATGTCAGTGATAGGTTTTCACACGCAACACTGCCACAGCCATCTTCATACTTCAAAAGGTTGTTAGAAGATGAAGATGGAATCATTAGTTTCTCCCAGGAATCTCTCTCACTCCCATAAAAAATGAGCTGAATATTAAAAAGGCTAGATGAAGATTTTCGCGCAAAGTACACGTATCTAATCTAATATTTCAATAATATAAGTGATTCACATATTATATTTAAGGCCCCAGGTGGTCTTTAAACTAATTTGATTTAAAGTGTCTTTCTTCTAAGCATTAGCAGTCTTGATATTCAATATCAAGTGTTTGCTGTATAAAAAATAATTGAATTACTTGTTAATGTTTTCTTTTGATCCGCAAGAATTTTCATTCTTTCTCTAAGAACGTATTGTAAACTTATATCGAGATCTGTACCCAACTAGAGCTGCATTTGCACTGTGCTCGTATCGTAATACATGATTCTTTCTGGTCAAGTTCACCTAGCTGCGAATACATTCACGAAGAGATATATTCAACTGGTTATAATAGACAAGTGTTTCGTTACTTTTACATGACCATCCCAAATCCTTTCATGTTAATCTTGGCCGAGCTGCTTCCCATATATCCCACTAGTGCATTTCTTGGATGAGGCGTCAAGCTATTTTCTACTACAAAAACTGAAAAGTAAAATCATCCCTGTTGTATGAACGATTCAATAAACTGTGAGTCATTATATATATCCTATTATCTACCCACATCTTTTTGTTATTTTAGTTTGATTAAAAGGAAATGTAAAGGAATTGGTACTGTAGGTGTTTAATTCGTATACATTCTACATGTCAGTCATCCATATGAGGTTATTGTTGTTTGTTATTGTTATTTAGTCCCAAACCAGGTCAGATTGAGCAGATATAAGATCAAAGTTATTCTAACCGTTACTATACCGTTCTATCATGCATAACTTATTTCAAACCACATTACCCAACATCTCGTCTGTTTTATTTCTAAAGTCTACTGGATATAATATTTCAAGGAAGTCAAGCGACCTCAAATATTTCTCTCGCTGAGGTAGATACATTTTGTCTTGAGTGTAGTTGTAGTAAAATTTAAACTAAATGTATCAATTTAACTAATAACTGCGTGCTGTAATGGAGAATCGGGTCATTAATATCCCTTCCTAAATCCGATTTCGATTTTTGGTTGTAAGTATTTATGACTTTGAAATCAGCAGGGATATTACAAAATACTATTAAGTTTTCATATAAATCAAGACCTATTAAAAATCTTTTTCTACAACGGTATTTTCAAATTTGAGACAATGTCATTCCTTACTCTTTGACCAGTGATTTAAGAAATACCGTCTAGCATAGTACACCCACCCTCATATTATACTTTATTACTACTTACTCTTTATGTACATAGCAAATTTGTTTTCATCTTCAAGAACTAACTCTGAATGAAACGATCAAGTTTCTTAAACTGAACATTGCCAACCAGCATGTCTAGACACGATCAGTTTAAATGACTGTTTCAAGGAACCCGTTGTTTCTCAATCTCATACACTATTAACATTAGTAGTTTTTATTATAAGTCTTTTGGCATTACCGAAGACTAGGTCTTCAGATACATGTATGTCATTTATTTTAGTCTGTGGTATCTATTATTTTCTGCCATCTATATTTTAGACGCCGAACAGAAACTATATATATTAAAAAAAAACCTTGTGAGTTTGAGATGCTATCATTTCATTCAACAAGCAAGCAGAAATTATTTAACAGATTGGAATTTAGAGAGAGGGAGAGCGAGAGAACTAGAGAGAGGGAGTATAGAGAGAGGGGGGGGATATATATATATATACATATATATATATATATATATATATATATATATATATATATATATATAGAGAGAGAGAGAGAGAGAGAGAGAGAGGAGAGTGAGAGATGGCGGTTCATAGTTACTTAGATTCTACGTTAGGAAAGGAACTGCTCACGTATAAAAGTATTCTATTGAAGTCACGATTCAATATTATCTTATCAAAGATTCTGGTTTATCACATATAGTCACACACACTCTCATGGTCAGTTTCTAGTCTATTACTGCAGTAATTAATGCATCATAATACTTTAAGCTGGTGTGTATTTCTTCTCTTCTCACTGGAAAATAAAAAACTCATCACTCACCCTATTTAAGGGCTGTAAGATATCACTAAAAACCGCAGGTGGTTGTCGCGCTGAGCCACATGGTGATTAGTTCCTATTACAGAAAAGTGTAACTGACAAATATATCCAACTCTCGTTAACTCAATTTACCAGGATTTGAATAACTGTTATATGATAGATATATCTTATTAATAATGTAAGTAACAGACATTATAAATAATTGTTTCTACTTTTGGCACAAGGCCAGCAATTACCCAGTGCATTACTGGTACTTTATTTTATCGACCTCGTAAGTATGAAAGGCAAAGTTAACCTCGGCGGGATTTGAACTCAGACACAAGGCCAGCAATTTCGGGGTGGAGGGGAAAGTCGATTACATGGACCCCAGTGTGTTACTGCGGCTTTATTTTATCTATCCCGTAAGGATAAAAGGCAAACATCGGCGGGATTTGAATTCAGAACGTGAAGGGCCGTGTCTGTCTGCCACAATGGTTTTCTTTTGATGAATGACAATGTCAATTTCCGTAAAATCTCTAATAAGATCGATTTACTGGATCAATAACATATTACTGGTATCTAATTTCTTGAAACGGTAAGATTTGGGAATTCAATATATACCAATGAAACTAAACACTAATTCTTGTAATCTGGTTCTATGGTTGAGTGGTTAAGAAGTTTATTTCACAATCAGCTACCTGCGTGGCATCTTGGGTAAGTGTCTTTTCTATAGTCTTGGGATGACAGAAATTGTAAGAGCCCGTCGAATGGATTATACATGTAAATCAAAGGTCCAGCCTTGTTATAATCTGACACTGATTTTGCTTGAGATTTAAGTTAAGGGTATACTCTTCTGCGGAATACTCAACCACTTACACGTTAATTCAAGAGTTGGATGTTGGAAAAACTAAATTTTCATTGTCAAAACCGACGGAAGATCCATCATTTCTAAGCCAGCAAGGAAGCCTCTACGTGGTCATTCGACATGCTAAAAATAGAAGCCAAATCTACAGCAAAATCATACCGTACCATCTTTAAACATACAAAGACATCGGATAAGGTTGTTCTACATATATGGGATAGATACCGTTAGAAATTCCTTCATAATAGAGTTGCTCATTTATAACTGATATGGATCCAAACAACAACAACTACACATTGTCAAAGGCAGTGTGTATTTAAGTATCTGTTCAGCTGTGAGCTTGGAGAAAGTAATAGAAACTCACCCCTAAAGCATTCATCCTTGAAAATCAGGTAGTTGTTAATCTACTGGTTTACCAGAAGTTATCAACATATATATGGTTTCTCTTTTCAGTAATATTACAGTATGTATTACACTTCACTGATTGTTGTCTTTACTTCACTTTCTTAACTTGAAATATTTGTGTTACAATGATGAATGGCAAAGGGATAAATGTGATTGTCAGTCAAAGGAAGGAGTAACAAAGTCAGAGCTTAATTTCAAATTCTATTGTAAATCTCATTGCGGAGAGGACAACATTTCTTGTTGATTATATTTTTCAATAAATGCTGTACCTCTTCTCAACAGAAAACTAAAAAAAAACCCACAGAATTAAAAGTCAAGATCGGTAACACATTGAAACTGCCAGAAGAGAGATGAACTCACGAATAATCAGTTGGCAGCAGAACACGTTACCCTTAAACATTGCCCTTTCGGTCATAACTAACAATGGGTTTGAACCAGGAAAGTTCTCCAAGGCGAATGTTTGAGAAAGGTGTTTTATGGAAGATTGATTAGCAATCGCCCGTGCATGGAAGTTTCCTCACTCCACACCATCGAAGTTGTCTAATGGAAATGTAAATGCCAATACGGCTTGGCACCAGAATCTGGCTGGAACGCCAGCTCGTCGTAGGTTTAACCCCGCTCCAGCTGCTATTGGTATTCATTTTTTCTAGCTGAATAGACCAGAGCACATGAAATAAGTGTTTTGCACAATACCCCACCGCGTCCGGGAATCGAATTCATGACCTTACGATTGTGACTGGAGCACCCTTCACATACGTTACTCATATCATGTAATATTAGCTATACAGTTAATTTGTTAAATTAGTTATGTAACATTCATTACATGAATGTTAGTGGTAGTTTCTTAGTTAAAAAATAATAACATTAACACGAATTGCAGCTGTTCGTGTTCCAATTTACTCACTCATACATACACTGACACATACGTAGTCGTTTACACTACACGCACGAAGAGAGAGAGAGAGAGAGAGAGAGAGAGAGAGAGAGAGAGAGAGAGAGAGAGAGAGAGAGAGAGTGTGTGTGCGTGTGTGTGTGTATGTGTGCCTTAGAATGGAGGATTTAGAACCAAAATTAATGCGATTCAAATTGACTTGTGAATCACAAATTCAAAACAGACATCAAATGAACAACCGACCATGAGATTATAATGATTGAAATATATTGCGTACAATATGTTGGTTATGTGACCAGATTATTTATAGTCGAAACAACATCTTTCACTGCAAATATAGCATGAAAGTTGACTGGGAAATTTCTAATTAATTAGGTTTGTTGAACCTTTTGAGTTTATTAAGACTTACAATTTTTTAAGATTCAGTCAGAGGAAGGAATTTTTTTTTACAGGATCTCAGAAACTGGTCGGAAATAATGGAGGAAGAAATCAAAACTGGATCTTTGCAACAGAAGGGACTCTGCTAAAATCACACAAAGATCATTGGTTATGTTCAACCGGGCGACGGATGCGTTTATGCTCCAAGAGTATCTGCAGTTCACCTGATGAACTTTCACACTGATTTAAAAAGAAATAGAATTTTGTTCTGTTTTATGAAAATATTACGAGTTAGATGCTAATAATCAAATATTCGGATAACAATAACCAACACTGCATTGCTTCCCAAAAGCCACTGGCCCTATTACAGTGGCATTCAATATTCAAATAACCTATTGAGTTGAAAGGGCACTATTGAAGAAGTCGTTTTCATGTAATGTATCTACTGCAAGTTATTTAGTGAAATTTATCTCTTTCCAAATACTATATACAGTACTTCAAGCTAAATATATTTCACTCCGTGGTACATATTTACAGTTAGGTGGACTGTGCTGTTTCTGAGTTTAGTGTCCTGTCTACACATGCAACAGAGTTGTAGTTATACTTGCCGTGAATTTTCAGTGGTTTATTTAGTTTGTTAAACAGTAACTAACATCAATTCTACACTGGTCATCAGTCATCGTGTTATCGGTAACTTATGACTGCAAGACAGAATCTATAGAACTACAGAAGTCTTCCACGTGCGTTGTTTTAGGACAATACTAAGATTCTATTACGTGATCATATCACGAATGAAGAAGTCATGGAAAAGGTATTCTCTCACCGTAAAATGGCGGAAGATGTCGATCTCTTGCTATGTATGCATGCTAAACGAAGTAAGGGTCTCTCTCGAGTGGAAACCAAAGGTTGAGGGAGGGGACACAGGAGAAGAGACAGATCTTTCAAGAACTGGTTGAAAATTTGGTAGACATGGACATGGCCTAGGAACAGGTTTGTGGCAGAGCTTGCGATTGTGCTGCATGGAAAATTCTCATCGCCCAATGTTCCACTGGCAATAGAAGGAAATATGTAACTAACATCACTGCCCCTCCGAAAATACTGATGCTGCAAAAAGAATTGCTCTATAGTATTTAGTCCAACAGGATATATTTAAGAAAACACATATTCTAAACACAAACGCTATACATTTAACCGCTATACATTTAACCTTACAATAAAACTGCTTTAGCTTTGCTATGTTTTAGATTTTAAGAAAACTCATTACTGGGGTACCAAACTTTTACCGGTCATAATGTTTGACTTCGGACAGATTAGAAAAATGGAATCGTGTTCTTTTTAAAGAAAATATTATGATTTAGATACTAATAATCCGATATTTGGATAGATACAGTCTGTTTTAGTCTTTGCCAGAGAGGAAAGGCAGCACTCATGTCTCATTATTTTTTCACGTATTTTTTCAGCACCTTCGAGACCGATGGAGGAAGCGGGGGATTATCCCAAGTTCGTATGCTTTCAACACAGTGAACTCCGCTAAAGGCAGTCAGTTATCAGGTAGCGGTGTTAAACCGAGTGATGGTTTATGTCTACGACTAAAGAACTTTAAACGCTAAGTACTGGGAAAAAATATCGTAATGTATCTCGTCCGACGCTATAACAGTTCTGCCAATCGATTAACAGGTAATTTCAGGTAATTTATTTTATCGACCGCAAAAGGGTGAAAGGAAGAGTTGACTAGAGCGGGATTTGAACTCAGAGCGCTGGGAGCCGGAATAATTACCGCAGTTTAATTACTGATATCCAATTAATTGATTAAAGCTTCATCAGCCACACATTTCGTAACTCTGATTCACTAATATGATATTCTTTCTTTTTTTTCCCCACTTCTGATGCTTTGGACTAATTGACCCCTTTTAAACCCAAATGAATGTTTTTCCTTACGCCTACTACTTCTATATCGGAGGGTGCATCTACATGACCGTTTGAGTTACTAGAAATAGAAGCCCAATTGTTCTCAAATCACACCCAAGTCTTTGAAAAAGGGGAAGGTTACATTAGGTAACATAATTTTAGATATCCCTAAAAAGTTTAGATGGTAAAAGCTTTTGATCAAAAGTCTGCTCGACCATAGCTGACCTGGAGATAAACAACAAAATAACTTCGTCAGACCTTTTATATTGCGCACCAGTCAAAGGTACATATTGCTCCTGCTGAAATGGACAAAACTGCATCAAATTGAAGTAATTCTCTTGTCTGTATATTCTCAATTGTCATGACCCGCTATTCTATCATATTTGAAGTTAACCAACTTTACTTCAGCTAGTCTGTCCTTCTCATCTACTTTAATCTATCTAATTCTTTGGGACAAGAGAAAGAAAATAAAAAATGTTTCTATTTTAAATATCTTCCAAAGATCATGTACTATATCATCAGGTTTCTCTGGCCTTAATAATTATTTATAAGATAAATAGATAGATAAAACGAAAAGAAGATTAGTTTGCTCAGGGATCTCAGACTCAAGGATACAAAAGGCCCATTACGTCTTTTAGTAAAATAATAGTCACGGAAATTTTTCTGCCGTGGACCATAGAAAAATAGTTTGCGGGCCTCATACGGCCTGTAGGTCGCGTGTTTGAGACTTTTGGTTCAACTCAAGATAAATGCACATGGTCAGATGTGAACTTAAGATGAGATAGAACAGTATCGTAGCCACTCATCAATTGGAATTGCTCGCTTGCGTTGACCGGGAATAACTAAACAACAACAACAACAACACAACAACAACAATATTTTCTGAAGTAGTAAACATTTGATAAGCGTGAGAACTGTATAATCAACGAGTGCTCCATTAGTTAGTAATACTAAGTACAAATTCTCTCATGGTCTTAAGTATTGAGTGAAGAAGCCTCATCGAATCACAGTTTAATTGTATCACTACCAAATAAATGAAGTTGATTAACAAACAAGATCACACGCTGAGTAACGAGAATTACAAAGTAAAAGCGGTGACTTACAAACGCGTTTTAGTGAGCCAAAGTTTTAAACACTTTTTTTCACGAATCAAGAGACTCGTGAGACTGTTTACATACATTAAAGATGATAGATTAATAAACGAAAAGTTAAGTGCTTTTATAATACTGATAACTACAAATTATAAAATAATGTAAACGAAACTTTTATTGAAAAAAAAACAAATTAAAAAAAAAGGAGAAAGAAATTTTCTCTTCAAAAAAAGTTACTTATTTTATTCACGACCTAGCTGTCTTTTCACGATTGTCTTTTCTTTATATTATATAATATTTACTATATTCTAAACACTACGTTTAAAATCTTTCTTAAATGACTTAACACATGTTATTGCTTACATTAGCAGAAAGCCGACAAGCTTAGAAACTTGAAATGTTCTCAACAGCTATGACATTCAATCGGCGAGTTTTCTATCTATATTGAATAGAAAACTCCCAAACTTTAATAAATTCGACAAGATTTCTTAAAAGTATACTATACTATGTCTTAAAAGTTTGTCAAATACTGTTGATCAAATTTCTTTGCTGTAACTGGAGACAGTTTGTAATCAGAGAAACTAATCTAGCCTCCTGTATGCACGAATCAATGGTTATCACCATAGTTAAATTAAGATAAACTGCACGCCAGTATTCACCTCTGCCATAAACTTGACCTTTATATCGCTGATAAAATAAAAGTAGGGACTTGAAATTATGTGCTTTGAAAATTTCATTTTCAATTTACTACTGATATTAGGTGAAGTGTCTTCATTAAAAGCAATGCATTTATTTTTTTCTGTGTTATTTTAAAATGACAACGTATAAATAACAATTTAATGTAAATAAGTTGAGCGATAAATCAGTATGTATCGAATATATTTTGATGGGATAAATTTAACATGCACTATATGTGTCAAACTACCTAACACATGGGTAATATATTTGGGTAATTGCTGGCCTTGTGCCTAAAGTAGAAACAAATATATTTGGATCATATAACGAGTTGAAATGTTAGTTTTCACTTGTAGATAAAAGTTTCTACTTGTGTAAGCTTATACGTTTTTAACTGAGATCACCTGCTGATTAACAAGAACTAAAACAATAAAAGCGGTTACAACCACTTTCAGTCGACGTTTGAAACATTTCTTCACTATAAAGAGACTCGTGGGACCGATATTTAACATATGTTAAAAATGACATATTAATAAATGGAAATTTGAGTGGCATAATAAGATGTTTTTACATATAGATACTGATAACAATAAACTATGAAGGTGAAACGAACTTTTATTGGGAAAAAAGAATAAAAAAGAATATTATTTTAAATGAAATTGCTAAACATGCTTATCTTTTCTTTATATTATATAACAGTTTATTCAATATATTTGAAATACTACGTTCAAACAGGCGCAAACGTTTTATTGCTTACATTAGTAGAAATCCAAATATTTACAAGGGGGTTACAGTTCATTAAATCAATCTCAGTCAACATCTGTCACTTATTTCGGCGACCCTGGAGTATCAAAAAGCCAAATCAACTCAAATAGGATTTGAACTCAAACGCCTGTCATTCGAGTTCTTTCTAAGTTATTAAAATATCGAATTCTCAAAATGCCACAAAAACACAATTTCTATATAGTCAATTGACTTAACCGACCAGTATATCTTTTATCTTATCGATCCCAGATAGATGGATGGCTGGCTAGATCAACCCTGGCAGAATTTGAACCCAGAACGTCGAACTCTCTGGCATTTAGTTTACAAGTGTACCTTTTCACACCACTCTGCTCCTAAACGTTTATAATATTGCCATTAATGTATATCGATCTCACGCTGTTGTAGTGCAATATATATTTGTTACCTGCTGATAGATAACATTCTAAGAATCAATATTTAACTTCATTAATATGAACATTTTTTTTTTTTTGCTAATAAAATCCAAGTTTCATGTCTCTAATATAAAATACTAATATAAAGTTGCATGATTAGGAAAATCCAACAAACAATTTAATGGATACATAGAAAATAAATATGACCAGATCATTTGAGATACATCGTCTGCTAATGTTTTTTTTCAAATCTTACTTTAAGCTATGAAGTACTTAGTATAGTAAGTATGTTTGTCATAGCGTTTTGATTATTAGTTAGAATCTCGTAAAAATATTAGAGAAAAAACAAATAGAGAAATAATGTCAGGTTAATAATATCAATAGCAACTACAAAAAGTTACGAAACAAATAAATAGCAAACAACAGATAAATATGGAAACAGTAAAAAAAAAGCGATTAAACATGAGTAACTGTATCATAATTAAAATCACACTTTTGCATTGCTTATAATGTAATAGATGGGTAAACACTTAGAAAAGTACAGTAAATAATAGTTTGCGTAATTATACATCCATTCATTTCTACATACATGTCATTATACATCTATGTATACATTTAGAAGTATGTTTTTACTTTAGTTAAGTGATACATCAATAAGTATCGATGACCACATCAATAAGTGTCGATGAACACTAAACATATATAACACCGGTTTACAAGGGGCGGGATTTAATATAATCTTACGAAACAATATTGATTTCTAATTTAGGCACAAGGCCAGGAATATATAGAGAGGGGAAAGTCGACTGTATCGGCCCCTGGACTTTACTGGTACTTTATCAACCCCGGAAGAATGAAAAACGATGTTGACCTCGGCGGGATTTGAAACCAGAACGGAGAGGGCCATAACGTAATACTACAATGTATTTTGTTCGAGGCACTAACGATTCTACCAATCCTCCACCCTCATTCTACAAAATAATATTAAAAATAAACCAGCACACACAGTTGTTTAAGAGAAAAAAAAATCTGACTTAAGATTAAGAAAATAACTTACATTTTTTTATAATCCGGTCTGGACCCGGCAATATTTAAAGATGACAACAGCACGTGATAAAAGACATCCAGTGACTAAGATAAATTGTCCGTATGGTTGCCAAGTGATCTATAATAGTACAGGTAAAATATATATATCAACAGCGCTATGTTGGACTAAACAACAAACACCGGCAGATGCAGTTAGAAAAATACTACGAGTTGTAAAAGACTTGTAGTAATTGTAATCATAGCAGTTTGAAACAGCTGTGCCGGGGAACTCTCAGTTACTGATTATTATAAAGCTTTGTTTGTGTAGGGGTGTAGTGTTTGGATTGCTGCTGGTGAGTATTACTCTACTGAAAGTCACCAATGTGTAAGCACCAGTCGCTGTACTAAGTAGCTTGATGTTTATTATTATTATTATTTTTTGTTGAGAGGTATGCAGAGGTAATAATCTAATAGACTAAAAAAATAAAAAAAGAGAGAGAGAGAGAGAAAGAAAAAAGTAAAAGTAAACAAATATAAAGAAGGAAAACAACTTTTTCTACGTCTCCACTCCTCCCTTTTCTGTCGGCTGCTTTCACTGGACAATGCTTACTACAACAATATTTCAGGGGTTCCTGTTCGACTCGCTCCCACTTCCTTAACTATAAACAGTTACAAGAATAAC
>OZ024743.1:11329772-11352272 GCA_964016885.1 Eledone cirrhosa | reverse complement strand
AGCCACACATCTCACCATCTCTTTTAACTTTTGAAATCATGAAACTTGTGAAAGCGGTAAAGTTGTAAATTATTGTATATAAACCTTCTTAAAGACTCCTATTGCATTTTCAACTTTTTTCATATATATATATATATATATTGTTATACTGACCAACGGTTAAAATTACAGATATAAATATATATATATATATATATAGTCTAACAAAGTTCTTTCGTTGCATATCTGCAACATTACCAGTGGTACTATTATCATGTTTCCTCCTATTGTGTTGTACTGTATGGTCAGTCAATGATAAACATTGATTGCCAAATAAACTAACTATGGAGATATAAAAGATGCAGAAGCGAAAACCAACCAAACAGTGAGTGTCTTCAGTTATTATTTCTGGCAATATTATTACAACAATATGACCCTCCCCAAGTATAACAATATTTGTTTCGACACATGATTTCATATCAAAAACCTCGCAAAACAAATTCATATATATATATATATATATATATATATATATATATATATATATATAGTGAAGTGAATTTCATTAAAAAAAAATTATATCCAAAGTTGGTAGAGTACTCAGTCCAATAGTCGAGTTGCAACATACAAAATTACGTTAAATTCACGGAATTTTCATCCGTCGAATACGCGCATTTTGCTGTGGGATTATTTTTGCAGCTCCTTAGTCAGACATCTTGGAATGTAATATATGGTGATAAGATTTGTGTTCTACTAAAGAGTTCTTATGGTGTTCGGCTGCCAGTTATATAAGATGATGTAACTCTTATTTAGGTTTGTATAAATTAGGAAGAAGTAATTTAGGTATTCCGTCCAAACCAGGAACTTTCCTTATGTTTATCTCTTCCCCTATGTTTATCTCTTCCCCTATGTTTATCTATGTTTATGTGCAAGGGCGGTGCCTTAGCATGGCCTCAGCTGGATGGCTGGAACAGATAAAAGAATAAAAGAATAAAAGAGTAAAAGAATGATTGGATCATTCATAATCTCTGTCACAATCTCCTTTTGCGACAGTTCATTAATAATTTCCTCATTAACTACAGATGGGCTATCAAACAAATCTTTAAAGTGTTTAGTCCACCTAGTCATTATTTCTGCTGAATCTTTGATGAGGACGTTCCCATCTTTTGACTTCAATGGTGCCAGTTTTGAAAGCAGTGGGCCAAAACCTTGCCTTATCATGTATAATGCCTTCAGCTCTCTGCATCTCTGCTGAAACATCTGACCACCAGTTATTCTTCATCTTTCGAGTTTTATTTTGCTGTTTTGACTTTGCGTTTTTGAAAGCATTCTCAGATTCATTACTCTTACAGGTCAGATATCCTGAAGGTCGCTTTTCCTGGTGAGGAAATAATCCAAAATGTGTTCATGTTTGGATCTCGGGTTGTATCCATGTTATCTTATGAATCTCATTTTGCTGAAGAAAGTACTGCACACGACCACGACTCGGTGCATAATTTCAGAAAAGGAGAAGGCATTTCAACTTGCCCTGTCGTCCTAAAACACTCCAGGCTTGGTCGTCGTTTCCCACACGTAAATTGAAATCTCCAAGCAGCAAGATCTTTTCCGAATGCGGAAATATTGGTAAAAAAAACATGATTAATTCCTAGCTACTATCCAGATTAGGGACATACTCTGAAATGACTGTCATGAAGCGTCCCCTTGAAAGAGAAACTCTCAGATGCATAATTCAATCACCAATACCTAGTGGTTGCTACAGCCACTTTGTGACCTCTGTCCGGACAGCGAAATCTACTCCTCCATTCTCTTTCCAGAAGAACGTATAGCTAGCACCCATCTCTGATAGATGACCTTCCCCACTAAGAGGGGTCTCAGAGAATGCAGCTATATCAATATTATATCTGCTCAATTCTCTGCCAACAATTGCAGTTCTGTGTTTTGGATTTGTGGATGATTCTCTCTCAAGAACTGTTCTAACATTCCATGTAGCAACATTCAATGTAATTCAATTCGTTTGAACATTCTTCTGAAAATTTCTATTCCTCTCGTTTTTCCTGCCGGTATGAACAGTCATCAGCCACAGGTAGCTGACCAGTTTGATGGTGGAACAGACAATGTTTGGGTCACCTTTTCTTGACTTCTCCCAAAAGACTCCATTCAAGCCAGTTCCTATTCCGAAAACTGACAACGATGTTAGATTAGCCTTAAGTCACCTGCGTGTAGCAATTGTATACCTCCAACTCGTTAGATCTGTATACACCGTAGTTTCCTCATCGCCGCAGGACTGTGAAGAGATATCTGCACAAGGAGATCAAACTAGCATGAGTTTGTGCTTCATATATGCTGCTCTCTAAATATCAGCAGCCAGAACCCAACGACAAACAGACGCAAGATGATTGATAGCTGTATCAATGGCAAATGTTTCCAGTGTCCTTATTGATAGCTGTATCAATGGCAAATGTTTCCAGTGTCCTTATTGATAATTGTATCAACTGCGGTTTTTCCATATAAATAGATAGGATAAATAAATAAAAAAGATAAAATGAAATTTAAACGAATTATTTAAAGGTTTAAAAGTTAAATTTTGTTGTATACAGTCTACTAATGTATTGTGTAAATTATTTACTGTGGTTACCCCCGATTGAACTCGGAACTCTCCTCTTAAATTTCGGTTGAGCGCTCTAAACCACTGAGCAAATTTATATTCTTCTCAATCAATCACAGCATAGGTTGATATCTTATGGAACTCCTTACGACGGGAAAGACACTAAAATCAACATGTGTACTCATTTATGTCTTGGAAAAGGATAAACTTCATTGAGTTCATTAATCTGAAAGACATGACCACTCTATTTTAACTTGAAATATTACTGACAGAGTCACTTCACTTTTCAACTAATTGCCTGATTATTCCAGATACAGCTAAACACCCAAAGTCAAGCAATTGAAATATGAAAAAATATAGAAATTTCAGAAATTCTCGGTTATTTGAGGCACAGAATAACGTCGTGCGAAGATGAATATACAAGAGTGGTAGATACTCTAGATAAAAGTTTAGTGGCCGCTTATAAATGTTTCATACGCATGACATACTTGGACCAATAATAATCGACCTTACTAAGAAAGAATAAGAATTATGTATCCATTCATGAAAAGATTCTGAAATATTGCATGTATTTTGCACATATGTGAAACTTTGAGTAAGATACTTGTGGATCGTTAAATGGTTAATTATAAATATCAACATAATGCATTGAGGAATCCTTTTCGTTATGTTCGCGCACACACACACACACACACACACACACACACACAGACACACACACACACACACACACACAGACACAGACACAGACGCACACACACACACACACACACACACACACACACACACACACACACACACACACACACACACCCACACACACACACACACACACACACACACACACACACACACACACACACACACACACACCTCGCTCGGTAACTTAGCTATAATAATTTCAAATTAGCCGACATTGTTGACGTCGCTTATCTTTTGCCCTAGTTGTTTATCATGTGCGGCACACTCACATAGGCTCAGTTATATACCCATACATACGCATTTAAGCATATGCTTACATACCTACCTACCTATCTACATACATACATACATATATACATACATACACAATACATACATAATTACATACATACGTACATACATATATGTGTACATACCGATATATGTAGATACGTCTATATACATTTATATACCTATTTAGCATATTTACAAATAGCTACATGCATGTAAATGCATGCACTCGCACGCATATATATGTGTGAGAGAGGGGGAGGGTTCCGTGGTAATTGATATAGAGAGGAAGGTTGGAAGAGAGAGTTCTATATTATATATAGAGAGGGGATTGGAAGAGAGTTCCGTGTAGTAGATTTAGAGAGAGGGGGGGGGGGGGATTTGGTGTAAATTGATATAGAGAGGGGGATTGGAAGAGAGTTCCGTGTAGTAGATATAGAGAGGGAGCTAGTTTAGTGGTTATGAATTGAGTGAGAGGATTGATAGAGATATGTATTGATAGATATAGAGAGGGAGAGAATTTGGTAGTGATGGATAGAATGAGAGGGAATGAGAGAGAGTGTTGTATGGTAGATATAGAGAGGGGGATAGTTTGGTGGTAATTGATATAGAGAGGGGAATTAGGAGAGAGAGTGTCATGTAGATATAGAAAGGTGTAGATTTCCATGCTTGTAGATATAATGAGGAGGTTAGGAGAGATAAATATTGCCTAATATATAGAGGGGATTGGGAAATCGGCAATTATATAGTTTACGTTCGTAAATATGGGATTTCTTATAATGTTTTTTTTTGTCGTATATAATGTTTTTTTTAACGTAAAATAAAATAATTAGACCTGAGAGTACGTGAATTATTGACGGACGTAAGAATGAAAACTCAATACCGGAGTAGAGTTTAAATATTCGTTATTATGGCTAAGTGATGAACCTTGTTACTTTGGAGTCTCACCTGCGTACTTACAGAATCATCAGACACGACTGGTGATACTGTGAGTGCGCAGGTGGAACTTTAGTTTAGAGTAACACAACTCACCAATAGCCATAATAAATCAATGTGTATATATATATATATAATTATACTAGCATTAAAGCCCGGCGTTGCTCGGGGTCATTAAGTTACCAAAGTTAGGTTGCACCACCCATTTTATGGCAGCACTTTTTTGTCTGCCAGGCACTGGGTGAATGAATTGCAGACCTGGAAGCATGAGCTGCGCCAGCAGTGACAATTGTAGTTTCGCCTATGGATATTATCTCTGTGCAAAAAAGTGTTGAAATTTATTGTTTCACAGTACTTGCGCAACACGCGCGTAGACGATGCCAGCCGAACAACAGAGCTGCAATGGAGTTGTTCTGCATGGTTGTCTGTGTGTTTTCTAAATTTAAGACAGTAGGGAGGGTTGTGATATGAGGGAGAGTTAGCTGTTGTTTCTAGCAGGTTTAGTGACCTCATAGAGGATATGTGTTTTCTAAATTTAAGACAGTAGGGAGTGGTGTGATATGGGGGAGAGTTAGCTGCTGTTTCTAGCAGGTTTAGTGACCTCATAGAAGATATGTTTTCTAAATTTAAGACAGTATGGAGGGGTGTGATATGGGGAAGAGTTAGCTGCTGTTTCTAGAAGGTTTAGTAACCTCATAGAGGATATGTGTTTTCTAAATTTAAGACAGTAGGGAGTGGTGTGGAGAGGGGTGTGATATGGGGGAGAGTTAGCTGCTGTTTCTAGCAGGTTTAGTAACCTCATAAAGGATATGTGTTTTCTAAATTTAAGACAGTAGGGAGTGGTGTGAACGGACAGTATCACCATCAAGCTTGGAAAGAGAAAGTAGCAGACAGTATGAAGTTGTATAGATTTTGAATGGTAGTAGAAAGAGTTCAGCAGTATAAATGAGAGAGAAAAATCGTAAAATATTGAGTTTTATCTATTTTTTGCGTAATTGTGGGTGAAATTGAAAAAATTATCTGCGTAAAGACGCAATCGAAACTATTTCGAATACTGAATTGTAAATTTCAATTGAAGAAATTCTATATCGCAGATTTCTATAACGAAGGAGCATGACCACACACTGAGCTTTATAGATTATGATATATATATATATATATATATATATATATATATATATATATATATATATAATTGGTGTTGGATACTTATAGCGTCCGTATGCGGTAGGCCGTTTGAGCACTCGATGCTCTCATAGAGCAGAGTATGATATCACAAAAAAAAAAGAGAATCAGTGTTGCGACGAATGGAATTTATTGGACATATTACAACCGTTTCTCTGGCGACCAGCTCGAGGCACATTCGATTTGATGATCGAACCTGACTCTGAAAATCGCAAGGTCCTCAGATACGTCTTGATTCTACGAAGCAGACTTTCCTAATTAGGAAGACGTATATGAGGACCTTGCAATTTTCAGAGTCAGGTTCGATCATCACATCGATCGTGCCTCGAGCTGGTCGCCAGAGAAACGATTGAAATATGTTCAATAAATTCCATTCGTCGCAACACTGATTCTCTTTTTTGTGTGATATATATATATATAGGAGATGAATAAATTGGGTATAATACCAGTTTATTACCAAATACGAAGAAGCTCGATATATCAACCCCTTAGGAAAGGGTACAGAGCATTATTCTTTTTTACATTATATATATATACAGGGGCGGTGGAACTGGTGGGGGAGCGGAGCAGAAAACTGAAAGAGGGTAGTCAGGGTCACCGTGACTTTTTTGTGGGCTTTCTCCACGAGTGACCCTCGGAGGTCTCTCCCCAATTGGGGAATTTTCCTTTGTTTCATTTCTTTGTTACATCCTTTGTTTTTGGTTTTATGTTTTTGTTTTTACACGCAGGAATGCCCATTTGTACCGTCCTGTACCGTCCTGTACCGTCCTGTACCGTCCTTAATGTTATACTTTGTGTCAACCCTTGTGGTTAATAAAGAAAACATTTATACATATTTACATGCACCACATACATATTAACTCATATAACACATACTCTCATACATTCATATAGCACATACACCACATTTTCACAAACACATACATACATCACATTTTCCCAAACATATACATACACTCACACATACCACATAGCACCACACACACGCACACACAGTCACACCCACCATAGTGTCATACACATACCGTATAGCTTCATACATAGACACATACACCATATAATCACCAACACACACACACAGTTAAACACAAGCACACATGTTCAGTTATGTTTAATGTTTCCATCAACACAGCTCACACTCCCTCCTCTATATGTCAATCTTATTCTCTTCCTCTAATATTCGTTCGCAGTTTACGTCACAGTATATAATAAAACACATCTAAGTGACCACATTTCACACACACACACACACACACACACACACACACACACACACACACACACACACACACACACACACACACACACACACACACACACACACACACACACACACACACACACACATGCACACACAAACATACACACACACACAAACACACAAGCACACACAAACATACACACACAAACACACACACGCGTGCGTTAATTTTCGTACACATGCATTCACACATACATGTGTAGATTTACACTTTACAACGAAACGTAAGCACGTACAATTACGTTTCTCCAAAGAAGATAGATAGAGATTGATAGATAGATAAATAGATAGATAGAGAGAGAGAGAGAGAGAGAGAGAGAGAGAGAGAGAGAGAGAGAGAGAGAGAGAAAGAAGGAGGTGAGAGAAAGAAAGTGACGGAGAGATAGATATTTAGAGAGATAGATATTAAGAAAGAATGAAAGAGAGAGAGAGAGAGTGTGTGTGTGTCTATGTGTGTGTGAAAAGGAGAAAGAGAGAGAGAGTAAGTGTGTGTATGTGTGTGTGTGTGGGGGGGGGGGGGGGTTAGAAAGTTGCCCTTCGGAAGATTTGGTATGTTTTATACAGGTTTATAATTTTCTCATAGTGGATCAGTGACGGTTATTTACACGAGGATTTAATGTAACAAATCCCGTAATCTTTAGCAAAGTCTGATAATATCCATCCATTGACGATGTTTGACGTGTTGTAACATCTAAATGTATTCATGCCACATTTCGTGTTTTAACGTTCCACAACATTCAATCATGTGTTGCATCGTAATATGCGTCATTCATTGACGTATTATTATTTTTATTGTAATGTATATCATTCATGAATGTGTTGTATTGTAACGTCTAATATTCATTCATGAATTCTGTTGTGGTGTCATACATGATATTCATTCATGTTTTGTAACTTGTAACGTGTAGCATTCATTCATTTATGAATTGTGTTGTAACGTATGGCATTCATTCAGGTGTTGCGTTGTGCTGTGTTGTAACCTGTAGCATTCATTCATGAATTTTGTTGTGGTGTCATATATAACATTCATTCATGTTCTAACGTGTTGTAACGTATGGCATTCATTTATGTGCTGTATTGTGTTGTAACATGTATTATTCATTCATCTATTGTGTTCTGTTGTAATGTGTACTATTCATTTACGTATTGTGCTACAGTATCCATCCATGAATTCTAATGTGTTGTAACGTGTTGCATTCATTAATGAATTCTGTTGTGTTGTAATTTGTGACTTTCATTCACGTGTTGGGATATGTTGTAACGTTTAACCGTCATTCATGTATTGTGTAGTGATGTAATGTATGACATTGAATCATAAATTGTTTTGTAATGACGGACATTCATTCATGCATTGCGTTGTGTTGTAATGTACCGCATTCATTCATGTATTGAATTATAACGTGTGCCATTCAATCACGTCGTGTAAAGTTTTGTAACATTTGATAATACTTAATGTCTTGTAACATTCCACAGTATTCATGTCTTGTGACGTGCTGTTGTAACGTACAACATTTATGTAGTAAAACCATTTTATAACGTCTCCCCATATATTAACATTTAACAATATTTCATGTAACTTGGCGGCGAATTGGTTTTAAGTGTTAAGGCGTCGGATCAAATGCTTCAATATTTCTTCCGGCTCTCTGCACCCCGAGTTCAAATCCCCGTCACATTCAGCTTTACTTTTCACCATTTTCGTGTCGATAAATAAAGGGGCGATGGAATGGCTGAATTTCTAAAGAGTCAGATGAGATGCTTTGCAGTTCTGATCTGGCTCTGTTCGTTTCAAGTTTAAATCTCATCATGTTCTGCCAGGAGATGTGATGGGCAGATAGCATTAGATAGGGAAAGGCCAGTGAAATCATAGTTTCCTTGGTCTAGTTGTTCGACAAACTGTATGGCCACCTCGTAAACTAACGTGCAAGTGGTTGGGTATTCCACGAACGTTTGTACACTTAACGGAATTTCCAAGCGGAGACAGTACGACATATATAACAAGGCTGGGTCTTTCAATTATAGATACAACGCATTTGACGGGTTTCCATAGTTTCCGTCAATTGCGTGGTTTCGAATTAAATCCCACTGTGTGGCATTTTGGATAGGTGTCTTCTACTATAGCCTCTAAGTTAACCAATGCTATATATATATATATATATATATATATATATATATATATATATATATATATATATATATATATGAGAGACGTAAAATAAGAAAATTATAAAATTAACTTACTTACTAAAATTTCATATATATATATATATATATATATATATATATATATATATATATGTCTATATTGTGGTTGCACCGAATAATCGGCTTTGATAATTAGCCAGTATTGTTCTAGAGCAAGAAAACCATTGGTGACAGAGAACTCAGAAAACACCATCGATTATTCAATATCTAGAAATATATAAAAAACGTTTGATTTCTTAATACACACGTTTTAATATATCTCTTTTCCTAGTGCTCAAATGCACTGATTCATACCACTAGAAATTATTTGGGTTGGTGAATGGACGTGACTCCCTGGATATTAAAGGGTGTCAAAGTAGAAGAGAGACCTTCCCATCTCAGAGGATTTGTATTTATGTGATCTTTACAAACAGAATTAATTAAAATATCATAAAGGTTCCGATTGCATGTGTATTTATAAGTATTCAAAAAAAATTTCCAGTAATAATGATTCCTGTTGTCTTAACTTACTCAAATAAAACTAACATTTAATTCTTTTTATTACTTGTCTAACTAGGTCTTTTTGATTACCAACTGTAAGGAGTACTCGATACGTCTCTTAGTCTGTCATTGCTTACTAGCTCTATACGGACGTTTAAATTGAATAAATAAATAAATAAATAAATAAATAAGTATTAAAATTTAATGCTCAAAATCAAGAACTCGAAAGTTATAATGTAAAAACATCAACATTCTTCCATTTTCAGAGAATAGCCAATTTCTTGCAGACTCTTTTATGTTAACTTTTATGGTAAAATCAGTCTAAAGTTGTTATAATGTGCTCTCAAATAGTTATTCTGAAATTTTAATTACGAATAATATGACTTATGATTAATTAGTATACGCATTTTCATAATTACATAATTACTTTATAGTTGAACAGTGACTGTGTGTGGAGTTCGTTTTGAAATCTTTAGTTCCCTGATTCGATCCCACTGCGTTAAGGCAAGTGTCATTTATCATAGCTTCGGGTTGACCTATGCCCTGTGAGAGAAATTGGGTCGATGGAGACCTTTTGGGAGCCCGTCGGATGGACTGTTTTAGTTCTAGTGGCATTCCGTCGATTACGACGACGAGTATTCCTGTTGATACGATCAACAGAACAACCTGCTCGTGAAATTAAAGTGTAAGCAGTTGCACTTTCCACAATCATGCGTACCTTTAACGTAGTTCTCAGGGAGATTCAGCGTGTCACAGACCGAGACAAGGCTGGCCATTCGAATTACAGGTAAAACTCATTTTTGCCAGCCGAGTGGACTGGATCAACGTGAAATAAAGTGTCTTGCCCCAGTAATACAAAGGGCCAGAGTTATCATACACTGTGTTACGCTGAACCTCCTCGAGAATAACGTTATGGATACATGTGTTTGTGGAATGGTCAGCCACTTACACGTTAATTTCACGAGCAGTCTATTCAATTCATCGAACAACTGGGACACTTATCCTCAAAACCAACGAAGGTCCTTCGCATTATATTCCACACCGCACCACCAAAGAACATACCATCACACACCGTACCACCAGATACCTCACCGTCCCTCGACGGAGTACCATTTATTACACCACCATACTCCGCACCACGACAAACTGGGCCACCATGTACCACATCCCAACACACCTCACCCATGTCTTAGAAGATCTTCGTTTAACTATCATAAGGTCTTGTTCGTTTCCGAACCGGGTGACAGATTGAATCCTTGAGTAAAACCCTTTACTTCACATTGCTCCAGTCCCCTCAGTTGCCAAAAATAAGTTGTAATTGTAATTGACAGGACCTGCCTAACTACATACTATGCCAAGCTGAGAATTACTTTAAGTGAGTATGTGTGCGTGGAATACTCAGCCAACATATACGAACGTTAATTTCACGAGCTGGCAGTTTCGATGTTCGAACAAATGGAAAATTCGTCGCTGAAACCGATGGAGGTCATTCATACATCTCACCGCCATTCACTACACCACCCTCCCGATTTACGATCCGACACCAACACCATTTACTTCATATATCCACACGTTACGCTATACACACACACCAGTTGTCTCCCCCACTATACCACAATGTTGCTGTCACACCACTACCAACACGAACACCATCAGTACCACAACCATCACTACCGCCATCAGCACCACTACCAACACCAACATCAGCACCACTACCAGCACCACTACCAACACGAACACCATCAGTACCACAACCACCACTACCACCACTATCATCAGCACCACTATCACCACCACCACCAACACCACTACCACCACCAACTTCAGCACCACTACCACTACCACCATCAGCACCACTACCAACACCACTACCACCACCACTACCAACACCACCATCAGCACCACTACCAACACCACCATCAGCACCACTACCAACACCACTACCACCACCACTACCAACACCACCATCAGCACCACTACCACTACCACCATCAGCACCACTACCAACACCACTACCACCACCACTACCAACACCACCATCAGCACCACTACCAACACCACTACCACCACCACTACCATACACCACCATCAGCACCACTACCACTACCACCATCAGCACCACTACCAACACCACTACCACCACCACTACCAACACCACCATCAGCACCACTACCACCACCACCATCAGCACCACTACCAACACCACCATCAGCACCACTATCACCACCACCACCAACACCACTACCACCACCAACTTCAGCACCACTACCACTACCACCATCAGCACCACTACCAACACCACTACCACCACCACTACCAACACCACCATCAGCACCACTACCAACACCACTACCACCACCACCACCAACACCACCATCAGCACCACTACCACCACCACCATCAGCACCACCACCAACACCACTACCACCACCAACTTCAGCACCACTACCACTACCACCATCAGCACCACTACCAACACCACTACCACCACCACTACCAACACCACCATCAGCACCACTACCAACACCACTACCACCACCACCACCAACACCACCATCAGCACCACTACCACCACCACCATCAGCACCACCACCAACACCACTACCACCACCAACTTCAGCACCACTACCACTACCACCATCAGCACCACTACCAACACCACTACCACCACCACTACCAACACCACCATCAGCACCACTACCAACACCACTACCACCACCACCACCAACACCACCATCAGCACCACTACCAACACCACCATCAGCACCACTACCAACACCACCATCAGCACCACTACCAACACCACCATCAGCACCACTACCACCACCACCATCAGCACCACTACCACCACCACCATCAGCACCACTACCACCACCACCACCATCAGCACCACTACCACCACCACCACCATCAGCACCACTACCACCACCACCACCAGCACCACTACCAACACCTCCATCAGCACCACTACCACCACCACCACCAACACCACTACCACCACCAACTTCAGCACCACTACCACTACCACCATCAGCACCACTACCAACACCACTACCACCACCACTACCAACACCACCATCAGCACCACTACCAACACCACCATCAGCACCACTACCAACACCACTACCACCACCACTACCAACACCACCATCAGCACCACTACCACTACCACCATCAGCACCACTACCAACACCACTACCACCACCACTACCAACACCACCATCAGCACCACTACCACCACCACCATCAGCACCACTACCACCACCACTACCACCACCACTACCAACCCACTACCACCACCACTACCACCACCACTACCAACACCACTACCAACACCACCATCAGCACCACTACCACCACCACTACCAACCCCACTACCAACACCACTACCACCACCACTACCACCACCACTACCAACACCTCTACCAACACCACCATCAGCACCACTACCACCACCACCATCAGAACCACTACCACCACCACCATCAGCACCACTACCAACACCACTACCACCACCACTACCACCACCACTACCAACACCTCTACCAACACCACCATCAGCACCACTACCACCACCACCATCAGCACCACTACCACCGCCACCATCAGCACCACTACCACCACCACTACCACCACCACTACCAACACCACTACCAACACCATTACCAACACCACTACCACCACCACTACCAACACCACCATCAGCACCACTACTACCACCACTACCACCACCACTACCAACACCACTACCACCACCACTACCAACACCACTACCAACACCATTACCAACACCACTACCACCACCACTACCAACACCACCATCAGCACCACTACTACCACCACCACCAGCACCACTACCAACACCACTACCAACACCACTACCAACACCATTACCAACACCACTACCACCACCACTACCAACACCACCATCAGCACCACTACTACCACCACCACCAACACCACTACCAACACCACTACCAACACCATTACCAACACCACTACCACCACCACTACCAACACCACCATCAGCACCACTACCAACACCACCATCAGCACCACTACCACCACCACTACCAACACCACCATCAGCACCACTACCAACACCACCATCAGCACCACTACCACCACCACTACCAACACCACCATCAGCACCACTACCAACACCACTACCACCACCACTACCACCACCACCATCAGCACCACTACCACCACCACCATCAGCACCACTACCACCACCACTACCAACACCACCATCAGCACCACTACCACCACCACCATCAGCACCACTACCACCACCACTACCAACACCACTACCAACACCACCATCAGCACCACTACCACCACCACTACCAACACCACTACCAACACCACCATCAGCACCACTACCAACACCACCATCAGCACCACTACCACCACCACCATCAGCACCACTACCACCACCACTACCAACACCACTACCACCACCACTACCAACACCACCATCAGCACCACTACCACCACCACTACCAACACCACCATCAGCACCACTACCACCACCACCATCAGCACCACTACCACCACCACTACCAACACCACTACCACCACCACTACCAACACCACTACCAACACCACCATCAGCACCACTACCACCACCACCATCAGCACCACTACCACCACCACTACCAACACCACCATCAGCACCACTACCACCACCACCATCAGCACCACTACCACCACCACTACCAACACCACCATCAGCACCACTACCACCACCACCATCAGCACCACTACCACCACCACTACCAACACCACTACCAACACCACCATCAGCACCACTACCAACACCACCGTCAGCACCACTACCACCACCACTACCAACACCACTACCAACACCACTACCACCACCACTACCAACACCACCATCAGCACCACTACCACCACCACTACCAACACCACCATCAGCACCACTACCACCACCACTACCAACACCACTACCACCATCACTACCAACACCATTACCAACACCACTACCACCACCACACTACCACCACTACCAACACCACCATCAGCACCACTACCAACACCACTACCACCACCACTACCACCACCATTACCAACATCACTACCACCACCACTACCAACACCACCATCAGCACCACTACCAACACCACTACCACCACCACTACCACCACCATTACCAACATCACTACCAACACCACTACCAACACCACCATCAGCACCACTACCAACACCACCGTCAGCACCACTACCACCACTACTACCAACACCACTACCACCACCATTACCAACATCACTACCACCACCACTACCAACACCACCATCAGCACCACTACCACCACCACCACCATCAGCACCACTACCAACACCACCGTCAACACCACTACCACCACCACTACCACCACCACTACCACCACCACTACCACCACCACTACCAACACCACTACCAACACCACCATCAGCACCACTACCACCACCACCATCAGCACCACTACCAACACCACCGTCAGCACCACTACTACCAACACCACCATCAGCACCACTACCAACACCACCGTCAGCACCACTACCACTACCAACACCACTACCAACACCACTACCACCACCACTACCACCACCACTACCACCACCACTACCACCACCACTACCACCACCACTACCAACACCACTACCAACACCACCATCAGCACCACTACCAACACCACCGTCAGCACCACTACTACCAACACCACCATCAGCACCACTACCAACACCACCGTCAGCACCACTACCACTACCAACACCACTACCAACACCACTACCACCACCACTACCAACACCACTACCACCACCACTACCACCACCACTACCACCACCACTACCACCACCACTACCACCACCACTACCAACACCACTACCAACACCACCATCAGCACCACTACCACCACCACCATCAGCACCACTACCACCACCACCGTCAGCACCACTACCACTACCAACACCACTACCAACACCACTACCACCACCACTACCAACACCACTACCACCACCACTACCAACACCACTACCACCACCACTACCACCACCACTACCAACACCACCACCACCATCAGCACCACTACCACCACCACTAACAACACCACTACCAACACCACTAACAACACCACTACCACCACACTACCAACACCACCATCAGCACCACTACTACCACCACCATCAGCACCACTACCAACACCAATACCACCACCACTACCACCACCACTACCAACGCCACTACCACCACCACTATCTACACCACTACCAACACCACTACCAACACCATTACCACCACCACCACTACAAACACCACTACCAACACCACTACCAACACCGCCATCAGCACCACTACCACCACCACTACCACCACCACCACCACTACCAACACCACTACCACCACCACTACCACCACCACTACCAACACCACTACCAACACCACTACCAACACCGCCATCAGCACCACTACCACCACCACTACCACCACCACCATCAGCACCACTACCACCACCACTACCACCACCACTACCACCACCACTACCCACACCACTACCAACACCACTACCAACACCACTACCACTACCACTACCACCACCACTACCACTACCAACACCACTTCCAACACCACTACCAACACCACTACCACTACCACTACCACCACCACTACCACTACCAACACCACTACCACTACCAACACCACTACCACCACCAACACCACTTCCAACACCACTTCCAACACCACCACCACCACCACTACCACTACCACTACCACTACCACTACCACTACCACCACCACTACCACCACCACTACCACCACCACTACCAACACCACTACCACCACCACTACCACCACCACTACCAACACCACTACCACCACCACTACCACCACCACTACCAACACCGCCATCAGCACCACTACCACCACCACTACCAACACCACTACCACCACCACTACCACCACCACTACCACCACCACTACCACCACCACTACCACCACCACTACCACCACCACTACCAACACCACTACCACCACCACTACCAACACCACTACCACCACCACCACCAACACCACAACTATATACTGCTACATCAGTGCACCACCTTCGATGCTATCATAATGAATTCTTTTCCCTCCCATCCTCTACTCATCCCACCTCCACCAATCTAACCACTGCCACAATCCCTCAACCTCCTCCACAGAGACAATGACCATTCTCACCAGCAGCAGCAGCAGCAGCAGCAGCAGCAGCAGCAGCAGCAGCAGCAGCAGCAGCAGCACCACCACCACCACCACAAACACCGCCACCACAAATACCATCACAACCGCCGTCGCTGCCACCCACCACAACCACAGCCGCCGTAACCACCATCACCACCATCATAACAACAATAACAACGACAAGAACCAATGAAGGTATCTCTCGACATGCTAGAAATAGCCGAGAAATATCCCTCAGGGTGTACCATACTGTGTGTTCTTTTTTTTTTAAGCCTACACATTGGACAAAATAATTGTTTCTACGTTCAGCACAAAGCCAGCAAAATACCCAGTGCATTACTGGTACTTTATGTTATCGACCTCGTAAGGATGAAAGGCAAAGTTAACCATGGCGGGATTTGAACTCAGAATGGCAAGGGCCGTAACTCTATGCGTCAAAGCATGGCGTCCGACCCTCTACCGATACTGCCAATCCACCCAAATAATGCTTGATATTCAAATAGACGGGATGGTCAGAGTTGGAATGCCTTTGATCGTAAGGGGGTGGCCTGAAGCTATAAAGAACAACTATACATACAAATCAACGTTATTACAGCTCTCAGTCATTGCTGTTAGCATCACTGCATCCCTTCACAAACGTAACCCCATACCCACTACTGCTACCGCTGTTGTCATCTCCTACAAACCCACCAGCCTCTTTCTCCGGCGTCGGCAATACAACATACCTACACACACACACACACACACACACACACACACACACACACACACACACACACACACATATCTGCTACTGGTTTCGCAGTTTCTGCCGCCACTGCCACATTCATTTTTTTTCTTTTTAAATCTTCCCCTCAACCCCTGTGCATCGGCCACACCTACCCCCTCATTGTTATTCGGGTGACGACACGCGCACGACACATAATACAAACCGCGGCGCTAGCAGCAATCAGGGGCATCTGGCTCCAGCAGAGGAGACACAGATCTTCCTCAGTCTTCTTTTTCTTCTCTTCTTACACACACACAGCCCGTCAGTCGACACTGAATTTGACAGCTAAATAAGCTGTCAAATTTTGACTGGTCTCCAAAGGTCAGAGGTAAGGAGGCGACGAAAAGCGGTGGCGGTGGTGATGTCGTTCATGATATTATTATTATTATTATTGGTGGTGGTGGTAGGGATTGGTGTCGTCGTTGTCGTCAGAGAAATAATAATAGTAGTAGTAGTGGTAGTGGTTGTAGAAGTAGCAATATTGAGTTGAAAGTGGCTGAGGGTTTGCTGGCCCGTGTGTTAGTGTGGTAGGAACAGTTGTAGCGGTGTAATTATAGTGGCGTGGTATAGTGGTAATGGTGCAGTGTAGTTATGGTGGTGTCGTGAAACTAGTGAAGTCTAGTGGCAATAGTGTCTCAACGTAATTTTTTTGTAGTGTTCTTTTTTAATCGTAATTTTCAACCCATTCTCACTCGGTGTTTGTGTTTTACTGTGTTTTTCTTTTCTGCCAAACTTCGTCGATGTAATCTTTTATTTTTGTCTCTAAAACATCGGGAAGTGATGACGAAAGTCTTGCTCTTACAGGGTCTTCGTTATTTATTTACCACTTGACTGTCATGCCTTAATCCCAGGTCGTATCTGATCAGGTTGGAACGTTTGCTCTTTTGCTTTCAGGGAAAGAGATAGTTTTCACGGTTTGTAAGGTTCATCTGATGCCAAAGCTTAGTAGAACAGACCTCAGAATCACTCGATAATGATGCACAAACCAGGAGAAATTCGTGGACAGTGAGTAAATGTTTATTTTAATCGTTTGGTTTCAATAGAATGGATTGTCCCGAATGTTTTTTTTTTTTTTATAGAGCGGGTTTACCAAGGCATCCAAAAGCAATGTGGTAATGTTAAACCAGGCGATGTATTAAGCGTACCATGCTAGTGGGCCACGGCAAAATTTGAATTCAGAACGCAGGGTGTCGGATAAATACCGTGTGTTTGCCTCCGTGTGGTCGTGTTTGTTCGGCAAGTCTTTTCACAACTATTCTTTTTTTAAAGAGTTGCAATTCAGGATCAAAATGTGTTACTAGGTACTAAAAATGCAAATGGTGGAACGTCAGCTATTGCACTTTATAAGATGATAGTGACGGTCATAAGTGAATGTGGTTTGGGCGATGGTTGGTGCGAGTCAATAAATATCAACTGAGTAGTCTCTTCTGAAGAATGTTCAAGTCAGGGATTATGAACAACATCTAAGCATCTTTGAACTTGAAAATTGTAGTTTGGGATAAGTAACAGTTATTGCAGTGTCATCAACACACTTCCTGGCAGGGCCGGATTAGGTCCTTTTGTAACCCGAAGCACTTAAAAGATATATATAGTCTGCAAGAAATAATTCTGGAATAACAATTTCATTTAATTTGAATTATGTGGTGCCCCTCTTCCCTTGGTGCTCTAAGCCATGTGCTTATTTTCTTTAATGGTTAATCCATCCTTATTTTAAGATATGCAGATGGTGACATTCTGTGTTTAATTATTACTGAATAGTGCGTTGGGCGGATCCGGCTGTCAATGAAGTCCACCTTTAGTAGATAAGAGTAAGCAGTCTTCACCTAACTGGTGACTCTGATGTGTAGTGGACAGGATTCTGAAGACCATGTTCAAGGATATTTCTCTCCAACTAAACATTCGTCATATTTTTCAAACACCACTTGAAGATGAAGGTGAGCGTAGAATGGGCAAAGCTTTCTTCCTGAATATTTGCAGGAAAATATGTGAGAATGCAGAGAATTCCTACTTGAATGGGCCTGCAGTCAACATGGGACTATAGGCCGTAGATGGAAACCGTAAGAGAATTCTGTCCTCGACGTCGGTTGTGGCAATCTAAAATTGTGTGAGCTTTCCTGCTTCCTACATTGGGACCTCCCCCAAAGAAATTACTGTAAATATAATTTCTATTTTTTCTATCGACATTTTCCACACTCCTCCTCGCCCATTTAAAATATTTTGTATATTCGTCTTGTGATGTCTCTTATCTGCAGTCCCTGTCATCACTAAAGGAATCATTGTTATCATCAATCATTGTCATTATCAACCACATCATCAGCATCATCATCATAAAATACTATCAATGTCACCGCGATCAGCATTATCAGCATGTCCACCATCATCACAATCCTCATTACTGTCATCTACATCTACATCATCATATCTATTGTCATCGCTATCACAGTAGAGTAACGCAACACTGCTCACTTGTATTACCAAAAAAAAAAGAATTGTGCTCTAATTGAGGAAAACATGAACCCCAATCATTTCTATTTATTAGCAACTTGTGATTTTGTGATGGTATCCTCACCCCACCACCCACTATAAGTGTACGTTTATGTATACATCAGTCTAAAAACCGGTGTTGCTTATGTCGTTTGGATTCCCAGAATTACGAATGTATGTATGTTTATGTCAGGTCGCTCTCAAGTGCTACTGATATCATGCAACCCAGTACAACCTGTCTCATGGTCGGGTCGTCGGCGACTAAACCGGCAACCCCACCAAGCTTGTTTGGTGAGGGGGGGGGGTGATATTTGGACACCCTGCGGGATGAAATACAAGACCCGGCAAAGGGCGAAGGAACTCAGCAGAGTCAACGGCCATCCAAATAGCAATATTTAAATTTTTTTTTTTAAATACCTGGGAGTGAAAGGCCCCCCCCCCCCCCATTGTTGTCACAACACCTTTCTAGGAGAGGGAAACTCTGAAAAAAAAAACCCCGCGGCTTCGGAAGCATTCGATGATGTTGACCAGTTCTCCTTTTCGGGTAGTGTTTTCGATGCTCAGAGAATGAGATTGATCGAGTGCAAGGCCTCTCCCCACTTAAAAAAAACATTCAAAGCACAGGCATTGCTTGTTCAAGATCTGTTACAGGTTCGTGTGGCTGGCCATAGCCTAAAGGTGCACCAAAGTTTGACTATCGATTGCAATACTCTTAGCAGAGTTTGCAGCCATCATGTATGTATGATCACATAACTCCTGATACAGTCGTAGGGGCGCCGTATTGACATACGGCGTTTCTTGGGCATTTTAAGCCTGGCGGAGCCCATCCCTCTCCAGGCCTGAATACCAGATTTCTTCCAGAGAAAGATAGAAAGTGTGTGTGTGTGTGAGAGAGGGGGGGGGGGAGATATAGAGGAAGAAAACACCTAAAACAAAATCGACAATTATTTGTCGTTGTTGTTACGGATGACACCTGTGTAGGTTCCCTCGCCTCCTCTGAGGTAACATTTCATAGGTAACTTCTTGGATACTTCAATCATAGTGATGTCATGTTCCCATTTTTCTGAACATACAGAACCAGAACAGATAACACAAGGCTGATGCTGTAGCCATTCCGCCAAACCACCAACCTTGATGGCTTATTTTTGTTTTCTTATCCACCCTAGATTGACCTCGATGAATATGAACTCAGGCATCTAATTCAATGCTCTAATGGCTCTGTCTGGCTATTGTTCCCATAGTAAAATAAAGAAATACACTACAATCCTATTGAGTTTGGTATATGAATAACGTATTCAAAAAGAACAACTGATTCTTTCTTTTTTGCCGTTGTATGAGACAGCATCAGTTAACTTATCTGGAATGGCACGACAGCTTTAAAGAACCAAATAACAAGTGTTGTCTTAAACGAAATAATATCGACGCTTTTATTATATTTCTTATTCATTTCAATATACTACATTTCTGTCTAGAAAAGAGGAGTGATAGTTAAATTATGATATTTCTGTTTTCACGGTTAACAGATATGCGTTTCTAGGAGGGTTGACAAGTTGCTTTTGTATGAGAGATAGTGTGATTTATTTACATGATGAGCAAATACACACAAAGGAACAGCGTTGAGTATATATTATCTGATTGTTAGGATTTATTAGGGGTAGGACATTGTCTTTCATACTTCAAACAGTACGGTGGGTAGTTTGCAAATAGACGTCCTTTCGATTTTTCGAATGTTAAACCCGTATGCGAATAATACTTGATAAATGGATTGTTTGAACTATACTTGGGATTTCCTTCTGTTTGTGTACAATATTGGTGAGCCTCTTGAAAAAAAATCAAAGAGATAGTAAATAAATTGCTTGGTGATTTGTCACTTTTAGAAGATATTCTGTTAAGTAAACCATTACTGTAGCTAGTTTATTTTCCATAATATTATACGTTCAGCTGTATATCTACTTTAAAAACTGCTGTTTGTATTTTTTATAGTTTAAAAACCGCAAAGTAACGTAGTAACCGAATATTGTAACAACCATTTTCAACATGTTTTGGATTTTATAATACAAAATGAAATACTTTAGGACATTGTCTTTCATACTTCAAACAATACTTTTTTCTTGGTAGAAAAAATAAGCAATTTATAATGAAATATTTCCTCTGAAATCTATTTACCAAAATATTTTCAAATGAAACATTGTAATAATTAATACCTCAGTCTGGTGCTCCTATTTTATTTCTAAACTCATCCCACTAATAATATACACATGTTATCAAATTCACTGTGAAAAATAGACAGGGTCGATCTGCTGTCAGACTATTGACAAAAGAATAGATGTTCATATTGCATAAATAATTGTTTCTATTTTTGGCACAAGGCCAGCAAATACCCAGTACATTACTGGTAC
>OZ024743.1:11322272-11324772 GCA_964016885.1 Eledone cirrhosa | reverse complement strand
CCTTACTGTGGAGAATCTTGAAAATGAATGATCGAGGGAGAAAATCCTTACAGGAAATATATCACAACATTTAGTTTCATTTAGTTTCTCAATTTTGTGTACGAACTTTACCCATTCTCATTCACCCAAGGTCATAAAAAAGTAGTAGTTATATGGTATGCGTATTATATTTCCCATAACGTTATGTCGTTGTCGATGAAGTCTTAGCTTCTCTGTAATGGTTGTAGGCTTATCTGGGCACATTTGTCTTTGCAGGCTAGGTAGGTTGTTTACATGGTCACCCAAATCTGTAAATAAAACACACACACACACACACACGTATATATATATATATATATATAAATTAGTATATCAAAAAGTTTGGCCATGTGACTGAAAGAAATTAGTATTTCATTAAGAAAAGAAAGTTGTTTAGTTCACGACAGATCCTGTGGCTAAAAATCCTATCTTTAAAGGTATTCCAATCATGATCATCCAGTCTTGTTTTAAGATGTTGTGTATCCAGAATTATAATACATGATCCTGGATAGACATGTTTATGACAGTTAGGTGTGATTTCAGGTTAATGTAGTTATTATTATTAGTAGGTGAAGTGACCACAGACTTGTAGAAGGAAAAGTATTTGAGATAGGTACCGAGCTAGTGACTCTGGATTTAATTCTTCTCCACTTTGTCCCACGAATATATCGTCAATTAACCGATGTCATTTATTTCTAATAACGGTACAATACACTCAAATTTTGGCAAAGGAAACAGCGGATTATAGGGGCTCAATTTATTAATGATACTTTCTTTACCGACCCAGGAAGGAATCGAATCTAAAAGGGATATAACTATAAACAAAAGCATGTTCTTCGTTTCTGCTAATCCATTCTCCGATGTCATTCAGAAATGGTTAGCAAACTCCACTCCAAGAGTGGTTAGCAAACTCTACGAGGCAGCTTCGATTTACGCTTGCATCAAATTCATTTCAGTTATATAGCTGATTCCACTGACAGATCCACGACACAGACACATTTATACTCCCCATCGTTAAAATATTATCATTAAATAAGTTCAAATTGACACACAGCTTCAATTATAACCAGTTACGTCACTAAATCTCTTGGGAAACTTACGTACGTTACACAAATCCAATTCTAATAAACCCGAAGACTTGAAATGAAAGCGAAATGAAAGCTTTTATTAATTTATAAACTTAATTAATTTAACAATAAATATGCCTCCATAACTATTACCATCTTCTAAATTCCTTCCATTTTGGCAGAATCGGTAGAGTGTCGGGCACCATGCTTCGCGGTGTAGTTACGTCTCTTTACGTTCTGAGTTCAAATTCCGCTGAGGTTAACTTAACTTTGCCTTTCATTCTTACGGGGTCGATAAAATAAAGTACCAGTAATGTACTGTGTAATTGCTGGCCTTGTGCCAAAAGAAGAAACAATTATTTTGAAAGAATTAATCGCACATAGAAAGTTTTCCCAAAACCACTAAACAGTTGGTTAAAGGGGAAGTGTGAGAAAGGTATCATACATCAGCTGCCAGCAGCCAGAATGTTGTGTTCGTTTGCTCGCTACGTCTCAGATGTTTCTGTTTATATTTATTTCGCCTGTGAGTGATGTTTAGCTGTTGGCATGGAAACACAGACTAAACGTAGTTATCGGTTGTATGTGCTTACTTTCGAATTTTGCCTGTCAGCTGATTGAAGAGTAATTATTTATCTCACATCTTCCAGGGATAACAATTATTGTTAACGTTGTTTCTTGTAACGTATGTAATTTATTATATCTTCCATTCATTTTTCCTATAAATTTTATGTGATTGGATTAACTGTCTATATTCGTTAAATTGCTGTTAAAATAAAAACTATTTAAAATTACGAGGCGGGAGTTCCAGTTGATATTTTATAGATTTTACATTTTGGTACAATATCTGTACAAGCATTTCGTAAATAATCTTTCAAAATTCAATTTCTATTATATATATATATATATATTTAATAAAATAACAGATTAAAGTTTAAGCAAGGAATCGCTGCTTTCACCCTTAACGGCCCCTTCTGAAACTCATTCAGAAGATCCCGTTAAAGGTGAAAGCAGTGATTCTTTGCTTAAACTTTAATCTGTTATTTTAATTCTTATATATTTGATATATATTCATCCTTATCGAGCCCTCTTTGGATTTTAGTCTTCAAATTTATTACTATATATATATATATATATATATATATATATATATATATATATATATATATATATATATATATATATATATATATATATATATATATATATATATATATATATATATATATATATATATATATATATATATATATATATATATATATATATATATATATATATATATATATATATATATATATATATATATATATATATATATATATATATATATATATATATTATCATTCTTTCTTTTGTGGGCCTGTGTAATAAACGCAGTAAACATGAATTGAGTTAAGGAAACATATAATGTATAT
>OZ024743.1:11307272-11319772 GCA_964016885.1 Eledone cirrhosa | reverse complement strand
AACAACCCATCTAGCGTTGGTAAACTATATGATAAACACACCCAGTGAACTCTGTAAAGTGGCTGATGATATGAAAGACGTGAAGCTGTTGAAAATATGTCAAACAAAGGGTCAGGTGAAAATAGTGTTAGAGATAGAACTCTGGCTGGAAACAAGGTATGACAAAGTCCAAATCCCACATCCGCACTGTACCAAACCCATGACCTCCAAATACCTGATCCACCAGAGCTCAGCTATCGCAGATAATATTAAGTTTAATAACTTGATAGCAGATCTTGTGAGGGTGATGAAAAGCTTATCCCACATGTGCAACTCAACAGAGTTAGAAAGACACACAGCACTTCATCCACCGCATGCAGTTCTCTGGATACAGCAAAAGAGACAGGACCAGGGTGCACAGAGGGGCCATGACAAAATTCAAGACCATCATAGAGATTGATATGAATGGGATTTGGCCGCTATACAGGAGCAAATCATGAAATATTATAGAAAGGACTAAGAGGAAGATAAGAAAGCTAACTCATGGTATGGCAGTGAAAAATACCAAAATACCAGAGTGTCATGTTCATCAACGCTACCCCTGGAAACGAACTAGGGTATCGTTTCAGAAAACCCTTAGATAAACTGAAGCTAAGAATTAAAGTAGTAGAAAATCCAGAACTTCTATAAAATCTCTGATCACTAGGACATACCCTTTTGAAAGAACTCTTTGTACAGCTAGGAATTGTTAGTGTGTAGGACAAGTCCATTGGTAAACTGCAAAAATAAGAATGCAGTCTATAGGATAAGATGTACAGAAGGATTTTGCAGAAACATGACAATGACATATATAGGAGAGAGAGCCAGCAGCATAGGTGAGGGGATAAAAGAAAGCCGGCGAGAACAAAAAGAGGAGAACAGCTTGCCAGTGTTATATTAACAAACTAGAATATAAAGCTCGATAGATAAGTTCAGATTCTATCAACACATAAAATCGTCACAACACTAAGACAAACTAGGGAGGCTACAACAAAGTAGACCGAGCCTCAACAGAAAACATGAATGGAATAGTAACACCTCCACCCTACAACCTAACTACTGAAGACAGAATAGGATACACGAGAAGAAAAGAAAAGAAAGACACAAATACAAACAGTGCAATATACAAATCCACACACACATACACACACACACATATACACACACAAAATACACATACACACGCCAAACACATAGACGCATGCATGGGTTCAGATGAAAACGCATGCGCAGACAAGAAAACGTATCACAGCTAGTTAAGATGGAATAAGTAGATTAAAACCAAAAAGAAGAGAAGACACAGAAAAAAAACAAATGTCATTAAGGAGGTCACAAATGTGTGACGAAAGAGTTTTGACGAACATAACTTTTTATAAAGGTGAAGTGAAAATCGAATAGTGCGTGTGTTTTTATTGGCAGAATTGGGAAAATGATAATCTCCAAACACATAGTATCTGTTTCAACACAGGATTTCACATAAAGAATCTTACAACACACACACACACACACACACACACACACACACACACACACACACACACACACACACACACACATATATTACATATTAAATTTAAGTGAAAAAACTCTATTTATGGGAGTATAACCCAGACAGACAAAAATAAAAAAAATGTTAGTCTATCCCACTTATATATTGATCTCCCTACCATGGTTTCATTCGTGGAAGAAGTAACTACTGGAAGAGAGCAATATATGAAGAATTCACGAATTCGTCAGGGAAGTATTCTTCAATTCAAAGAGACCATATCTATCATGAAATTTTACATAACAGTTGCCGATCCCCCATGCTGTACAAAAACACGTTGTGTAATTGAACTGTTACGTGAACAAATGTCTCTTAGTATTAGAACTACGTTAAGGCTTATAATAACGCTAGAAATAGCAGCCAAAAGACCGTCTGACACAACTCAACAAATGAGGAGCAGCTTATAAATAATTAAATATTAATTAGTCTCTAATACTTAAACAGCTCTCCATTCAGTGAGATGTTTAATATATCCACCTGGGATTTATATAAAAACACACACCACCACAACATTTTAGTAGATTGAATGGTTAATAAGAAGACTTAATAAATCCTTAAAAGAAAAGAAAGAACTCGACCTCAGTTGTGCGCTAACATATACTCATACAGATAAACACAAACATCTATATAAATATACTTGTTTCTACTTTTGGCACAAGGCCAGCAAATTACCTAGTACATTACTGGTACTTTATTTTATCGACCCCGTAAGGATGAAAGGCAAAGTTAACCTTGGCGGGATTTGAACTCAGATCGTAAAGGGACGTAACTATGCTGGAAAGCATGGTGTCCGACTCTACCGATACTACCAATCCACCGCCATATAAATATACTGCAGCATTTGACATAAAATTGTCAGATATTCAGCTTCTGGATTATAGGTTCGCATTTTGTCATTGATGTAGCTCTGTATCATATGACGAAGCTATTGCTGACGATTCACTAAACAGTAAGTTAATTTGTCAAGAGTGTGTTAAGTTACAAGGCGCCGACCTGACAGGTAATTGATGAATTGTACACTGTCTTCGGACAACACGTCATGTAGACGCACGTATTCGAGTAACAATTCCTAATTTTTAACAGACTTGCTGAATATCTGTCTAATTACTAACTATCTACTATTTTTTTAAAGAGAAAAAAGCACCTCATACATTGTGCGCCGTTCTTTTTGCTCTCTTCTTCTCTCTAACACTTTCCCCACTAATCTCTATGCCTTCTCTTTTCAAATATCTATCCACATCTAAGGCATAAAAACACGAGCATACATACATACATACATACATACATACATACATACATACATATGTATGTATGTATGTATGTATGTATGTATGTATGTATGTATGTATGTATGTATGTATGTATGTATGTATGTATGTATGTATGTATGTATGTAGGCCGCTCAGTAGTTACCGATGATGTTGATCTTTTCTTTTCGAATTATAGCTACCGTCGCTCAAGGAGTGGGATTGGCTCAGTGCACAGTCTTTCTTCACTTTAAAAAAAATCTTCACGCACAGGCATTGCACGATAGCATTAATTAATAATTATTAACGTTATATCGTGCAATAGCCATACTCAATAACGAGGGGACAGCCATCATGTATGTATTATGTATGTATGTTCGTATGTATTTATACTTGTAACTATACTGTTTCGACGATACGATTTGTTCTATTAATTGAACTGTATTTTCATATAATTACAATGTAAACGGTGGAGTATTCGACAACTTGTACTCTTAACATAATTCTCTTACAGAATCAGTTATGGTTGATTTATCATCATCTCGCTTTAGTTCATGTGACATTGGGTAGCTAACAAGAACAATCTTAAAAAGAAAAACTCTGCCACAAGTTGAACATTTAAAGGGATTATTTATAACTGTGGGGTTTCTTTTAATTGCATCTTATTCAATTTGTGTGATAAATGCTTTTCCCCTCAAAATGTTAGGAGGCATGGAATATACTTTTACTCATTTGTGTACTATGAAATAAATTTTCTGGTGTGCGAATTGTTAGAGCATCGGATTAAATGCATCGGTATTTGTTCTGGATCACTGCGCTCTGAGTTTAAATCCCATCGTGTTCAACTTTGTCTTTCATACAACCGAGCTCGATAAATAAACTACAAGTACTGGAATCGATTCGACCTCTATCTCTCTTCATCATTTTCTCTCGCTCCCTTTCCTTCTTTGGAAGAAATTAGCTGTGTATAGAAGAAAGGGGGGGGGATGAGCTCCACCGGGCTTAAAAGGCTCAAGATATGTCGTGTCCCTTATAACTCCACCAAGAGTTAAAGACCTTGTCGTTTCATTTTACTTTCCTTCCCAACGTTCAACGTTTTAAGATGAAATTTAAGGTAGACTTCATATCCTTAATAGCTTCTATATTTACAAAATGTGGTAACTCCAAGACTCCACACCACTCTAATACTCTTTCTTAGATACATGCAAAATTAGTCGAAGACACTTTTGTTCTAAACGCATCGTTTAAAAGATGTTTTGAATGTGATGCCCTTAATTCACAGACATACAACAAAACAGTAAAAATGCAAATTTCGTTGACATTTTAAAGTCAAAATTTATGTATCGTTACAGATAGTAATTTTACAAAATGATTTATGAATTCTGTTTGCAATTTCGTCACCAAGATTTACATCCCTGTTCAGCATGAGACAAAGTTATGTGAAAGAAGATACGTTTCTCGAAGTTTCATTATATACCAACCATGATTTTAACTTTCACACGAGGCTTTTTAGAACAAGTCTAATAAAGAACAGCCGGTTTATCAAGCCCTATCTATCTATCTATCTATCTATCTATCTATCTATCTATCTATCTAACTCTCTGTCTGTCCGCCTGTCTATCTGTGCGTGCGCGCGAGCATGTATGTGTTTTTGTGTTTAAAACATAAACAGTTAAGATTATTTTAAATGCACTTTATATTTGAAGTAAGAATAATCCAAGAGGCAAGCCAATTTTAAATATGCTTTAATTTACTTAGAGTCTGTCTGACTTTTCCTGACAGAACTACCAGAGATATTAGATAACAAAGCATTTATTGCAACAGTATTATCAGGCAGCAGCTGTAGAAACTTGTGGAGATTCAACCATTTCTATTGTTATTATAATTGTTTCATCTTTAGGCACAAGGCCAGCAATTACCCAGTGCATTACTGGAACTTTATTTTATCAACCCGTTAGGATGAAAGGCAAAGTTAACCTCGGCGGGATTTGAACTCAGAATCGAAAGGGCCGTAACTCTATGCGTCAAAGCACGGCGTCCGACCCTCTACCGATACTGCCAATCCACCGTTATTATAATAACAGGAAAATATAACTGATTGTTCAGAAAATTGAACCTTATTCAACATGATTACGTAAAAAGTAACATTCACAATTTTCATGAGTTTTCCTGTGTTGTACATTTATGCAATCATTGATTCCTTTTCACTCAGATCCAGACATTGTAAAATCTTGCTTTTCTGTTCGATTGTCTGCGGTGTTTGCTTTCCCTTCACGTAAACGGTAACAATAATCAATTCAATTATTTGTAACATATAAATACTAGGAACAAAGTCTTAGAGGAAATGAAGATTTTAAATCTATCTCGCATGTTATTCAATTGGATATGATTAATATATTTTAATGCTATTTAAAGTGATGGTTCCAGATCAAACAAGCAATCAAACAACCAGTCAACAATGTAGTACGTTTGATAACTAGAAACAAAAGACAGGATCGTCGCACCAGTCGGTAACGTCCATTTACAGATTTGACATGTTCTTCCATAATTGCAATTACCTTTTAACCATTGTATAAAATAAAAAAATAAAAAATAATGATTCCAGTGTCATTAGTAGAATTTCTAATTAAATATTTCATGAGGGCTTGATATTATGTTCGATTAATTGGTGTTCCGATAACTGAGGTTTGGCTAAATATAGAAATCATCATAACTAATATATATATAACGAAAGAGGTGTGGTAAGGAACCAGGTGGACCATAACGCACCAGAGTACTCAAAACTTAGGGTAGTAGAGTGGGTAATGGGAAAATGTTTAACCCCGACGTCAGAGCTGAAGCCGTTTCCACGGCTATTTCTGGACTATATATATATATATATATATATATATATATATATATATATATATATAGTTAAAAGAATAGAGGTGTAACACACAAGTTATTATATATTGGTAAACGGAATAGAAAATGCTGACAAATTGTTCACAGTTGAAAAATGGTTTAATTAGGAATAAAAGAGTATTAGTGATTGTATGGGTTAGTATTCAGTTGTGGTTTTAAGTTTTTAAGTTTTTACCGGTTGCGCATTTCTAAATGCTTTTCAAAAATAATTTTGAGATAGAGTGTCCGTGCTGTTTGCTCTGATCTGATTAGTTTTCTAATCAGATCAGAGCAAACAGCACGGACACTCTATCTCAAAATTATTTTTGAAAAGCATTTAGAAATGCGCAACCGGTAAAAACTTAAAAACTTAAAACCACAACTGAATACTAACCCATACAATCACTAATACTCTTTTATTCCTAATTAAACCATTTTTCAACTGTGAACAATTTGTCAGCATTTTCTATTCCGTTTACCAATATATATATATATATATATATTAATAAAAACAATGAATAAAAACAAAGAAACAGTTCAGGAACTGTTTCTGTTTTTATTCATGGTTTTTATTCATTGTTTTTATTAATTTATCTTGACTCTGTTTTCCTGTGATTTTCATCGAAACATTTTTTGAATACATCTTCTCTTTTCATGATATTTGGATTACATTGAGTTCTTCATACGGATTGGACACTACCGTATATTTTGGTAGATTTATCTACATATATATATATATATATATATATATTATATATATTGTTGTGGTCGTGTTTTCGTTGGTAATCGTCTGTTTATGACAGTACAGCGCGGCTCTACTTTATTTAATTGAGATAAAACTTATATGAGCATGAACAGTAGATCATTACGCATCTTTTGGCTTAAAAATCTAGAAATTTGGTCCAGCGGGAAAAAGTTTATAATCAAAGTTTGCTGATAAATCTTGTGTTCAAGTGAGTGAGTAGTAAGCGTGACGCTAGGGGAGGTAATCCAGAAATGACGTAGCTTTGTCATTAAGCCAGTTGCCTCAACTAGATTGCAATTATACTCAAAAGAACTTTAAAATGTCAATAACTTGTCAGTAATTCACTATGATCATTTAATTATTAGATAATTGTTGCTTGCATTGCCTTAAAAAATAATATACCAGATAGAAAAATGCGTACAGCAAAAATAAGTAATATTGTTGGAATATAAACCTTTAAAAATACAGGACAAGAAACTAAAATAAAACTTTAAAAGAATAGGACAAGAAACTAAGATAAAACTTTAAAAGAATAGGACAAGAAACTAAGATAAAACTTTAAAGAATTGGACAAGAAATAAAAAATTTTACAATAATATTAGTGGCAAAATTTTTTTATTCGTTTCCTGTACTATGCCCCAGTATCTTCTTGATTAGTGCATAATAATTGTCATGCTCTCATTGTGCGTTGCCCCTGAGCGGTTGGTTCTGGTTAGGGTTGGTTGGCTGAGCAGTTCTGCTCCGTCAGAATGACCATTGCAAGAAGAATTGGCCGATGCAGCTGCAGGTCTCCTCCAAGAATGCACTTCTGGTCCCGCAACACCAGACGAAGATGGAGAAGACGACCGGGACAAGATGTCGACTCTGACCACCGACTACGGCACCTCCCTCAACCACCGGTCCTCCCTCCCTCTGTCCCGTCATCCCTCCAGTCCTCCTGCCCCCCCTTCCTGTACCAGAAAGCTGTGGCACGCATTCATCTGGACTGCCGGACTTGAACTCAAGGACAAGATGCAAGGAGAAGATGGACGGGTTGGTCAAGATCAAGGATGAGCGGGACGACAAGACCGTCCGCTGCTGCTCAAGATATGTGCTCATGGGCCCATGGGCCCATTCACATTATGCATGACACATGAGGCGTGTCGCCGAATGATGAAATAGGAGTATGGTTATGGCCCAATTGGTGTTCAAACCAGGATCAAATGATCCCCGGTCTGACGACGACCTCTGAATGTGGAACCCAGAGCCTATGAATGTGGAACTCGATTTTTTACCAATAAAAATTTTGCCACTAATATTATTGTAAATTTTTTTATTTCTTGTCCAATTCTTTAAAGTTTTATCTTAGTTTCTTGTCCTATTCTTTTAAAGTTTTATCTTAGTTTCTTGTCCTATTCTTTTAAAGTTTTATTTTAGTTTCTTGTCCTGTATTTTTAAAGGTTTATATTCCAACAATATTACTTTTTTTTGCTGTACGCATTTTTCTATCTGGTATATATATGTGTGCGTGTGGGTGTGTGCATAACTCATTTATGATAACTAGAGTGTTAGCTAAACAGTAGTTACTAATAGTTTCTTTCAAAGATCATCAAATCAAAATAAATCTTCCCCAAAATATTACTACTTTTTTATTTCTAGTTTGTATTTATTAGTCGGATATAATCCACCCATTTTGTAGTTTTCTCATGTTCTTGCATGACACAAGTGAAACTTTAGATTCAGGTTATATATGTGAACCTCTAAAACCCATACAAGGAATACCATCTACAAAAGTGCCCCAAAGCGGGTAGAAATGAGGCAAAATGGAGAGATCTTACATAATGAAAGCTATACCCATTCTTACAAGAGAAGACATCTCTCACCCACCCCAAAGTGGGTTGGAGATCTCCCCGTCGGACGTCCCATAGTCTCATGTACCTATTCAAGAAATGGATACTATGTACTTATATATGATATATAGAGGCATATTAAACTTTCATTGCTTCTTTATTTAAATTCAACACCATCTGGATTAAATTTGTTTTCATCCCTCTAGGGTCGATAAAATAAGTACCAGTAAAATACCAGGTAAGTTTTATCAATTATATGCTCGCACCATTAAGTATATAACTTACTAAGAGAAATCAGAAGTTATTAAATACTGAATTAAAAAGAAATGCAATATTATCCTCCACAGATTTCAGATTAAATCGACACTGAGAAGAAACACTGTATTGCAATATTTTTAACTATGCACCCTTCTCTCATATTCAGTGCCATATGTATATATATATATATATATATATATATATATATATATATATATATATATATATGGCACTGAATATGAGAGAAGGGTGCATAGTTAAAAAATATATATATAAATATATATTTATATATTTATATATACATATATATATATATATATATATATATATATAAATATATATATATATATATAAAAATATATATATATATATATAAAAATATATATATATATATATATAAATATAAAAATATATATATATATATATATAAATATATATATATATATATATATTTATATATATAAATATATATATATATATATAAATATATATATATATATATAAATATATATATATATATATATATATATATATATTTATATGATTGAACAAAACCCATGAGATTTTATTTGATTTTGTTTCTGTTAGTATTTATAGAACAAATGTGATGAAAAAAAATTAACATTTACAGTATGACAAGTTCATGTAATTCAGACGAATGAAAGAATTAAGCGTAAAATTGGTTTTACTTTTGTCAAAACAAACAATGAATTATCTTTCATGATTCCTGTCGTATTATAGTTTTTAATCTTACAATATGTGAGATATTGTTTTCAACGATGTAATTTAATAAGTGAAGAGAGTTGACTTACAGTTTTATGTAGTTTTTGTTCTGGGTTCTAATTCTGCCAATATCGACTTGGTTTTTAATGTTTATGAAATGAAGGAATAAGTAGCAGTAATATAAGAGATTAATTTAATATGCTTTAACCTTTTCTTACACTGTCGTTCATTTTCATTGTCGTTTTTTCAGTGTTCTCTTATATTACCTTCTCTACCATTCTCTGTCTAGCGTTATAGCCGGTCACACCCATAACAAACTCTTAAACTGACTATGAATTGAACATTCTGTCATGTACGCTGGAAGAGCCCTTACGAACTTATGCCACAAATGTATTTGTAGAGAATTTGCATTCAGAAAACGAAGAGCTGAAAGAGATATAACAAGACCTCTCATTTGGTGTTATAACAATCTTTCCAATCCCCTGTCCTGGACTAGCACTTTATTTACCAACCTCTAAATTATGAGCTCATGCATTATTCTTCAAAGATTGCCGAGCACCAGAAGTAATCTACTCACACGATGATGTTACTACACTAAATTCTGATTGCTGATGTTTTGTTACTGCTTCATGCTGTTCAAGAATTTCCTAATCGAAGACAATTTCTTGTTTAGGTTCAAGGTGAGAATTATCCTTCACACACATTGATTACATTTTGGAAAATATAGGTTCAATAAAAAAAAAAAAAAAAAAAGTATTTTGAAATTTTACATTACTATTCGTATTGCTTTGTGTGTGTGTGTGTGTGTGTGTGTGTGTGTGTGTGTGTGTGTGTGTGTGTGTGTGTGTGTGTGTGTGTGTGTGTGTGTGTGTGTGTGTGTGTGTGTGTGTGTGTGCGTGTGTGCGTGCGTGCGTGCGTGCGTGCGTGCGTGCGTGTGTGCGTGTGTGCGTGCGCGCGCACGTGTGTGTTGTGTGTGTGTGCGTGTGTGTTTATTTTTACATGTATTTGTTCAAAATCAATTCTTGTTCTTCAGACATAATGGCTGGAAATGCACTCAACACAAGTTCTACAACTGAATGTTGGTCAACTTTCTTCAAGGCACTAATGGTATATTATTTTATTTTGTTTCTAATAGAAATAGTCTGTTGTTTATTTTGACACTAAACAGTTTTTCTTTTAATATATAAGTCGAAATGTATATTCATTCTACGGCAGTATGAAATAGAAACGTAGCTGACAAATGTTCACAGATCTTTACTTGTAATATAGTAATATCTAAAACAAATATACATTCTCAGAAAAAACAAACGGACAAACTATTTGACAGAAGGAAAAATCTTTGCATCTTACAAATTACGTTGAATAAACAAGACAATCTTATAATTGAAATTACAACTAATCCCCACATGTATAAAGACACCTTATCTTAAAGCATAACAGCTGATCTCGTGCAAGCTCAATTACGATAGGCATATATATATAAATATATATATGTGTGTGTATATATATAACACAAAATGTTATTTCACTAATATAAAGATATTAAGATACTTTTAGCTATCTTTTCATTGAGATGTTTTGTATATAATAACCTTCTGTGTGATATTTTCTACTCCTTAATTGTTGAATTGATAGACAGGTTTTATGGCTGCTATGTTTAGCGTCATTATGAACCCGTCATATTGTCCTTGATATAAAAATATTCACTAAGATGCTCGAAGTACTCATGCATATTATTTAAATACCACGCCGGTTTGGGATGGATAAACTCCGTTAACTAACAGGTGAATATTATTTAATTTTTTATACTTCCAAATGAACCCTTTGATGAAAGAATCTTCTTCCAGTATTGTTTGATTTAGTTTATTGAGATGGTCAATATTGTTTCTTGATTCCAGAAACTGAAGTTAAAGACTAGATACGAGTGAAGCTCGTTTGTATTAGTTGGCATTACTAGTAGTACTCTACTTGTTAGAGACTTTGCATATGTTATTCTATATTTATATTAGAAATCAACCAGAATACGAGGCCAGGGCAGTTTTATTTTATCGATCCCTGAAGGATGAAAGGAATAGTTGACATCAGCGGGTTTTGAACTCAAAACGTAAAGAGCTGGTATAAATAGTGCGAAGTATTTGTCCTACACTCTAACGATTCTGTAAATCCCCCGCCTTCCCCAAATGAGTTAATGATTTCTAATTTAGACACAAGGCGAACAGTTTGTGGGGAAGGGGATGTTTATTATACTAACTCCAGTAATTTACTGGTACTTTATTTCACCTCGAAAGGTGAAAATGCAAAGTTAACCTCAGCGGAATTTGAACTTAGACTGTAAAGAGTCAGAACAAATGCCGCAAAACATTTTGTCCTACTCTCTAAATATTCTGCTAATCCATCGTCTTACCCAAATGAAATAACAAAAAAGTAATGCGCATAAATAATTATTGCGCCGCAGATATTTTGAACAAATATTTACCCAATTACATAACTGTGTAACTCCTGAGCACTTAAATATTATAGTGATAGCTTAGAAAAACTGTAACCTAATAAATAAAGCGTCAATAACCATCACATTTAGTCCGTTTTGAGTTCAAATACAACTGGGCCCAACTTTGCTATCCACTCTTCTGTTTTCTATAAAATAAAATATCAGCCTAAAGCGGTGAATAATTGGAATTGTCAGCGTGCTTGACGAAATAATTTCCAGCTCTTTTCGTTAGGTGTCCAAGCAGTTATAGCGAACTTGTCAGTATCTAGCAGTCAAGATGGTGTTTTGTAAAACACCGAAAATAGGGAACAGAAAACAATCTTTGTATTCTTCCAGTAGCATCCAGGATAGCAGCAATAAAACTCATAGATAAACATGACAGATGTGACTTTAGCTAACATTGTTGAGATAACAATTGTCTGATACATCAAGAAATAAAAATTCCTTCATAAGGGAAGCATCGGTGGAAAATATTTTTTGCCTTTTCCAAGGATGCTAATCCTTAATCTATTTGAACTTGTCTTGATTGATAATCCATATTTCATAACAATCTTAACTCCCTAGAAGCTTTACGACTTGCTCCACTTCGCTAATACGATAATATTTAAAATTCTTCTTTCCTTCTTCTTCGCCCACATATTCCCGAGAGAGTCATGTGGGTAGATTCCTCAAACACTCTTCCAGCGGGTCCTTTCAGAAGCAATCGTTTGCAACTGATGCGGATGGACCCCCAAGCGAGATCAGCCAAGCTCAGGGATGCTAT
>OZ024743.1:11229772-11304772 GCA_964016885.1 Eledone cirrhosa | reverse complement strand
CACCTAGAGTAAGTAATATTAATTTACAAATTAGTTGGAGACAGGATAGTAGAAAAGTTTATTCATTGGTGACGACTAAGAGAAGAAGAGAGGGAGGGGAATTAACTTGAGAAGAAAAAGACCGTATCTTTATCAGGTACAATAAATTATTTATAAACTCATAAATTGTAAGTTTATATATTATAGATTATAACTTATAAAATTTAATATGAACAATTATCCATAATAACTCGGTTCTTGTATTTGTATTTCTGTATACGTGTGTGTATAGTTTTGTATATGTTTGGATGAATCTATGTATATTTATATGCGTAAGGAATAATGTGTATATAGATTTGCCTTTACCCATGCGTGCGTGTAGATATATGCGTGTTAATATAAAGAGAAAATTGTGTGTGTTTTCAGAGACAATTGTAACATATTTTGGCAAATCTTCAAAACTTAAGGTGTCCGAGCAGCTTTATTTATCCGTCTGCTCTTTTGGATAGAAACCCAACCGTTCAACTGTTGGCAAGGTTGGCTTGAAAAGGCAGACGACGAACTATTTTAATGGCGTCAAACAAGTTGTTCGTTTTTGTGTGAACGAATGTGCTTGTGTGTGAGTGCGTCTGCGCACACGCATGTGTATTCGTGTTCGTGTATTATTTGCGTATGTACTTGTCTGCATGTATTAGTGTGCGTGTGTGAGTATGAATTTATATATATATGTGTATATATATATATATATATATATGTACATAGACATACATGGTGTCCCTCAAAAATATATACACACTTTATCAGCATTCTAATAAAAGCTAATAAAAATGTGTATACATTTTGGGACACCCTATATATATATATATATATATATATATATATATATATATATGTATGTGTGTGTGTGTGTGTGTGTGTATGCGTATGTGTGTGTGTATGCGTGTGTGTGTGTGTTTGTGTATGTGCATCATTACGTGTTGGTGTCCATACATGTGTTTATGTGTGTGAGCGAAAGACAAAACAAAGCGAGATAAAGACTATAGACTACATGCATATGTCCTCAGACGACTGTGTCTTATGAACGCGCGCACGCGTGTATGTAATGGGTGTATAGAGAGAACAAAAAGTACTCAATATTTGTAATTGTTCCTACTTTTGGCACAAGGCCAGCAATTACCCCAACCCATTACTGGTACTTTATTTTATCGACCCGTAAGGATGAAAGGCAAAGCTAACCCCGGAGGGATTTGAACCCAGAACGTAAATGGCCAGAACTCTATTCTTCAAAGCATGGTGTCTGACGCTCTACCGATACTGAATAATGTGATTCATTCCATCAGTGATTCATTCCATCTTTACTCCACTTTCTCGTCTTTATGTGTTAGTTGAGTTGACTAATCGAACGCATACAAGAGAGAAGCTTGGATTAACAAGAGCAAACCAGTAATTTGGAGTTACACACCAAACACACATAAGTTAAATGGACGTATTAGTGTTTACGCTGGTAGCTAGCTGTATATAGTATATATTAAATCATGCACTAAGCAGCTGAGATAAACGACACATGCACATCTGTAGAAACATAAGATGTGCATTTATCTGTGGTTGATCATTCAATTAGACACCTGTGAGGAGATCAATTAACTGTCAAAAATCGATTAAGGTTCTTCATTTTCTTTCAATATATAGGGTAACACGTAAATATCATATGATTATATATCTATATACTTCTTCTTGGGAAGAAGTGTATACTATGCTTGGGAGAATATACTATTCTTGGTAGGGTCGTGGGAGTAGAGTCCTCAAACACGCCTTCAAACGGGCTCTCTCAGTAGCAAACGCCGTCAATTGATTCGGCTGGATATATATGTATATGAATACATTGTAATATTCGTCTCACACATTTCTCTAATTTCCATATATAGCTTACCGCTTCCGCTTGCTTTAACATCGTCAGTACGAAATAACCATATTTCATTAAATCCATGTCACATTTACTATAGTAAATTTATCTACGGTTGGTAAAGAGTATAAGGGGCAGTTATAAGCATATATGTATTCTTGATAAAAACTTAATATAATTTTTTCTGTTTATTTCCGATTAAGTAGTTATTATGAGGAGATAGTAAATTTACGTAAAGGCCACTTAATACTAGGTTTAGATTTTTTTTCTTAAAACTGTCTCAATATCAACTCCGAGCAGGTGAAGAGATGTATTATCTCCTCCACCAAAATAAAGAAATCATCTGTTCAGTTATGAAACCAGACGGAAGCCGAAACAATATGTAATATAATTATTATATAAATATATAGCTCTTCAACTGATATAGAGTCCTCTCATGTAGAGTTCTTGATCATTATTATGCTGCACATGGCCGTGGATTGGCAGTATTGGTAGAGGGTCGGACGCTATGCTTTGCAGCAAAGAGTTACATCTCTTTATGGTCTGAGTTCAAATCCCGCCGAGGTTAACTTCGTCTTTCATCCTTACGGGGTCGATAAAATAATGTACCAGTAATACACTGGGATAATTGCTGGCCTTGTGCCAAAAGTAGAAACAATTATTATGCTGCACATACATACTTTACCCACCTCCATATATATATATATATATGTATATATAAATGTATATATAAATGTATATATATATGTATATATATATGTATGTACATATATATATATATAAAATAGTAGAACACTGATAGGTTATATCCGCAGTAGTAGAGCACTCAGTCCATGGGACGAGTTTGGTAGAAGTAGTTCCACAGCAGTTAGTTCAGCGTACCGAGAACAAATGTTTCACCTTATTCGGATATATATATATGCCGAAGCCATATTGATTTCCACTGAGGTGATGGGACGGTCCGTCTATCCGTTGTTTTTGAATATATATATATATATATATATATATATATATATATATATATATATATATATATATATATATATCATAAATCATGTCCTTAGAATTATTAGATAAAATATATACAATTTCCTCTCCCAATTAGCATAATTAACCATACAAAAAATCAATTAGACCAGGCTATAAGAATAAAGGCTCCTATGAAGAAATATTTGATAAATAACCGAAAGCATATATATATATATATATATATATATATATATATATATATATATATATATATATATATATATATATATAAACGGAAAAAATGAAACGAAATTTCATTTCTCACTCTTAGTACGACTGTTACTTAAATATAAGTATGTACACGTACATACATATATGTATACAGACGTACAGTAGTATGTATATATATATACATACATGCACATATATATATATATATATATGTACGTATGGATTCACCGAACATTTATTATAATGCTCGGTGTGTTTGTAACTCACTCGATATGCAAATTAGGCTGCTCAGCCGTTAATATGCATAAGGAAAGTATATACTTTCAGACGTTCAATCATCTGGCAGGAAGGTATACGTTGCTGACGATAGCTGACGATAGCTAATAAGCTTGAAACTAGTACAGCGTTCCTTTGTCAGTGTTGAACAAATGAGCAACGATGGTTGCTAGACACTGTACGGCTTAATTCGGGATGTTTGTTTACAAACACACCGAGCATTATAATAAATGTTCGGTGAATCCATACGTACATATATATATATATGTGTGCATGTATGTATATATATATATATACATACTACTGTACGTCTGTATACATATATGTATGTACGTATACATACTTATATATATATATATATATATATATATATATATATATATATATATATATTTTTAAACGTATAGACTTCTGTGTGTGTGTGTGTACGTGCGTATACAAACATTATCACTTTTTGATGCCTACACTTCCATGCTTGCATGGGCCGGGCCGTCTCTGTCCAAAACAGCGCCTTGCCATTTGTTGTATTCTTTTGTTATCTTCTTTGCGATGTTCAGCATCCTGTGATCAGCTTTCGCTACTTCTCTCCATTTCTTCCTTGGTTTTCCTTTTCTACGGCTTTCTATCACATAGAATTCTGGAACATATTTAGTCTATTGGCCTGATCCATACGCATTACATGTCCATACCAGCGCAATCATTCTCTCAGCTCATCTGTAATTTGTTGTTCATATGCTCTAACATTACACATCCTGTACAACACTACGTACGCAAACATCATACCATATCACTTTTACTCGGAGAATCCTATTGTCGCAAGTAGATGTAACAAATCCCTAAACTTTTTCCATCCTTTCCTTATTCTAGTTTATGTGTTTCAAAGCCCCCCCCCCCCCTCCAATTGCTGATTAGGTTACAGAAGCAATTACTTTTATGGAGCTATTTGAGCATTGGAAATGACTTAATATTTTTTGTTGGGGCGGGGAGCTCTGACTGCTGACTAAAATACAAATTAACTTTTTCTTTTAGCCTACCAGCTACCCCACCTTCATCTCTTGATTTTGAATTGAGTACCCTGAATATAATTTCTACATACCCCTTTAGTGAGTATTGAATACAGACATTTCCCTGGGTCTTGTCTTCTTTCCTAGTTATTAAAACATTAGGCTTTGCTTATTTTATTCTGAGTCTATTTGACTTTAGATTTTCTTTCCTCGCCTGCAATTTCTTTTCTAGGTTATACACAGACTCTGCTATAATAGTGCATTATACAACAACGTTTCGATTGTCTCTAACTCATTGCTTTGCATTTGGAAAAAACATAACATACCTGATTCTTTTGACAGAATATTTACAACCATCCTCCTTTCAACGTTTCCTCATGCTATGTTGAGCGGACTCATAACCCCTTTTCAAGCTATTTGATATTATACTTTACTTCCCCACTCCTTTCATTCTTTGTGAATCTCTCAGCATTCATGATTCTGTCTACAGTATTATTCCACAACCTTCTCTCTGGCTGATCCTTTGCAGCAACCATAAATCTTGTTGGTGGCCCGAAACAGTTTGTCTCGTAGAAACACCTAATTGTTCTTTAGATCAAAGGTTCTCAACCCATTTCGGCCAAGCGCCCCCCTTTTCCCCCAAAAATCACGAAACGCCCCCTACCCTATTCTTCCATTTTTCAATATACTACTGATTTTGATATCAGTAGATTACTAAAAAATTGATTAACGATATTCCAAAGATACCATTGCAGGCAGTTGAAAGTATAAATACATTCCTTGAAAGGAAGTATATAAATTTCAAAAAAAGGAACATAAATGTTCTTTTTTATGAATAAGGACCAGTTGAATTTGTTATATTCCCACCAGACGATACCAGCTATTTTGAACATTTATACAAGAGCAACTCTGTCTATCCAAAGAGTGCTCTTATCTGGAAGAAAGTGGCAATTGTATTATTTCAAAGCTTTCCAATTTTCCCTTTAATGAAACTGACAGAATAAATGTTGATATCTAACTTGATGTCCCCTCCGCTTTGTGAGCTTAGAGACCACGCAAGAGGGTTTTCATGACCACGTAAGAGGGTATATTCATTAGTAAACGGTAAAATATATACAACAAATGAGTAAGTGAATTGTGGTAGATGGTTTCCAGTCCAGTCAGATTGCAACTACAAATAAAAAAATCGACTTACTTTGACCTCGTATCAATGGGACCCTTGAGCTTCATGGAGTTTAGCTAACTCTTTGACGTCAGGCTGGATTTTCGTGAGCTGTAGCCGGAGATCTCCACATGCAATCACATTGTAGCGGTTGCGAGACTTACTATGCAGTCTGGAAACAACGCCAAACCCCCTCTCGACTAAGTATGAGCTAGGAAAAGGCAAAGCAAATCTCTTAGCCTCTGCATGTAGGAGTGGAAATCGACGCTGAATTTCCTCTTACATCCAAAAAAGGGGTTCACCTATTTTGGCAAAAATTTAATTTTGATAATGTCATCTGTCTGAAGTTCAATTAATTCTTCCTGAAATTTAACGTCGAAATCGTCGACGTTAGCTATGAAGGGATCTGCTATCCACATTGGGATGTCCATCTGCAAAAGGTCGACAAACCGTTCTCTCATGTTGTCTTGTAGTGTACGGAGGTGCGCGGTATAAGTTTGGAGTTGGTCATCGCTCACAATGTTTTGAACGTTGGCGACACTAGGAAAATTATAGAATTCCCGTCGACAAAAATTCCTTTCGATGACTTTTAATTTGGCCAGGAATATTTTCACAGCATTCCTTGCTTTAAACAAGGTGATCTTCTCCTCCTGCAAAGCCATAATGAGGCTATTGCATTTGTCGAAGATGTCGGCGAGGTAGGCGCAGTCTTGCCTCACATCGATCGTTTTTTTTATACATTTCTGTGTTGCGTCCTCGAAGAAACTCAATGATAGAGTCGAACAGTTCAAAGAAGCAACATGCTACCTAGATTGAAGGTGGTACTTTGAAAAGATTTCTTCAAGCCTTCAAGGAATTGAAGTAATGGAATTACAACGTACAATCCAAGAACACATTGGCCCGGAGAGTGACACGTAAGAATAACATTAGCTCTGGATGCAATGTTGGTGCCAAACTCATTTGTTGCCTCTTGTAAAGAAATAGGGACATCTGAATAATTGTCAAGAAGGGCTTTGACTGCAGAAAGTCCTGTTAGCCATCGAGTAGGGCACACAGGTGTTAAGGAGCGTGGTGACGATACTTCATTTTCTTCATCATGTTGTGATAAATACGCTTGCTTAAATTTTCCTGACGTACTATATAGTTTCCGCAATTCATTCACGCAACCTAGAACATTTTTGATAAGTGAAGCTTGTACAGACTTAGTTACAATAAGTTGAGCAATATGAATGCCGCAGTGCACGTAATGGGCCAAATCAAGTTATGTTAGAATCTTTAAAAAGATCTTTAAAAAATACCCGTACGAATTAAATACAAAAAAAGTTTCAGTCCTAAACTAAAGCAAACTATTTCAAATTATATATTTTTGAAAAATAGACGTGAATGTTCTCAAAGACTTGATTTCAGTCGAAAAAGCTTTTTTTTTTAAATTCTATATTTCACTGTTAGATGTTGTAATATTTTGATTGGATAAACAATTCTACAATTCAAACTGTAAAGTCAAAATACAAAAGATGTAAAATATGAAGAATTTCTTACCTTTCTCTGAAATCACAAACTCAGGGGAAAAATAGTACCTTGCAAAATCAAATACCTCGTAGAAAAATCAAATATTTAGCAGCGAATGAATTGAGAAGCTTGGTGACAGTGAGAAAGTAGTATTTGTATCCCTTATATATATATATATATATATATATATATATATATATATATATATATATATATATACATAGATAGATACACAGACACACACAAACACACATAGACCCCCCCCCCCCCCCACACACATACACACACACAAACTTGTGTGTGTTTGTGCCTTGGTTTGGGTACAGAAATAATTTTTTCTACAGTTTTTTGTTTCCAGGTCAAAAGCCACTGATCTTTTCAACAACGCCAAATAACAACGCTCCACACACACACACACACACACACATATATATATATATATATAAATGAAGAGAGAAAGAGGGAGGGACAGAGAGTGTAAGAAATGTGTGTGTGTTTGGTACACGTCTATCTATCTATCTATCTATCTATCTATCTATCTATCTATTTATCTATCTATCTATCTCTGGGATGGACACACGCGTATAACTTGCTGAGTAAGTTCTGTTTAAATTTCTATAGAAATTCTTGTCTGATAACTTTAATTTTTGTACCATTTTGTAGAGGGACTGCCAGGTCAAACTTTGATCTGGTCAGTCTCTCAAAATATTCTACGCCTTTAGGCGAAATAGTTAAACAAAAAAAAAGTTTTTTCTTGTTGAAAAGTCAATATTTTTTAAATGGCCGAAGCTTCTTCACCAAAATTCGAAGGAGGAAAGGGGAAGATGAACTTACAGCTTCCCCCTGCCACTGTCACAGTAGCAGAGGTCAAGAAGAAAGGTCAGCCAGAGGAAGAATTCTCTCCACCTGTTAACCGACAACTTGACGTTGCCATGGCAACAACTCAAAGAACCAGCAGCAACAGCAACAACAACAATGCGACGGACGAAAACAACACCAATAACAATAACAATAACAACAACAAGACCAATAACGGTGACAACAACAACAATGATAACAACAACACCACCAACGACAACAACAACACAAACAAACAAAATTTCTCCTTCGCCGAGACGACAAGGAAAACCCTCGACTATCTGCCAGTAGATATAACAAAAGCGAAGGAGCTACTGGCGGATGCGAAAAAATATATAGTGTACGGGGAAAATGGTTCATTCACAATCCATTCCCCCCCGGAACTAAAAAGCCAGAGACTCCTAAACACGGTCATGTTTAGGACAATCTCGAACAAAAGTAAAAAACCAGCTCAACCATCACAGAGCGAGATAGAGCTGGTTTTAAAAGACGTCATGAAGGACATCACCTTCATTCAGAAGGATAGACTCTACGGGAGTCTATCCATTCTCATGAAGGACAGGGACACAGCAGTGAAACTGTCCATCAAACCAATCACATCCACCGCATACACCTTCTACCCTACGTACATGGGTAGAAGAACACAAAAAATAAAAATCCACACCATCCTGCCGATTATGGACATATGGTGGGTTTTGACAGGTTTTCTGGACCTGGAGGATGACATGCTGGTGTCCATGGGAAAGGCATCGGGTGACGCGTTCAGTGGAACGAGCCTCGAACTTGTAGTTCAAATGAGGCCCGAAAGGATCGCCCAGATCCCTGAACGCGTCATACTGGATGATCTAACCTTCATCAACATTACCGTTGAGGGTAGACGGCCCTCGTGTTACCTCTGCGGAACCAGAGGTCACCTGAGGGCTGTCTGTCCCCAACTTAATAAGAAAACCCCAATCCTGCCTACACCACCAACAACTGCACAACCAACACAATCACCACAACTACCACTACAAAAACAACCACCACAGCTCAAACCAAAACAAAACAATGTCCAACCCATCCCCTCCACTCAAAAAACAAAAACAATTTCCAAAACACCCGTACCGCAAACACAACCCGAAAATATACCCCTCCCTTCCAACGCGGAAGATGACCCTAGTTCGTCGTCAGACGAGGAGGAGCACTTCCACACAATCAAAAGAAAAAAAAGAAAACACACCTCAGACACACAAATGAAAAAAACCCCTCCCCAAAACATAACACTGACACCAACACAAAAGAGCTCACAACAACAGCAAACAAAAAACACCACACAAAAACAAAAACATGCATACACATACATAAATACAAGAAACAAAAAACTGTTAAACATTGTGTACAACAACAATCTAATAAAAACACAAGGGCCTAACTTCACCCAGGCAGGGGATTTCCCCCACCTCAAAATGATTAAGGCCCCACAGGACACCTATAAAACTTTAAAAAACAATTTTAAAGAGGACGTGGGTCCCCCCTGCGTCGGGCCCATTAACCGCGTCCTCCTAAAAAACTATCCCACCCCCTCCCCAAACACCCACACAACTCCAAGCTCCCCAACCACACATCACACTGATGCCCCCACACTTCCACAAACCACCACCCCACCCAACAACCCATCCCCCACCCTAATGGAAATTGTGCAGCCCGATACCCGGGACGCAGAGAGGTAAGTGCCTTTTCTCTTCACTACCAACATGGCTATGCTAAGAGTAGGCTGTTTAAATGCGCGTGGCCTGGGCTCAACTTGGAAGCAAGCAATGCTTCTAAATGACCTCAGGTCACAACGTATAGATGTGATGGTTATTTGCGAGGCCCGGATCAGCAACGTGCGACAGCTGGCCCCCACCTTTGATGACTTTGAGATGCACGCATCTCTCTGTCAGCCCGGAGGCGGGGGTGGAGTTGTCGTTCTGCTGCAAAAACATCTGGGTCTCGCAACACAGATGGTACATTTGGACCCGGAGGGTCGACTAGTGGTTCTGGACCTTGGCAGTGGTAAAGGTGGAGCGTTTAGGTTGGTAGCCGCCTACGGCCCTTTCGGGTCAATGCGGCCGGACTTCTTCCATCGTCTGGAGACTTTTCTAGGGACGTCCCGCTCCTTGCTATTAGTGGGGGACTGGAATGGTATCCTAGATGCACGCTGGGACTACGTAGGGGCCTGCCCCGATAGAGAGGGGTGTAATAGCCTCAAAGGGTTAATCGGTCGATTTGACCTGGCCGATAGATATCGACTAGATTTTCCGACTGCGCCAACCTGGACTTGGGCAAATCGTAGCGGATCATCTAGGTCGTACCTAGATAGGTTCTTAGTTAGAATTAAGGATAAGGACGTTTTAAGTTGTCCAAAAATGCGCATGGTTGGCTATTCAGACCACAAATTAGTGACCTGCATGGTCAACCTTGACAGACCTCATAGACAGGGCCCCGGTTACTGGAAGCTCAACTTGTCCTTGCCGGCAAGTAGAGCCTACAGGAATCGGATTAGTACGTTAGTTAAGGAACGGTTGACTGGAGCGATCGTCAACAGCAGGTGGTGGGTATCTCTAAAGAGAGAGATTAGAGTAGTCTCGATTGAATTTAGTAAGGTTCTAGCTGCGGATAGGAATAGGAAGGAAAGGGAGCTAATAGATAGAGTAGAAGAGGCAATTAGAAGCGGCGACGTGGCCAGAGTGCTAGCGTCGAGAACGGCTTTGAGCCAGTTTTTCGACGCGAAGCACGAAGGCTGCGTTGTCCGAAGTAAAATACGTGCTCTAGGGAACGAGGGGGCCAAAGCTGTTAGCTGGGCCCGCGTGACAGAGGCCAACAGTGGAACTAAATCCACCATCCGGTCTTTGCGAGACCTGGATGGACGGGCGATTCTTGAGCCTAAGCAGATGTGTGAGGCCTTTCAAAGGCACTTTGCCCGACTGTTCGGGAGGGGCGGGGAGCCGGTTGGGAACGTGGACTTCGGTCCATACCTCGACGGCCTGCCGCGCCTCTCGGACAGGGAGGCGAAGTCCTGCGAGGAGCCGATTTCGGCCGCTGAGATAGAGGACGTGCTGAGCCAATGCGGCAAACGCAAATCCCCGGGTCTCGATGGTCTTCCTTACGAATTATATCTAGCTATGCCGGACTTGTTCCCCGATCTCCTCGAGGCGGTCTACTGCAACTGGCAACAGAACGGGAGAATTCCCTGTACTGTGACCAAGGGCGTAGTCACGCTAGTGAGGAAGGACGAGAACAAGGGGGACGAAATAAGTAACTTCAGGCCCATAACTCTGCTAAATACAGAGTTACAGATTTTGGCCAAGGTGCTAGCAAAGAGGTTGGCGCTTGTCGTGGGCAACCTGGTGGGAGATGCGCAGACATGCGCTATCCCGTCCAGGTCCATCCATGACAACCTCCACCTCATGCGATACATCATAGAGAGGGTTGGGAACGAACCCGGCTTTGGTGGGGCTCTGATCAACTTGGATCAATCTAAGGCGTTCGATAGGGTCGACCATGGTTACCTGGATGCGGTGCTAGCGGCGGCAGGCTTCGGACCCGTTTTCAGGGGCTGGATCACTGCTATGCACAGCAGCCGCATCTGCTCTAGGGTCAAGGTGAACGGCTACCTCTCGGAGCCGTTCAAAATCGCGCGGTCCATCCGACAAGGGTGCCCTCTCTCCTCCCTTCTGTATGTGTTGACTCTCGAGCCACTACTGCGGAAGTTGGAGTTGTTGCAGGGCATCCCTTTGGAACCGGGATTGCGGAAAGCGGTGTCAGCCTACGCCGATGATGTGACAGTGATGGTGTCAACGGCCTCCGAAATCGAGGCGGTCGGCACCTTACTGGAGGAGTACGAAAAGTTCACAGGGGCTAAGCTGAACCGGGACAAGTCGATCGGTTTGCAACTCGGCACGTGGAGGGGCAGACCGATGCCCTCTGATGGCGTCGTCGGACGCTGGACGGAGGGCCCGGTGAAGTTGCTCGGGGTCTGGTTCGGACCGGACCTCCAGGTGGAGAAAAACTGGGCGGAGGTTACGAACAGGGTGTTTGCACTGACCCAGAAGTGGGCCAGTTGCAAACTATCCCTGAAAGGTCGGGCGGAGGTGGCGAACACTTATATAGCGTCCGTCATCTACTACCGCCTGACCGTAGTGCCCTGCCCAAGGGAAACCCTCACCAAGATGGAGCGCGCGCTCTTCCAATTCCTTTGGAAGAGGCGGGCTCCTATGGTGAGGAGATCCATCTGCTGTCAACACCCTTCGAAAGGAGGGCTGGGGATGCCGTGGCTAATGATGCGTAAACACGCATTAAGGCTACGGCACCTCTACGTATTCCTCACCGGACAACCGGTGTGGGCCTCGTTTGTGAGACGAACCTTTCCCAGACTCGTCTCACTCACCGAGCTGCAATCCTGGGTCAAGCAAAGACCGAGAAAACTGGGCGCCTGGCACACTGAGTGTGCCCAGGCGCTCACCGCCCTCTGGCAGGCGGATCCGGTTATCAGTGGAGACTCCACCGCAACATTCTATAGAGGGCTGGTACGCAGCAGGTGCGACGACGCCCTCGGAGAAGCCCTAGACATGGAGGAGGACGAACTGGCCAGCCTGTTCGGTAGGACATTCAGCCCGGGACCTATGGACAACTTCCAGAAGTCCCTGGCCTGGCAGTGCTACCGAGGGGCTTTACCCGTTCGAGAAAGGCTCTACAGACACGGGCGCCCGGGTAGGGACCCCGCCAAAAAGATCTGTCCCAGATGCGTGTGCGACGAGGAAACCGTTGCACACGCATTGGTACACTGCTCGGGCGTAGCCGATCTGTGGGGCTATGTCGAACAACTGCTGTCAAGGGTGGGACCGATCCGGTTGACCACCGAGTCTATTGTAATGATCAAGCCGCCTCCCCCCTTCAAAGATGAAGCAGAGGCGGTGTTTCTGTGCGTAATAGCCATGGCGAAAGAGGTTGTATGGTGGACGCGTCTGAAAGGACTGAGGTCAGGCACCTTTCTCTCTGGCCAACAACTGGTCTGTTTCTTCCGATATCATTTCGGAAGAAGGATCAGGATGGAGAGAGAGGTGCTGCACCCCAGTCGTTTTTATGAAAGGTGGGTGAAAGTGGCGAGAATGGCCCGTGTGAATGGGCCTTCTCTTTACATAAGCCTGTAGGTGGAAAAGAGGAAGGAACGAGGGAGCACCCCCTCTCTGTGCTCCTGAGGAAAAGGGTTGCACACTTTTTTCGGGGGTGTGTGCGACCCCCCAAGGCGCCTCCTCTCTATTGAGGATTTTGTTAAAAATTTTATTTTTTGTTATATCTTATTTTATTTTTATATTTTGTTATTGCCTCCTCCTTATTGAGGACGCCTTTTTGTGTAAACTCCCCCCTTTGTACTTGTCCCACTTTTGATGCCCTAGTGGCAAATAAAAGAAACTTATCTATCTATCTATTTATCTCCAACAGAGGGCTCACACATGAGCCCTCTGTTGGAGATAAACTACTTATCTGTGGCCCGTGATAGAACCAATATTTCATATCGCATTATAACTGGTGAAAATAAGGCGGCGGGGTGGTGGAATCGTTAGCACATCTGGCGAAATGTTTAACGGTACTTCTTCCGTTTTTACGTTCTGAGTTCAAATTCCGCTGATCTCAACTTTGCCTTACATCCTTTTGGGGTCGATGAATTAAGTACCAGTTGTGTACTAGGATCGATGCAATCGACTGAACCCTAAACCCCAAATTTCATGCCTTGTTCCTATAGTAGAAATGATTATAACTGGTGAAAATGTTCATCCACCACCACGTTTGGCTCACTGTGCCTCTCCTCCAGGACGTAATAGCCCTTTTGTGTCCTTGAGTTTGAGACCCCTCTTCTACACACACACACACACATATATATATTTTACTTTTTTTCTGTCTCTGGACTACGCCCATGCTGGAGCATCACCTTGGTAAATTATGGGGACGTCAACAAACCAACAAGCATTGGTGGGAGGGCAAACACAAACGCAAAGACACACACAGACATATATACATATATACGACGGGCTTCTTTTAGTTTCGATCTATCAAATCCACTCACAGGGCTTTGGTCGGCTCGGGCAGTGAGACTGAATCCGGAAATATGTGGTTGGGAAACAAGCTTCTTGTCACACTGCATATATATATATATATATATATATATATATATATAGGTTTGTTGGTTCACCACTGGATAGAATTGGTCATTCCGTATGGTCAATCTTGATGTAATATTATGGAGAATACTCAACGTAGTGCAGTTCACCCGTCTTCGTTTGTGTAGTTGGTGGGGCTAATACGGAGTTAATTATTATAAATAAAATAACAGGAGGCTGGACTGGTGTAAATCCTTGAAAAGTTTATTATACCATGATCACCTCAATGACCGGGTTCCGTAAGAATCCGGTGATATCATCAGGTATTCTTGAGAGCGACTGACCGAGGTGAAAGCAGCTAGTTGGTCAGTCGTCCTCTCTGTCTCTGATTTCGGACCCATGGATTTTATATATTCCTTTGTTATATTTCGAATACCTGATGATATCACCGGATTCATACGGAACCCGGTCATTGAAGTGATCATAGTATAATAAACTTTTCAAGGATTTACACCAGTCCAGCCTCCTGTTATTTTATATATATATATATATATATATATATATATATATATATATATATATAGTAATAATAATAAAATTGAAGACTAAAATCTGTTATTTTAAACTTTAATCTGTTATTTTAATAAATATATATATATATATATATATATATATATATTGTTATACTTGGGGAGGGTCATATTTGTGTAATATTGCCAGAATTAATAACAGAACACACTCACTGTTTGGTTGGTTTTCGCTTCTCGCTTCTGTGTCTTTTATATCGGTAATCTAACTTACTCGGTCCTCAATGTTGCCATTGACTGACCGACGGTCAAAAATAATACAGATACAATATAGACACAAACACATATACATAGTTTATCATAAATCTTTCGTTGCACATCTGCAACATCGTCAGTGGTGTTATATTTTCCTCCTGTTGTATTACACAATATTACACAATATTACACAATATTACACAAATATTACACAATATTACACAATATTACACAAATATGACCCTCCCCAAGTATAACAATATTTTTTTCGACACACGATTTCATATAAAAAACCTCGCAAAACTAATTCATCGCCGCTATATATATATATATTTTTTATTAAAATAACAGATTAAAGTTTAAGCAAAGAATCGCTGCTTTCACCCTTAACGGGATCTTCTGAAACTAACAAAGTCAATCTGTAAACGCAGAACTGGATATTTCAAAAAAACGTTGCAACCGGAGGAAGACAGGAAGACGATACTTTGGTTCGTGGAAACGTTCGCTGGCAAAGAACGGGAAAAAACGAATAATACGTCATTATGTGGAGCGGTGAAAAACAATTACGCGCAAAGACAGAACCACGTTTATGGCATAAAGGAGGTCGTAGACTAATGTTCTCTTAGGTGGTGCATAGAGATGTTCTCTGGCAATGAACGAAAAAAACGAAGATAATACGTCATATGTGGAGCGTGGAGAACAATAGCACGCAAAGACAAAACCACGTAAATGGTATAGCAGAAATCGTAGACTAAAATTCTAACTAGGAGACCGAATGAATCTCCGCTACAGAGTTAAGAACAAAGTAAATAAATACAATACAGAAGTAATAGAAATAAATAAATACATACACGCAAACAAATACGTACATACACAAGCATACGCAAAAACTTACCATAGGTATACAAAACCACGCACATATAAATATGTGTGTGTGTGTATGCGTGTATACAAATAAATAAATAATTATATAAACGTATATAAATAAATAAATACGTATATAACAAGCGCACACACATACCTACATGTAAATACACGAATGTTCGGAGAAGTAAATCAACCAAAACATGAAGTACACATATACACACACCATACATACGTACGAACCTGCATACTCACACAGACGCAAAACTCCCGTATACACATAGCCAAACCATATGTACCAGAATATATAAAATTATACGCCATAACAATCAAATATACGTACGAGAAGGTATACGTACCTTCACAAAACATATGGGTAATATATACTTACCTATGCAAATAAGTAAAGGTATAAACAAAACATATACTTAGCGCCCACATCAAGACGTAAAATATCCACGTATAGATCGTACTATCCGTTAGGGTATAACGTGGGGCTGTAATACAGGAAAGTTTTGTGAAATTTATGTTTACAAGCCGAAATTGCCTCAGATTTTTTGTTTAAGATGTGGTCTGTGGCGTAGAGTATTTCCAGGGCCTCAGCGGCGCAGAGGTCACATGGTCTTTTATTTCCGTTATACGATCTAGCCCTAGCTAGGATCTCCCAGTGTAACTTATATTGGGTGTGGTTGTCTTTTAGACTCCAGATATAAGCTGAAAGTGACGTCATATTCCTTCTTAGAGGGTAACGAAAAGAATGGGAATGCATGTAAAGACGCTGCTTGATTCTATTGGCAGTTAACCCTATGTAGGCCCTACGGGACGTGGGTATTACAACCTTACATTTGTAGACAATGTTACTAGAGAGGCATTTCCCGGATAGGGGGCAATCAACCCGATTCCTACAATTACAGTTAGTACTAACTACAGGGTTGCACGTGTTCCTACGGCTAGGTAGTTTAGCTAAATTTGAAGCTGTGATGTTATGTGCAAGGTTAGGAGTCGTAGAGTAAAAAAATTTAATAGTATTTCTATTAAAAAATTTACTATATTTATGTGTAGGGGGAAAATACTTCGTAATAAGGGAAAGAAAGATCTTAGCTAATGACATTTGTATATATACATGCATTCATATTTAAGTGTGTAAGGATGTTGATATGATCTATGTCTTCTTTTTTTGGTAAGGAGAACATTTTTGTCGCCAGATTTTATTATCTAGGGAGATTAAATACCACACTTCTGGCTGAAAGCTGACCAGGTTCTCAACTTCATCAAACACTAACGCCGGCCTGTGTGTGTATATATATATATGTGTGTGTTTGTATGTGTATATACGTGTGTGTGTATGTATGTGTGTGTATGTTCACCACCATTGCTTCTTCTTGTCATTTCTGTTGAAGTAGTCCTTCCTTTCATTCGCTTTGATTTCTTTTGATTTTCTTTTATCCCCCTAGGGAATTCGTTGATAAGCTTCTTTAATTTATTTTCTTTGTTTTCTTCATTCAAATCACTGACTGTCTAAGAGACGTACAAATATGACTTATAAAACTTACCAAACTAAGGGGCCTCTAGCGCCCTCAAAGTTTCAAACGCCCCCTTACTGCAAAGCGCCCCCTAACCCACCCTTACTGCATAACGCCCCCCTGGAGCTACGAAACGGCCCCCATTGAGAATCTAAAGTTTAGATTATAAGTCTCTATCTGATCTCCATGTTTGTCATATGTCACTTAGAACTTCTCTGAAATTATGTTTCACAAAGAGCTCTTCTCTAGGTTGTCTTATATCTCTAGCCACAGGAGGATGTTCTTCAGATTCTTGGCCAGCTTCTGAGACCAATTGACCTACTGTACTGATTTTGTTGTTCCGAGCTGTGGTAATGTTGGAACTGAAATCAAATAGTCATGCGAATGTTGTTGTACATCTTAGTTTTTCAAGACCTTGGGGCAATAAAGTTTAAAATGATTTTTTTAGCTACGAAAAGTATAACCGGGTTGTCTACTTTTCAGTTTCAGCCTCCATCGTCTAGTTTCGTCATCCTTGATGGAGCATAGCTTCAGAATGGCCCCGTGTCTTTGAAAAGATATAAGGAATCGAAAGTTGAAACAGATTCCTCCTAGTCACATGTCGTTTTTCGTAAACTACACTATTAGCACCTGCCCATATTGCTTCACAAACTTAAAGACAAGTTTATAATACTTAGTTTATATTACTAACAATATCACCACGTTTGTGTTGTTTTCATCTATGTATGAATCGACGAGTGGTTGTTCTGTGGATCATCTCTGCCTAACGTCCTGTTTCAGCCTCAGTCACGAAGAAGTCAACAGCTCCGAAGACCTCGCCATTAAAACCTTTCCTCACGTTTAGCTCGGCACAGGTACGTCAGTTTTGTTTTTCCCATGGTCTCAAATAAATACTTCATTTAAGGAGATGCAGTTTGCTAATACTGTTTGCAATTGTTCTTTCTAGTATTGGGTATTGTCCACATTTAAAAACTCCCTGTTGATAAAACTATTCATTTTTTTCTTTTGTAATTTTCTTATCCAAATCAAATATGTTGTCTGTAATGCTGATTATATTTTCATTAAATGCTAACATATTTATTTATGTATGTTTTGTGACAATAAATTAGTTTCTTCCTTCTTTTTGTCGTAAATATTCGTCTCTGAAAGTTCTTTTTTGTTTTCATGTGAGGTGTATTTCATTGTTATGGCATTTGCCATCATTTTTTTTTTTTTCAATAGATAACACAAAATACCAAAATATTCCCACGCCAACAAAATTAAAACGCCTTTTTATATTTAAGAAACAAACTTCGCTGCTTCAGAATGTCTTTGGATTGTAAGGCAGTTAAAGATTTAAAAAAAAATCCTTCATTCCCACTTATTAAATCGAAAGCTGCTATTCCAATAACCAATTGAAATAATTATAGTAAAATGAGGACATAAATTGTAGAATCGGTAGAGCAACGGAAGAAAAACTGTGGTTTATCTAATTACTTTCTTTAATATTCTGACTTCAAATCCCACCAAGGCCTTTTATCCTTTCGAGTTCGATAAAAATAAAATACCAGTTAAGAACTGGGTTGATATAATCGACTTCCATCTATCCTAAAATTACTGGTCATGAGCTTAAAGTATAATTCATTATTGCTATTAACGGGGTGAACTGACTATATTGTTAAAGTGTCGGATTAAATTCGTTACGATAATTTTCTGGTTCTTTATGTTTTGAATTCAAATTCCATTGACATCCATTTTGTTGTTCAACTTTCCTGGATAGATAAAATAAAGAACAAGTCAAGTACCGTAGTCGATTTAGTCGAATATATCCTCCCTCATTTTGCTGGCATTGTGCCTAAATTAGAAAGTATTGTATATACACTTCATTCCTCTAAACCACCAGAATGTCTGTGGTGGAGAAGGTGTCAAAATTTGACATGATAAATCACAGAAATGTGAACGTAAGAATCAATAGTAATACCTTAAATACATAAGTTTACAACAACTATATACTCTTGCAGGGGAATATATTGAGTAATAGAGGACAGTCATGTAGAATAATCATTGCTACTTGTATAATTTGAAAGTGATATTAGTACCTGTTCTGTGTAATGGCAACAAATTAGGGTATGAAATGTAATTAATACACAGGCAGCAAATAAGGTTTTGGCAGCTAAATAGATGATGATAATGACACCGATGGCTCTCCTCTCACCACTTCGTTAAATAATTTAAAAGAAGCCGGAGAGCGAAATTATATGCAGTGAAGCAACATTTTTAATTTTCGATAAACGTTTCGTTGTTAAAGTTAGGAAGTCATTTTTAAGTCGGAATTCTAAATATTGTCAAGTATGTTCAACAACAACCTTTATCCAGAAAGTGATAATTTATATATCGGTGAAACATAATTTTATACATTTGTTAGTGATATGGCTAACGGGTGACTTTGTGCTTAAATAAATGTAATATGTACTACAGTGATGGCCGTAGCTGTAATAATAATAAGAAGAAGAAGAAAAGGGAGAAGAAGATAGCAGGTTAAAATTTCGTAGGTCAAAGGGATTCAACCATCTTCACATAAAAGGTTGAAAAATGCTAGTTTAATATAAATGGTTAGCGTTTCTTAGGATAATCATAAGTAAGGCACACACAAAATTGTTCCGTATCCTTATTATATATATATATATATATATATATATATATATATATATATATATATATATATATATATATATATATATATATATATATATATATAATAATAAGGATACGGAACAAGCATTCAGTGTTGCATCATAACATATTTAATAAAATATTACATATGTTTCACTATCGATCAGCTCGAGGCAATACCTATTATAGATCGAACCTGCGCGCGCACACACACACAATGTGTGCATAAATAGGGAACAGCTTTTCCTTCAAACATGTATTGAGAACAGGACTGTGCTCTAGTTTGATCATATATATTAATGATTTTTCATATTTACTTATTAATTCTTTATACCTAGTTTGAAACAAGCGTATCCTAAATCTATGTGTGTCATTCGCAGTTTCATCTTCAGAATCAGAATGTTGAATATATTGTAAAGTATCATGGAATGGTAGGAAACCATGGACGATTCAATTAAATTTTCCCAACTTTCGATTCACGTATGCTACATGGGTGTTAATTTTCAATTGTGCATGCGATGTCTCAACACCTGTCGCTTTAGCTGAAATAAACGAACCTATAGTATTTTTATTGCCATAATTATTAATTATTGCTAAAGTAGTGAAAACAGAAATAGGTACAATGAAAGAAAAATGTCTTAAATATAATATACTATAATATAATACAACATAATATACATGATATATTGAATATATTATATTATAAAATTATATATATATACTATATATATATATATATATATATATATATATATATATATATATATATATATATATATATATATATATAGACGCATACATACACACACACACATGAGTATTTAAATAAATATTTATGTGTACGTGTTAGGTATGTTATATATATATGTGTGTTTGTGGTTTTCATTAATTTTATATATATTTGTAATCCTCAAGTGTCCATTTCTGACGATTTAACCTGTCCAAACTGATGACGGTTTGTCTATGGTTTGGTGAGAGATGAAAACATTGTCCCGTGAAAGGTTGCCAAAAGTAAAAATCCGAAAGTGCTTTTAGAAAATTCATTTGATCTGCAAGCGAAGTAAGACTGCTGAAGCCGGAATAAGTTGAAGAATAGGGGAAGTGTGGAGATCAGCATTTTGGCGTCAGCTGGTCGCCAGTTTGAGCACCTGATAGCACACAAAGCTAATAATAACAATCTGATGTATTAATAATTGTAAACATACTGCGTGTTAATGTTGGAAACGAGCTGCTATAACTAGTGATAAATAGAGTGCTTATCTGACGTACTGCTCTTCTGGTGGTGCATATTTACAACTGAAAGGCGTTTAGGGAAGATCTATGTAAGTTCAAATCACAAAACATCCAATAACAGTGTCTGGGTTCGCATAAATAAATCCGTCTTCAGACAAAGAAGATAAAACTTTCAATAAAATATACAAAGAAAACACACTTAGTCTGCTCGTACACTCCTCACACATAGCAATTTAGTAACTATGTCACACTAGCAAATACCCATAAACACATACGTATATATATATATATATATATATATATGTGTGTGTGTGTGTGTGTGTGTGTGTGTGTGTGTGTGTGTGTGTGTGTGTGTGTGTGTGTGTGTGTGTGTGTGTGTGTGTGTATATATATATATATGTGTGTGTGTGTGTGTGTGTGTGTGTGTATATGTGTGTGTGTATGTATGTGTGTATGTATATATATATATATATATATGTAGAGAGAGAGAGATAGAGAGAGAGCATGTGGCCCAGTGGGTAATGTGGTTGGATTTACGATCAAAGATTTCTAAGTGCGATACCTGGACCACCGGGTGCGTTGTGTTCTGCTTCTGCCGAGACAGATAGTCTCAGCGATGGTATGACCAATGGCAACATTATTTCTTTGGTCTAATAAGACAAGCTATTTTTGTTTTTAGGTTCACATAGCAGTGCAGCTGAGAAATTCACTTCGAAACCAACTGATTCTGTGTTCAGTTTTGCAGCACCGCACTTTGAGGCAAAATGGAAAGATTTTACATAATGAAAGCTATACCCATTTTCATAAGAGAAGACATCTCTCACCCTCCCCAAAGTGGGTGGGAGTTCTCCCCGTCGGACGGGGAGAGTTGACAGGTCTTCTTATAGTTATATGATCATTGATATTGGATTACATTTTGTCTCAGTTTAAAATGATACTGATTTTTAGATACAAATATAAAATGTCATAAATTTCACTTATTGTTGTTTTTCGGGAAAAGTCCCTAGCTATTTTATTTTTCTTATTCTGTTTATAGCAAGAGTCTCTTCCTTGCTGCCTAACTAATAATTTTTGTTAAGTGTTAATTACTGTATACTTTATAAATAATTGCAGCAAATTTGTTCAAGCTACTTTATTCCACTTTATTGAAGGTAACCACGAATTTATCATAGTACTCACGTATCGCTCATCATTCTATGTGACTGTGAGATACATAATAGATAATGTATAATGATCAAAAACTATTTTTGATTAAAATATCTTTTTGAATGGACTAGAAACGCAATTTTCTCAATCCGGTTAACAATATTACGGAAATATTGAAGTTGTGATACACCAATGAGGGAAGTCGTGATATGCAAACGTGAAATTCTGGAAATAACGAACTTTTCACAAGAAGAGAGTGTTTTGATATGATATGAAATTCGCTTGATTTGATGTTAACTTTCTTTCAAGTTTTACAATTTACTTTCTAAACCATTAAGATAGAAGATAGTTAATAAGTAGTTTACATCGACGGCGCTCTAGTGATACTGTGTGTTAGAGTCTACCCCAATATTGAAGTATGACAAAGAAAGTAAAGCATTAAGTCTTTCACGCTTTGGAGACCAAATTTAATCTGGCGTAATAAAATGATGCATTGGGATCGCGTGAATCGACTGTATGTTTTCTTTATAATAATTGACCTTATATCTAATCAAAACATATCAGAAATCATTATTGCAAGTTAGTAGATTTCGATTTTCCGAATCCATCTTCATAGACAACGTGGGAAGCAAAAGGAAATTTGAAAATGTGTTTATCGATAACTGTTTCCATCTGCACGGATAATATTAGATTCTATAGTTGCTATATGACGTATAGTAGGATCAACTAGATTTAATTTATACTTCAAGATGTTAGTGATAGTATGAATAGAAACGTTTATTAGGAATGAGAATAAGCCACAATAATTGAGACTAAAATTTCAGAACTATCAAAATGAGAATATTTTTTAAAGCTAATAGAGCAGAACGTTAAATGTAGAAAGTGAAGGATGGATATTGATACATTCTGGGTGGTGCTGTGACAGTATCATATGAATTGAGTAGTAGATGAAAGACGATATAGCAAAGTTTGTGGAAATTGGTTCAGCAAGGTGCTTGGAGGCGGGGCACTTGTTAGACGTACATTGAATTATAAATTACATATTCTGCTTTCTTAGTGATCTCTTCGCAATTATTTCGGCTGGCGATAAGTCTGTCGGCTGTAATAGATGAGAAAGGTTTTCCTGGTGTTGTAATCTTAGCTATGTGTTACCGTGTTGCTTTAGTAAATAATTTCGGACGAAATGTGCTTGGTGGTTTTCAACGGATGTACGATGTATAATACTGTCATAATAATGTAGAAGAAATTGATTAGTATTCGTAGGTAAATAAACCATTAGTTGTCTGACGGGCACAGGCATAGCTGCGTGGTTATAAAAATCGTCCCGAAACTGTAGGGTTCCGTGTTCAATCTCACAACAGGGCATGAGCCAATGTCTTTTACTACACACACACACACACACACACATATATATATATATATATATATAATTAGAGAGAGAATCAGACTAAATGAGATGCAGTTCGGCTTTATGTCAGGTACTCACGATGGTACCTTGTAGGACAACCGCAGAAGAAGTACTTAGTTATGATTAAGTCTAAGGAAGCATTTGTTGACCTTGAGAAGGCTTTTGATAGGGTACCCCGCTCTGTAATCTGATAGGCGCTTAGGTTTCTAAGTGTAGGTGAAATACTTGTGAGACCTTTACAAGTTATGTATAGAGGTGCCAAAAACAAGGTCTAATTTGACAATAAGTACAATAACGAATTTGAAGTGCAGGTGGTGGTGACCTAGGATCGATTTTGAGTTCACTTCTGTTCATAATGTCCTTTTGTCCATAATAGAAGAGCTCCTGTATGTTGTTGATCTACTCCTTACAGCTGAATCAGTGGAGAAATTAGTCGCAAAATTTCTGACTTGAAAGAGTAATCTAGAACCGAAAAGCTTAAAATTATATTTGCAAATCCAAACGTGTTATTAAATACAAAAGAAGACATCACCCTGATGCCATCTAGGAAATGATGATGCTTGTTATGTTGAAATGTAGTGGCCAGAAGCTCCACAGGTTATACACAATGGAATCAATGGACAGATATAGTGGGATTATAGGTAAATTACAGATTCATAGTAGAAATAATCACTAAGTGGGTACGTGAAACCCTTTACCTCTTGTGGGGATCCCAAGAGCTGTGCACATGGCAGCGAGACACGGGTCTTGACTGTATATCTGTGAAGGCCGGGCGAAATGAGGCTAGAATGCCACCCGCTTCTCCAACACAAAAACATAATAAGTATCTTAACAATTAGTGAATACACCCACAACCCAGTCCCACTTTATCTGTAACTCCAAGGGACCCCCACCACCGTTTGTAGAAAAAGGAGTCGTTGGCGAGTGAGCATAACAACAACAACAACAATCATTATAGTGAAAGGTGGCAGATTGGCAGTATCAGTAGAGAATCTAACACCATGCTTTGCAGCATAGAGTTACGCCCCTTTATAGTCTGAGTTAAAATCCCATCGAGGTTAACTTTGCCTTTATCCTTACGGAGTCGATAAAATAAAGCACCAGTAATGTACTGGGGTAATTTGCTGGCCTTGTGCCAAAAGTAGAAACAATTATAGTGAAAGCCTTTAGGCGGTGGATTGGCACTATCGGTCGAATAATATGCTTTTCGGCATAAAGTTATTTTCCTTTACCTGCTGAGGTTAGCTTTGCCTTTCATCCTTAGGGGGTCGATAAAATAAAGTGCCAGTAACGCACTGGGGTCGATTTAATCGACTTTCTCCTTGACCCCCAAATAAGCTGGCCCTGTGCCTAAATTAGAAACCATTATAGTGAAAGTCTTCTTTTTTAAGTCTGTGTTGCGTTGTTTATGTCTATTAAATAATTTTATCGGTCTTTTATGAAACACCAGCTCTAGTAAATTTCTGTTTACCTGAGTGTCATTGGACGGGACAGCGATTATAATACGTTTTCTTTTGGCGGAACATAGTTATTAATTTGATTGCAGTTAAGATTCTTTGGTATTAAAAATGTAGTCTGAAGGAGAAGCACGGGAAACACTAGTTATCTGAAGTATTTTGAATGGATGCTTTAACTTATAACGTTATTTTTTATACCTAAACATATAGCGATAATAGTAACAAAAAGAGAGAGAGAGAGAGAGAGAGAGAGAGAGAGAGAGAGAGAGAGAGAGAGAGAGAGAGAGAGAGAAAAGGAATGGAGCAGCAGACAAAGTGAAAATGCTAATAGACCGTCTGCCGATATGTCTGTACACATGTTAGTATAACAAATGCGAATTAGCTTTTCATTAGCTCACTTATACTGTCACGCCGGCTTGCTTTATATTCAAACTCTACTCCCAATTGTTTGCCGTCATCAGTCGTCGTTGCCATCAGCACCATCAGCAGCAGCACAGGCAACACCTCGTCATCAGCTGAGTTTATTTATTCTGACTGTCTCTACTATGATCTTTATTGCTATTGCTACATACTTACGTACATTTATTACGAGGCACTTTCATGCAAACACAGAAAAAAATTGCACAAGCACACATCATAAATTACCTACATATGTGGCCAATTGTTACGAAAACTACAGATACTGTTTGTACTTTAACTACATCATCTCTCCCGCGCATACACTCGTGTGGATAACCAAGTCGGACCCCCGGGTAGTATACTTAAAAAATATTTCAGTATCAACAAGTATCGCGAAATGCACTGAATGCGGAAGGCTGTTTTCATTGCTATACGTAATAGACAACCTGATTGTTATACAAATATTCACAACTATACTTGCTTCATTAATGCAACAAAAAAGAAGAAAAAATATACAAAAAAAAACAAGGATGGCTTACATTTCGTGTCTTACAACATCGTTAAAGTACGTCACAGAAAAAATACTAAGGTCGATAGAATCACCTAAAACCTTAATTTTGAAAATGGTCTTCAAAATAGTAGCAGCGTAAAGAGTGAACCCAGTGAAAAGATAAAATAATAATTATTTATCTAAAGTTCAATAAGAGAGCTATTTTCATTTTTTAGTAAATGCGGACAAGATGGGGTTTAAATCTCTTGTCAGGGCTTCCAAGACTGGATGTAAATTACATAAGTTCCTATGCGATATATCCATCATCATTATCCTTTATATTTATTTTGTATGTTATGTTAACTTCTGTTTGACGGCTATCTTTGGGTGGTAAACATAAACCGTAGCCTGGTGTAACACCACCACTTAGACTTTGAGTGCCTTTAGCAAAGTCCATCACTGATTCTCGAACTCGGGGACTTGTTTCAACTGTTTACAACATAGAAATGCCGAGGTTCCGATCAGTCAGCTGACATGAAATACCTTATGGTCTAAGCATATCCAACTACTGTAAAGTGTGTATGACGAGTATAATTAATTAGTGTTTCATTAGCTTGAATTGCTGTGATCACCTGTGTCTTTAAAGTTTAAAAAAAAAAAAAGGCTCCAGTGTATTATTGTAGATGCTTCATAAACAGTGTTACTACAATATTTCTAATAGTTAAATCACATGAGTATTGATGGCACCTACAGCTCTTTATAGGGTCTCCGAGAGTAGTGAAGAAAATTATCCTCACGTACGAGATCTTGCTCGAATGCTTACAAAAGCAAAGACTCCGTTAGAGGGACCCATTCTCAAACTGGCGGTATTAACTCAGGTGACAGCTAAAGTCTACCACCCAGTAACAGGCTGGGTGACTGTGTCCTATTTGTCATCTTTAGACTATCTAACGAAATATAATTGTTAACCAATCTCCTCTGATTTATTTACATTATCTAGTGGATTGGCAGTATCGGTAGAGGATCGGACGCCATGCTTTCCAGCATAGTTACGTCCCTTTACGATCTGAGTTCAAATCCCGCCGAGGTTGACTTTGCCTTTCATCCTTACGGGGTCGATAAAATAAAGTACCAGTAATGCACTGGGTAATTACTGGCCTTGTGCCTAAAGTAGAAACAATTATCTATATATTTGTTCAAATCCCGCCGAGGTTAACTTTGCCTTTCATCCTTACGGGGTCGATAAAATAAAGTACCAGTAATACACTGGGTAATTGCTGGCCTTATGCCAAAAGTAGAAACAATTATCTATATATTTGTTGTGGATTGGCAGTATCGGTAGAAGGTCGGACGCCATGCTTTGCAGCATAGAGTTACGGCCCTTTACAGTCTGATTTCAATTCCTGCCGAGGTCAACTTTGCCTTTCATCCTTACGGGGTCGATAAAACAAAGTACCAGTAATGCACTGAGTAATTGCTGACCTTGTGCCAAAAGTAGAAACAATTATCTATATATTTGTTTGTTGTATTGGTTTAGTCGCTAGGAAGAGGTGCAATCGAAGTATCTGTAGGTTCCCCGAGACTTGAGTTACAAACATACAATTCACATTGATTACAACGTTTATTTGGAAAAGACTATCATAGTTTTTGAGAATAAATAACGATTTCCCTTTTTCTATCGAGAAAGCTGTCTTTCCCAATTTCTTCATTTAGTTCATTATAGTAAATGTTCATTTGTTATATATCCCAGCCTGTCCCAAGGACGTATCTCACTTGCCAGAAAATATCAACCATATCCATAATATATGTTGAAATTCTAATTCTTTCTAATTCTAATAATTACGCATCAATGGGAGATGCAGAGTTACCGTTTCTTTAGTATTAAGAGATCAGGAGACGGTGTTTCTGGAAACGATGCAGATTCCTATTTCTAAAATGTAGTTAAATTATGGCAGTGCAGAATTAAGTGGCTTATCTGGAAAAACAATGTAATGCTTGCATTAGATTTGAGCTTACAACTCATGAATCCATAGATTAATAATGCTGCACCTACCCGGCTATAAACAGTTTAAAATTACAAACGTTCTACTTAGAGATTCATAAGAAAACTTACTGTTTCTTTTGGTTTTCCTTTTTGAAAATTATTTTCTGTTAGTGAGGCTGACACGTGGTTGATGAGAAAGAGAATCGGGGAATTAAAAGTATAAAAAGAATACGTAGACAATCAACTAAAAAACAAAACAAAACAAACACAACCATAAAAGTGAAAAGATTAACATCATGGATAAAGGCGGAGGTCTTGTCGCCATTAGGTCGGGTATAAGGAAGCTAGATGGTTGAAAGGTAAGCATAATCGGGTGTGGTAGAAAGGCTGAGACAGACTGGCGCTCCATTTTACTATATGAAGAAGCCGCCAAGAGAGTGAGATTGAGCAGTGAAGGGTGAGGTTCCAAATGGCAGCCAGAGATATTCACTGGCTTCTACTCAACAGCATCGAACGTACGTCAGTGGCATGGCAATGAGCCTATATAAGATTTGTTACTCGCTCCAACCCTTCATACAGGCATACACACATACACACACATATATATCAGTGAAGGCGTGTGGCTGAGTGGTTAGAGAATTGGATACGCAATCGTGAGGTTGTGAGTTCGATTCCTGGACCGACCGTGATGCGTTATGTCCTTGAGCAAGACACTTTATTTCACGTTGCTCATTCTACCTGGAGTTGCGACCGATAGATAGTATTAGCAATTGGAAAGACCGACGGAAACATTGTTTCCTCGGTCCGATTTGACGAAAGTCGATCGATCCTTTATATATATATATGAGAGAGAGAGAAATATGTACACACACACACACACACACACACACACACACACACACACACACACACACATATATATATATATAACATGTATATATATATATATATATGTATATAACTCGAACATTCTCTTCATACAAACAGCAACTTATCTGAGATTATTGAAGATGATATAATTGGTGTGGACACAGTTAACGCCTTTTATAATCAAAATATAATAGGTTTCGTTGTATGCTTTTGTCAAGTTTAACGTCACAATGGCTGTTATATCAGGAATGATGCGTCGCCTCTAACATTAAAGTCTCATTATATCACTTTATTGATATTACCACAAATATCATACTGTTGTCATGTCACATTAATATCAACACCCCTAATATTAGGCAGTTATTTAATAATTATATTAATGCCAACAATTATTTAAGATGGACAGAATCTTTGGCTTTGCAGTTGGGTTTATATGAATAAAATGAGAGATCCAGTAAATTATGTGGATCTTAAAATCACAATGAATGGTAGACGTTTAAATATTGATTTTAAAGCAGGGGAATCAATGAAATAAATAACTGATTGGGAGATTTCAGGTGTGTGGTGGTGAGGCACAACAGGTTTTGGATGAACAACGAAATACTATAAAACTAAAAAAAAAAACATGTATTCGTGAGTGAATATTAAAGAGACCGAGACTGGGTGACTGGCACCTGGAATGTTGCCAGGCACTCACTGCCCTCTACCAAGCGGGCAATGCGATCAGTGGAACTTCCACTCTCGAGTTCTATAGAGGATTAGTGGTGGGCAAGTGCGATGACGCACTCGGAGAAGCTTTGGGTCTCGACGAAGTCGAACTGACCAGTCTGTACCGGAGGACGTTTGAGCCGGGGACAATGGACAATTTCCAGAAATCCCTCGCTTGGCAGTGCTACCGGGGGGCACTGCCGGTTCGGGATAAACTCTACAGGCACGGAAGTGCTGTCAGACGGACCTGCCCAAGATGCGCACAGAACGGCGAAACCGTTCTGCACGCACTTGTCCAATGTCCGTGCATTACTGACTTGTGGAGTTATGTCGAACAGCTACTGTCGCGTGTGGAACGAATCCAGTTATCGGCCGAGTCCATAGTGAAGATCGATCCACCGCCTTCCTTAGGTCAGGAAGAGCAGGACTTTTTCCTCTGTATGGTGGCAGTTGCGAAAGAGATTATATGGTGGACCAGGTTGAAAGGACTAAAGACAGACACTTTTCTCTTCGGCCAATCCCTCATCAACTTCTTCAAGTTTCACCTGGAAAGGAGGGTGAGGGTGGAGAGAGAAGTGCTGCCCCCCAGTACATTTGCTAAAAGGTGGGTGAATGTGGCGAGAATGGCTCGTGTGAATGGGCCTACTCTGACCATGCGCCTATAGGCTAGCTAACTTGAGGAGAGGGGTGCTCTCCTGGGTGCCCTAGAAGCGCAGGGTGGTTCAGGATTGGTGGGGTACCCGAATCACCCCAGGGTCGTCCACCCCCTATCGGGGAATTTATTTTGTTATATTTTGCATAGTTTATTTTATATTTTATATTTTCATTGTTAAATTAGTCTTGCCATTGTGCACGTTTACTCGACCTTATTGTAAACCCCCACTGTCCCTGTCTTTGTATTGTCCCCTACATGTCGGCCCTTGTGGCTAATAAATGAAATCATTATTATTATTATTATTGAATGCCATGGTTGACGGAGGCTCGGCTCTGTAAGGTATAGTAATTTTTAACCGTTAAAACAATTGTAAATTGTTTAAAACTTGAACCAAATTGTTGATAAAGACACCCTCCTCCTCGTGAGAGGGGTCCTTCTGTCCGTTATTTGGCCCTTCGGGGCTAAATAACCAGTTATTGGGGTTTTGAACCCAATATTCATTTTAAACAAAAAACAACATGGCTACGAAAAAGAAATTTCATACGTCACTCCCACTCATTCCGTCTTCTTCTTCCTCAATCATCACTACAGCAGAGAGAAGATTGTCTCTCTCCCTCCCTTCTTTAAATGTGTCTCTCTCCCTCCCTTCTCTTTCGCAAGTGACGAAAGAAAAGAAAAGTCTCGTGCAAAGCGTGCAAAGTTTTTCCACGACGACGACGACAGCGACGAAACAGGTGTGCGGGAAATACGAAAACCCAGTTCATTCGTCTGACGTCAGGAATAATAGCAGTAGCAGCCGTAATAACAACAGCAACAGTGACAATGAAAACAACAGTAGCAGCCGCAACAGCATCACCAGCAGCATAAACAACAACAGCATTAGCAGCAGCAACACCAACAACAACCACAGCAACAGCGGCGGAGGCAGTAGTCGTAGTACCTGCAGCAACAACAAAAGTACCAGCAGCTCTGACGACAACAACAACAGCAGAGACAAACCAATCTCATTTGCAGGTATTGCGAAAAACTTGGAAACAATCCTCATAACAAATGAGGAATTAGAGGAAGCGAAGAAGATGGTGACAAAGAACGGACACCGAGCAATCTGCAAGGCAGCGAAAAATTTTTTCGAAACCCAAGAGCACTGTACGGTCACGTACCGTACAGTAAGTACAAAATCCCGTAGGGTGGAAAGAGCCACAGAGGCCCAAATACAAAAAGCCTTGGGGTCTGTGTGGCAGAGGAAAACGCACATCACCCGAGGCAAAAAATACGCCACCGTAGACGTACTTTTTGCCACACCCCAGGAGGCAAAGGCCCAATCAGTAGTGACCCTAAGGAGCGAGGAAATGGTGTTGGTGCCCTCCTACTGCGGGCAAAAAATTGTGAGGGTCAAACTGACCCACGTCCCCCCCGGAATGACCCCTTCTTGGCTGGCCGCGTCTGTCCTCGTCGGAATCGAGGACAAAACAACTGTACTGCAAGTACAGAAAAAAGTAAGAGAAGATTGGGTCGGCTCCTCCATTGAGATGCTAATCCAAACCAACCAGGAGTGCATCGAAGCTATCCCGGATGTGATAGACTTCGATAACGGCACTCAACTGCCCATAAGTGTTGAGGGCAAACGCCCGAAATGCTTTCGCTGTGGATCGAAGACTCACCTCAGGGCCTTCTGCAACGAGAAGACCCTGAGAAAGGAGAAAACCCCCCTCCTTCCGAATCCGGCTCCACGGCTACCAGCAACAGGACAAGCGGCAACCAGGAACGATAGGTCCGTGGCACCCATACCCACTCCACGGAAATCAAAGACAGCAGCAGCAGTGGAAATATTAACAACAACAACAGCAATACCAAATGCAGCTGCAACAGAGACTCCAGTGCAAACATCACCAACAACAACAAGTGAAAGAGTGGAGCTGGTACCCCTCCCCGACCTTACAGAATCAGACATGGAGTGTGAGGTGGGAGAGGGATGGCAAAAGGTCGCAAGAAGGCACAAACGCAGAAGCAGCGCATCGTCGCCTTTGAAAAGGGAGGAAAGAAATGAGAAAAGGGTAAAGTCTACTGCAAAGAGACCCACAGCAGCAACACCACCAACACCATCACCACCCACACCAGCACCACCATCACCACCGGCGACAACCCCACCGCCAACAACACCTTCAACACCACCACCACAAGCACCAACATCGCAAACACAACAACAAAACACACACACCCAGCAACAACGACAAGAAAATAGCAGAACCACACCCCACCCCCAGAAAAACAAATGCACGGCAATAAACACACACAACAAGAAACTAATGACTTACATAATTGAACACACAGACATTTCACAACAGGACTACATAATACCAGCACCAATCAAAACGCCAACTAACATAAGACTGCTAAAAATAGCACAGAAACAATACACAAACATTAAAACGAAATTCCCCAACGCAGTTGGTGATTTCAGGGACCTTGAAGGAACCATCAATCGAAGAGTATATTCAGACATTCTCTTAGAAGAGCCGACGACCAGCCGAAGGGACGATTCAACGGTCCCTTCACCAGACGATCAAGTGAAAAGGGATGTAAAAACCATCCCTCCTCTACCAAAAGTACGGTAAGTGGTCTTTCCCATCTTTTCCACTCTATTTTAAACATGACCTCACTCAGAATAGGCAGCATAAATGCGCGTGGCTTGGGGTCGTCATGGAAGCAGGGTCACCTGCTCAACGACCTCAGGTCACTAAACATAGATGTAGTGGCCATCAGCGAGACCAGAATCTCCGAAGCACGGGCCTTCGCACCGATCTTCGGCGGCTACGATGTGTACGCATCTCCCAGCCGTCCTGGATCGGGTGGAGGAGTTGCTGTGCTTTTTCGGAGAGGTTTGGATCTCGCCATATGGGCCATCTTCCTGGACCCAGAGGGTAAGCTGGTGGTGCTGGACGTGACCAGCGGAGACGGGCAAGCTTTCAGGCTAGTGGCCGTCTATGCCCCGACAGGAGCAGGGCGGCCTGATTTCTTCCGGCGTCTGGAGACCTTTCTTGGAACGTCCCGCTCTTTAGTGTTAGTGGGCGACTGGAACGGGATCTTAGATGCACGCTGGGACTGTGTGGGATTAGCGGATAGGGGTGGAGGGTGCAAGAGCCTCACCAACCTGCTCAGGCGTTTTGAACTGTCTGACAGGTACCGATTGGATTTCCCGAATGTGCCAATGTGGACTTGGACAAACCGCATAGGGTCATCCAGATCATATCTAGATAGAGTATTTTGTAGGGAAATAGATAGGTCTAGCATAGGCTGTCCACAATTCAAGATAGTCAGCTACACGGACCACAAATTCGTGACCTGTGTGCTTGACTTAGATAGGCTTCATAGACAAGGACCCGGCTACTGGAAGCTAAACGCGTCCTTACCAGCGCGCAAGGCCTACAGAGACCGGATTAGCGAACTAGTTAAGCGGGCGTTGACGGGGGCCATCGTCAACAACAAGTGGTGGTTTGCTCTGAAAAGAGCGATTAGAATAGAATCGATTAGGTTTAGTAAGGCTTTAGCAATAGAGAAAAATAGAGCAGAGGGAGAACTAGTTAGAAAATTAGACGAGGCGCTTAGCAAAGGCATTGCGACCGACGTGCTTGCGGCGAAATTGGCCCTTGACCAATTCTTCAATGCAAAGCACGAAGGCTGCGTTGTCAGAGCTAGGGTGCGTGCTCTCAGACACGAGGGGACGAAAGCCGTTCAATGGGCCCGAGTGGCGGAGGCGCGTCGTGGCAACAAAGCCACGATCCGGTCTTTGGTGGACCACGACGGGCGCATGCTACTCGATCCCGGGCAAATGTGTGAAGCTTTTCAGCGACACTTCGCTCAGCTGTTCGGGGGCAGCGGGGGGCCGGGTAGAGGGATGGACTTTAGTGTCTACCTCGACGGACTGCCGCGGCTCTCGGCCACTGAGGCGAAGTGTTGCGAAAAGCCGATAACAGCCGCTGAAGTAAGGGAGGCAATGACTGGCTGCACAAGGGGTAAATCGCCTGGTTTGGATGGTCTGCCCTATGAACTTTACGTACAGATGCCAGACTTGTTCGGAGGCCTCTTAGCGGACGTCTACTGCAACTGGCAACAGAACGGGAGAATTCCCAGTTCTGTGAGCCGAGGAGCGGTGGCACTGCTGAGAAAGGATCCGAACAAGGGGGATAACATAGACAATTTCCGGCCCATAACTCTGCTAAACACAGAGTTTAAGATTTTGGCCAAGGTGCTAGCAAAGAGGTTGGCGCTTGTCGTTGGTGGTCTGGTGGGAGAGGCGCAGACATGCGCCATTCCCGACAGATCCATCCACGACAACCTCCACCTCATGCGATACATCGTAGAGAGGGTAGCTAGGGAACCTGGCACGGGTGGGTCCTTGATCAATTTAGATCAGTCGAAAGCTTTCGATAGGGTCGACCATCGTTACCTAGCGGCAGTCCTGAGGGCGGCTGGCTTTGGGCCCGTCTTCAGAGGCTGGATCGCTGCCATGCACAGCGACATCTGCTCTGTGGTGAGAGTGAACGGTCACCTGTCGGAACCGTTCAACGTCATGCGCTCGGTCCGCCAAGGATGTCCCCTCTCGTCCCTCTTGTACGTATTGACTCTCGAGCCATTACTGCACAAACTGGAGACGTTGAGGGGAGTCCCGTGCGAACTAGGATGCGGAAGATCCGTGTCAGCATATGCGGACGATGTCACCGTAGTGGTGTCGAACGCCAAACACATCGAGGCGATCGGCACTACACTAAGAGAATACGAAGCGGTGACAGGAGCAATGATCAACCAGGAAAAGTCAGTGGGCCTGCAGCTCGGCACCTGGAGAGGCAGGTCCATGCCGTCCAACAGCGTCGTCGGGCGCTGGACGGACGGACCGGTTAAATTGCTAGGGGTCTGGTTCGGTCCGGACCTCCAGACGGACAAAAACTGGGACGAGGTGACGAGCAGGGTGGCTTCTCTCACCCAGAAATGGGCGGAGAGGAAGCTATCCCTGAAAGGTCGAGCGGAGGTGGCTAACGCGTACATCGCGTCTGTCATCTGCTACCGCCTAACCGTCGTACCTTGTCCTAAGCCTCGCCTGACTGCGCTGGAGCGTTTGCTCTTTCGCTTTTTGTGGAAGGGACGTGCTCCGATGGTCAGGCGGTCCATCTGTTGTCAACACCCGCTACGTGGAGGGCTGGGCATGCCGTGGCTGATGATGCGCAGGCACGCGCTCAGGCTACGACATCTCCACCTCTTCCTCGACGGTGATCAGGTGTGGTCGCCGTTTGCTAGACGCGTTTTTCCCCAGCTCGTTTCCTTGACGGAGCTGCAGTCCTGGGTCAAGCGAAGACCGAGAGGGAGCGCCTGGAGACTGGAATGTCTTCAGGCGCTCACAGCCCTCGACCAATCGGGCAATGTGATCGGTGGAAACTCCACCTCGGCGTTCTATAGAGGATTAGTGGAGGGGAAGAGCGACGACGTACTTGGGGAAACTCTAGGCGTCGACGAAAATCAACTAGCCAATCTCTTCGGAAGAACTTTCGGGCCAGGGCCTATGGACAACTTCCAGAAATCTCTGGCCTGGCAGTGCTACCGAGGAGCCTTGCCAGTTCGGGATAAACTCTACAGGCATGGAGGTGCCGTCAGCCGGGCATGTCCGAGATGCGCGCAGGGCGACGAAACCGTCCTGCACGCACTCGTCCAGTGTCCGAAAATTGCTGACTTGTGGGTTTATGTCGAACACCTGCTGTCGCGTTTAGGACGGATCCAGCTATCATCTGAGTCTATCGTGAGGATTGCCCCGCCCTCCTCCTTTAGCCGGGAAGGGCAGGCAGTTTTTATCTGTCTGGTGGCCATGGCGAAAGAGATAGTATGGTGGACACGTTTGAAAGGGCTGAAGACGAGCACTTACCTCTTCGGTGATGCTCTGATTGACTTTTTCAAATTTCATTTGAAAAGGAAAATCAGAGTAGAGAGGGAAGTGCTCTCTTCCCAGCATTTTGTTGAAAGATGGGTGAGAGAAGCAAGAATGGCCCGAGTGAATGGGCCGACTCTGAGTATATATCTGTAAACTAAAGGTGGAAAACTGGGAGAGGGCACTTGCCTTGGTGGTCAGGGTCATTGTGGCTTTTTACTGGGCTTTCTCCACAAATGTCCCTCCGAAGTCTCCCCCCTATTGGGGAATTTTTCATTGTTATTTTCATTGTTATTTTTGTTACATCCTCTGTTTTTGTTTTTTACACGCAGAAATGCCCATTTGTACCGTCCTGCATTGTCCTGCACTGTCCTTAATGTCTACTTTATGTAAACCCTTGTGGTTAATAAAGAAATCATTATTATTATTATTATTATTATTATTATTATTATTATTACAATTGGTGGATTGGCAGTATTAGAAAAGAGTCGGACGCCATGCTATGCAGCATAGAGTTACGCCCCTTTATGGTCTGAGTTCAAATCCCGCCGAGATTACGGAGTCGATAAAATAAAGCACCAGTAATGTACTAGGGTCGATTTAATCGACTTTCCCCTCCCCCAAAATTGCTGGCCTGGTGCCTATAGTAGAAATCATTATAATAACAATTGTTGAAAACAAAACAACTAAAAGAGAAAAAGAAATAGTAAGCAAGTATGACGGGAGAGTGAAAAGAAGAGAGAGGGGAGGGGGGGGGGGGGGGGGAGAAAGAAAGAGACCGATAATGTGTGTGTGAGAAAAGAGATAGCTAGAAGGAAAGGGAGAGTATATCTGTTACACCTATTTTAATTAGGTATGTTTAGTGGGTTGTATATGATGTGGGTGGTGATTGTGTGTACGATGTTGTTATGAGGTATGTTTAGTGGGTTGTATATGATGTGGGTGGTGATTGTGTGTACGATGTTGTTGTTATGAGGTATGTTTAGTGGGTTGTATATGATGTAGGTGCTGATTGTGTGTACGATGTTGATATGAGGTATGTTTAGTGGGTTGTATATGATGTAGGTGCTGATTGTGTGTACGATGTTGTTGATATGAGGTATGTTTAGTGGGTTGTATATGATGTAGGTGCTGATTGTGTGTACGATGTTGTTGTTATGAGGTATGTTTAGTGGGTTGTATATGATGTAGGTGCTGATTGTGTGTACGATGTTGATATGAGGTATGTTTAGTGGGTTGTATATGATGTAGGTGCTGATTGTGTGTACGATGTTGTTGTTATGAGGTATGTTTAGTGGGTTGTATATGATGTAGGTGCTGATTGTGTGTACGATGTTGATATGAGGTATGTTTAGTGGGTTGTATATGATGTAGGTGCTGATTGTGTGTACGATGTTGATATGAGGTATGTTTAGTGGGTTGTATATGATGTAGGTGGTGATTGTGTGTACGATGTTGTTGTTATGAGGTATGTTTAGTGGGTTGTATATGATGTAGGTGCTGATTGTGTGTACGATGTTGTTGATATGAGGTATGTTTAGTGGGTTGTATATGATGTAGGTGCTGATTGTGTGTACGATGTTGATATGAGGTATGTTTAGTGGGTTGTATATGATGTAGGTGCTGATTGTGTGTACGATGTTGATATGAGGTATGTTTAGTGGGTTGTATATGATGTAGGTGCTGATTGTGTGTACGGTGTTGTTGTTATGAGGTATGTTTAGTGGGTTGTATATGATGTAGGTGCTGATTGTGTGTACGATGTTGTTATGAGGTATGTTTAGTGGGTTGTATATGATGTAGGTGCTGATTGTGTGTACGGTGTTGTTGTTATGAGGTATGTTTAGTGGGTTGTATATGATGTAGGTGCTGATTGTGTGTACGATGTTGTTATGAGGTATGTTTAGTGGGTTGTATATGATATAGGTGCTGATTGTGTGTACGGTGTTGTTGTTATGAGGTATGTTTAGTGGGTTGTATATGATATAGGTGCTGATTGTGTGTACGATGTTGATATGAGGTAAACAACATAGATTTACGATAAACAGATAAACAATTCTAACATTTTTTGGCAATTTAAAAACGTTTGAATTTTTAAAATTTATATCTTTATTGGCAATATGAGTAGAGTGTCGGATGCCACGCTTTGCAGCATCTAGTTACGAGCCTTTACATTCTGAGTCCACATCCCACTGAGGTTTGCTTTGCCTTTCATCCTTACGGGGTCGATAAAATGAAGCACCAGTGATGCACTGGGGTCGATTTAATTGACTTTCCCTTCCCCCGAGGCTGCTTGCCTTTTGGCTATAGTAGAAATCATTATCTGTCTAACCATTCGGCAGGACGAGAAACAGAAGGTTAAACACAATAACAGGATCCACAATTAACAAGAGGTTGAAAAGACACTTGTTACTCTTCAGACTTACGTAGAAAATATATTTTGGTGATAATCGAAAGTCCTACTATTTGTGTTTGGATAAATAGTGCTAAGTCATAACCTTCCGATGTAGATGTCAGACTCTGCATATTGATACCTCTCCCATTCTTAATCTTCGTAAATAGGATTAACATGAGCAGCGAAATGGAAGTGGGGTCAAAATCGATGGGTGTAGTATCAGTCGGCTGGAATTTACAAACGACATTGTTCTATTTAACTCGCCGGAAGTTAATGTCCCCCGAGACACCCGCGCAGTACATTCTGCATGTGAGTGGAGATATACTGAAGCAAGCCGAAAAGTTCACGAGTGATGAAAGCCAAGAAAGAGAATTAAATGCAAGAATTGCTGAATCTCGTGTAATAATGTGAAGAAGAAGAAAGGACGTATTTGTAAAAGTTAATCTCACTATCTTCAATTCTGTATCTGTGTCTACCCTTATGTCATAAATCTTGGGTAATGATGGAAAGAATACAATCACGAATACAAGCGACTGAAGGGTCTCTGGATAACGTCACTCTAAAGGGTGAGTAACTCGGAGATCAGAGAGTCGCTTCAGGCAGAACCCCTAGTTCTCTGTATCAAGAGGTCACGGTCCAGGTACTACAGGCAAGTGGTTATACATGTTTAAGGAAAGAATTGCTTGACTGATTTAACGGCAAAGGGAACCGGCAGGAGAGCCAGAAAGATGGGCGGATAACAATCATAATCTCTATTGGTCTCGTTAGCTGCATCATTTGGAGGTGGTTGCTTCTGATAGAACTCCCAAGAAAGTGTGTCTGAGGACTCTGTCCCCACCATCCTCACATGATTGAGTGGGTGAAGAAGAAGAAGAAGGAGGAGGAGGAAGAGGAGGACGCCGATATTGGTATTATCTGAATATTTCGGGTACTCTGTTCTATAATATAATTATATGATGATAGTTTATTGTAGTGGCTTCATATTTTGCATTGGGTTTAAATAAATAGCCAATGAGTTAACAATTGAACGGCTAAGTTAAAAAGACTAGATTGGTTATTAAAACATCGTCTTTATGGCGGTACTCACACATGGAGAGAGCCAGTCTAAACCAATGAAACAACGTTACTCACACATGGAGAGAGCCAGTCTAAACCAATGAAACAACGTTACTCACACATGGAGAGAGCCAGTCTAAACCAATGAAACAACGTTACTCACACATGGAGAGAGCCAGTCTAAACCAATGAAACAACGTTACTCACACATGGAGAGAGCCAGTCTAAACCAATGAAACAACGTTACTCACACATGGAGAGAGCCAGACTAAACCAATGAAACAACGTTACTCACACATGGAGAGAGCCAGACTAAACCAATGAAACAACGGTACTCACACATGGAGAGAGAGCCAGTCTAAACCAATGAAACAACGTTACTCACACATGGAGAGAGCCAGTCTAAACCAATGAAACAACGTTACTCACACATGGAGAGAGCCAGTCTAAACCAATGAAACAACGTTACTCACACATGGAGAGAGCCAGACTAAACCAATGAAACAACGTTACTCACACATGGAGAGAGCCAGACTAAACCAATGAAACAACGTTACTCACACATGGAGAGAGAGCCAGTCTAAACCAATGAAACAACGTTACTCACACATGGAGAGAGCCAGTCTAAACCAATGAAACAACGTTACTCACACATGGAGAGAGCCAGACTAAACCAATGAAACAACGTTACTCACACATGGAGAGAGCCAGACTAAACCAATGAAACAACGGTACTCACACATGGAGAGAGAGCCAGTCTAAACCAATGAAACAACGTTACTCACACATGGAGAGAGCCAGTCTAAACCAATGAAACAACGTTACTCACACATGGAGAGAGCCAGACTAAACCAATGAAACAACGTTACTCACACATGGAGAGAGCCAGACTAAACCAATGAAACAACGGTACTCACACATGGAGAGAGAGCCAGTCTAAACCAATGAAACAACGTTACTCACACATGGAGAGAGCCAGTCTAAACCAATGAAACAACATTACTCACACATGGAGAGAGCCAGTCTAAACCAATGAAACAACGTTACTCACACATGGAGAGAGCCAGACTAAACCAATGAAACAACGTTACTCACACATGGAGAGAGCCAGACTAAACCAATGAAACAACGGTATTCACACATGGAGAGAGAGCCAGTCTAAACCAATGAAACAACGTTAATCACACATGGAGAGAGCCAGTCTAAACCAATGAAACAACGTTACTCACACATGGAGAGAGCCAGTCTAAACCAATGAAACAACGTTACTCACACACGGAGAGAGCCAGTCTAGACCAATGAAACAACGGTACTCACACATGGAGAGAGAGCCAGTCTAGACCAATGAAACAACGGTACTCACACATGGAGAGAGCCAGTCTAAACCAATGAAACAACGTTACTGACACATGGAGAGAGAGCCAGACTAAACCAATGAAACAACGTTACTGACACATGGAGAGAGAGCCAGACTAAACCAATGAAACAACGGTACTCACACATGGAGAGAGAGCCAGACTAAACCAATGAAACAACGTTACTCACGCATGGAGAGAGCCAGTCTAAACCAATGAAACAACGGTACTCACACATGGAGAGAGAGCCAGTCTAAACCAATGAAACAACGGTACTCACCCATGGAGAGAGAGCCAGTCTAAACCAATGAAACAACGGTACTCACACACGGTGAGAGAGCCAGTCTAAACCAATGAAACAACGGTACTCACACATGGAGAGAGAGCCAGACTAAACCAATGAAACAACGGTACTCACACATGGAGAGAGCCAGACTAAACCAATGAAACAACGGTACTCACACATGGAGAGAGCCAGACTAAACCAATGAAACAACGGTACTCACACATGGAGAGAGAGCCTGACTAAACCAATGAAACAACGGTACTCACACACAGAGAGAGCCTGACTAAACCAATGAAACAACGTTACTGACACATGGAGAGAGAGCCAGACTAAACCAATGAAACAACGGTACTCACACATGGAGAGAGAGCCAGTCTAAACAAATGAAACAACGTTACTGACACATGGAGAGAGCCAGTCTAAACCAATGAAACAACGTTACTCACACATGGAGAGAGCCAGTCTAAACCAATGAAACAACGGTACTCACACATGGAGAGAGCCAGACTAAACCAATGAAACAACGGTACTCACACATGGAGAGAGCCTGACTAAACCAATGAAACAACGGTACTCACACATGGAGAGAAAGCCAGACTAAACCAATGAAACAACGGTCCTCACACATGGAGAGAGAGCCAGTCTAAACCAATGAAACAACGGTACTCACACATGGAGAGAGAGCCAGTCTAAACCAATGAAACAACGTTAATCACACATGGAGAGAGAGCCAGACTAAACCAATGAAACAACGTTAATCACACATGGAGAGAGAGCCAGACTAAACCAATGAAACAACGGTACTCACACATGGAGAGAGAGCCAGACTAAACCAATGAAACAACGTTAATCACACATGGAGAGAGAGCCAGACTAAACCAATGAAACAACGTTAATCACACACGGAGAGAGAGCCAGACTAAACCAATGAAACAACGGTACTCACACATGGAGAGAGCCAGACTAAACCAATGAAACAACGTTAATCACACATGGAGAGAGAGCCAGACTAAACCAATGAAACAACGTTAATCACACATGGAGAGAGAGCCAGACTAAACCAATGAAACAACGGTACTCACACATGGAGAGAGAGCCAGACTAAACCAATGAAACAACGTTAATCACACATGGAGAGAGAGCCAGTCTAAACCAATGAAACAACGTTAATCACACATGGAGAGAGAGCCAGACTAAACCAATGAAACAACGTTAATCACACATGGAGAGAGAGCCAGACTAAACCAATGAAACAACGGTACTCACACATGGAGAGAGAGCCAGACTAAACCAATGAAACAACGGTACTCACACATGGAGAGAGAGCCAGACTAAACCAATGAAACAACGTTACTCACACATGGAGAGAGAGCCAGACTAAACCAATGAAACAACGGTACTCACACATGGAGAGAGAGCCAGTCTAAACCAATGAAACAATGGTACTCACACATGGAGAGAGCCAGTCTAAACCAATGAAACAACGGTACTCACACATGGAGAGAGAGCCAGTCTAAACCAATGAAACAATGGTACTCACACATGGAGAGAGCCTGACTAAACCAATGAAACAACGGTACTCACACACGGAGAGAGAGCCATACTAAACCAATGAAACAACGGTCCTCACACATGGAGAGAGAGCCAGACTAAACCAATGAAACAACGGTACTCACACATGGAGAGAGAGCCAGTCTAAACCAATGAAACAATGGTACTCACACATGGAGAGAGCCAGTCTAAACCAATGAAACAACGGTACTCACACATGGAGAGAGAGCCAGTCTAAACCAATGAAACAATGGTACTCACACATGGAGAGAGCCTGACTAAACCAATGAAACAACGGTACTCACACACGGAGAGAGAGCCATACTAAACCAATGAAACAACGGTCCTCACACATGGAGAGAGAGCCAGACTAAACCAATGAAACAACGGTACTCACACATGGAGAGATAGCCAGACTAAACCAATGAAACAACGGTACTCACACATGGAGAGAGAGCCAGACTAAACCAATGAAACAACGGTACTCACACATGGAGAGAGAGCCATACTAAACCAATGAAACAACGGTCCTCACACATGGAGAGAGAGCCAGACTAAACCAATGAAACAACGGTTCTCACACATGGAGAGAGAGCCAGACTAAACCAATGAAACAACGGTACTCACACATGGAGAGAGAGCCAGTCTAAACCAATGAAACAATGGTACTCACACATGGAGAGAGCCAGACTAAACCAATGAAACAACGGTACTCACACATGGAGAGAGCCTGACTAAACCAATGAAACAACGGTACTCACACACGGAGAGAGAGTCATACTAAATCAATGAAACAACGGTACTCACACACGGAGAGAGAGCCAGACTAAACCAATGAAACAACGGTACTCACACATGGAGAGAGAGCCAGACTAAACCAATGAAACAACGGTACTCACACACGGAGAGAGAGCCAGACTAAACCAATGAAACAGCGGTACTCACACATGGAGAGAGAGCCAGACTAAACCAATGAAACAACGGTACTCACACATGGAGAGAGAGCCAGACTAAACCAATGAAACAACGGTACTCACACATGGAGAGAGAGCCAGTCTAAACCAATGAAACAACGGTACTCACACATGGAGAGAGCCTGACTAAACCAATGAAACAACGGTACTCACACATGGAGAGAGAGCCAGACTAAACCAATGAAACAACGGTACTCACACATGGAGAGAGAGCCAGACTAAACCAATGAAACAACGGTACTCACACATGGAGAGAGAGCCAGTCTAAACCAATGAAACAACGGTACTCACACATGGAGAGAGCCAGTCTAAACCAATGAAACAATAAAACGAAAATATACACATATAAAAGTTCAATACATTACAACATTATTTAATTGATTTACATATGTTTCATTCAAATACAGAAGAAATCCCCAGACTCACTAGATAATATAAAAAATATATTTATTTACCGACCGCGTGTTATCGTGACTCCAGACACAAGGATTTGTCTTTTGGTAATCCTGCGCGCGCGCACACACACACACACACACACACACATATATATATAGGTGTATATATGTGTGTGTCTCTGTTTGTATAAGTATGTGAGTATATAAATATGTACATACATTTGCACACTATATTCATTCACGCATATAAATAAACAAACATATATTCATTCAAACATATATTCATATAAATAAACACCGAGACATAAAAATAAGAAGAGCGAAGTAACCCTTGGTCAATTTCAAATCCAAATTGGTTTTTAAGTGAAATACCGAGAGAAATAGCCTATGGTCACCTATAACGAGACGCCCTGACTGTGGTCGGTTTTATTCAACAAATATATGATTCCAACTCGAGGCAATTTCTTATATTAAGTGTTATACTTTAGCGTGTTATTATTTCAATTTTAGTTCGGATACGATTACATTATTCTGCTAATTTTGCATTAATTTACAAATGATTGGTAATCTTTCCCCTCCCTTCTCTCCCTCACACTGTCTTCTCCTTTCTCTCTCTCCCTTTTTCTCGCTCTCTCTGTTCGTTTTTCCGTCGTCACTTATCGCCATTAATATGTTTGATATATTTTCGAAGGAGTATAGTTGATATGAAGCATGTAAGATATGTGACTGTGATTGTTTTGGGAAAGCCAGTACAATGCAAATAAGAATTATATAAGTGAAAACTAGAGTAGTGTATCGTAATAAATAACAAACATTTAAACCATTGTTTTGTTTTATTTTGTTTTTCATACTTGACTTCATATTTTACTGTACTCTGATTTTCACTCTTGTATATGTAATTTGCATTGTATCCAGTGCCGGATTTAGGACAAATGAGGTCCCAAACATTTGAAAAATTCAACCGTAAACATTTTTGGGGACTAAAAGATGTGTCCCTCTGGCTAACGGGGCACTGTGCTTAAGCACACCTAAGCACAATGGAAATCCGGCACTGATTGTACCGGATTTCCAAAAACACTCATAATTCATATTCATTTCTTCTTTGTCTCTATTTCTCTCTGACTATCTCTATAATCCCCAGGATTTAAACTAAGAACGTAAAGGGACGTAACTTTATGACTCAAAGCATGTTGTCAAACACTCTACCGACGCTGTCAATCCACCGCCATAATGATAATAGTATTATTAATAATAATATTAATACCAACAACAACTGTAATCTTTTCTTGTATTATCACCAAGGGATCGCCCATACAATACAATAAACGGTATAAAAATCGGGATTATACTTCATGTCATACGTGAGGGTGAGACAGGAAGAACCAAAAAGAGAAATTTGGGAAGAATTTCTGTGTGCAGTGTGGAGCTGGAAACAAAATGGATAGCAAATGTGCTAGCCTTTTCAACGGGAGTGCTTCTTACATATCTATCCTGTATAAAGATTGATGGGAAGTAGGGTCCTGCAAAGTTAAGTTAACTTTGCAGAACCCTTGGCAAGTTATCAGAAGGCGCTGATGGATTTGGGAAGCGGGGCAGCTTACAAGCTGTGCAATTCATGAAAGCATCCTTTACATTAATGATTTCCTCTAGAGAACTCCATCATAATTTGATTTGTTTTCATCTGACTAGATTGGAGCGTATGCTCTTCACTCCTTCGAAGGATTACATCCCGCTGTTTTGGCTGCCCATCTGCTGCCAAGATGATCTGCATGATTGTCTCAGCATGCCATAGCTGTTGATGCGGAGGGACACGCTAAGACTGCATCATTGTAAATGTTGAGTAGGTGTGGTCATCCTTTAGTAAATACATTATGGGAGAGGGGTCGTTGTGGTGTAAATGCTTCTCAGTTTGGTGATGGCCAGATACTCATCACAAATGTAGTAAGCGGTTGTTGTTGTTTATCCTTAAGTTGCTCTGATTAAGAATATCTGAAAGTGAAAATATTCCAACGAAAGACTTTCCATATATTTCATTAGATAGAGGACTACATTATACAACGTATTCTGTTTTGATAGAGTGTAGTTTCAGGGAGATTTGGATGCTATTTCTAGGACGCCGAATGACCATGCATATGCTCCAATGTTATTTCTAGGTTGTAACCGGTATTCGTCATCTGTACTGCGGAAGTGCAGCTACTAATGAATAAGTAAGTGGTTTGTGTCTAGAAGAAATATTATCAGTCATTACTTAGCTCACCCTGGTGGTGCACATATGTCGCAAATAGCTCGTGGTACATCTAGTCTAATTACATCAAAATATAATGTCTCCCTTACTGCACAATATATCCCCGCACTCCGGTAAGTAAAAAACTATTAGAAGTTCTACTAATGCTTTGTTGATTACAATTGAAAACAAATGAACTTCACACTTCATCTATCCAAGAAATTTACGTTGTGACTGATGTAAATTCTCCTAGGCATATAACTCCATGACTGAATCTGCGACTGGTTCATTGGTAACTGCATAACAACAGATAGTAGAGCAATAGATAGTAGATGCAATCTCTCAAGTTGACTCGGGAGTCTATAATTCTGTTACAAATAGCACACGGATATCCCTCAAATCACACTTGGCCGTTCTATAAAACAAAAGACATTGAATAATGTAGTCATAGATATACTAGCCACGGCGAGATCACATTTGATCATGTTTCTGATGAAATGATCTGATAGGTACAAAGTTTATGATTGTGGAAGATTTTAGCATTGAAAATGAGGACGGGCTCGTTTTCTCCCACTCTACGCGGATATAAAGGCATGTTTTAAATGTTTTAAATGCTTTGTATATCTTGTTTACCCTCATACAATCTTCCATAATACATCTATAATGCACCCACAGTAATGAATTTATCGTGTACTTCCACTTCATTTTAGAATATTCCATATTATTAATGGCAACTTAATTATTTAATTAAATTTTTTCAATATTTTGCTAAGCTACTTCCTTAATTACTAATTTAATTGGTTATGTTCATTAGTTCAGCACTGGCCTTAAAAGCACGATTATATTCACATGATTACCCTTGGCGTTAATCAGAACACATCATACTAAGCATATTCGCTTAACATAATTATGTGTACTTACTGCTCTTTACATAAACATACACATACACTAACAAACGCACACGTGCACACTCACATACAAATGTACACACACATACATACACACACATACATACACACATACAGACACACAGACACACACAGACACACACTGTCACACACAAACACACACACATATATATATATTCGGCTGATACCTTTTGTTGTCATTTTAAGTTTCACGATCAGTCAATCTATGAGATGGCTATTGTTGGTCTATAATGAAAATCACGTTTTAATCCAATATGGCCCCAGGACCCCGTTGCTTCACCAGACAACATATATTATACGTAAAATAAAAAGAACATAAATTTCTTAGGGGATATAATTATACTTGACTTAATAGCGATAAATCAATGTTTAGCATATATTTTAGCCTTGCATTTATGTCTGGTCTCCTGATATCTCATATACAATATAGTACCTCCTGAAATATGTTTGAGTTTTGAAACACAAATGGAAAGGTGACCCCACAATAAAATCAACTATTGTTGCAAAGACAAATGCATACAATGGCCACAGCGGTCACTGTTTACTATGTACAACTGAAAATGCAAAATCCTGATTGCATCACTCATCTCAAACGAGCGAAAAAAAAAAAACCCTCGTTGCAAAGAAACACCAACTTAATGACTTCAAATACATTCCCGTATGAGTTGATTTACATACACAGTGGCTGGTTGAACTTACACGTGATATATACATAAAAAAATTCGACACGAAAGACCAAGTTGAAATTTAAGCTAAGCGTTGACCTCTACTTAAAAGTCATATACATTGTTTTTCTCGCTCAACAAAATCATGTTCTTTTGTTCAGTACGTGTTTCCTAAAATTAAATTTTATATTTGACTTTGTATCACATCCGATTTTATTTCCTTGTATATGTGTATATATGTATGAACCTCGTTATCTAAGTATACACATATGCACGAAGCCGGTTAAGTTCTTCGTTTTGGCGCGAATTCCTTTGTTTGAATTCAACTACCAAAATCACGTGTTATGGTCTGCGAGAAATTCTTCCTCTTTTCATTAGAGGCAGAGTGGGGGACTGCCGTGAAGTGCTAGATATCTTATCCAGTAGTGAAGGCTGGCTGACACTGCATGGAACTATCGCATAATACTAGGTGAACCTGCTGAAGACGTGTAATAGCCCAATTACGTAAATATCCGGTGACTTTGCGTGATTTTCTGAACATTGCAGAAGTAAAATCTGCATTTGTAAAGTTATATTACACAGGAACGATCGTCCAGGAGCGAGATATTTACATCTATCTCTAACTAAAAATACAGCCAACTATCTACAGTAAACTAAATGTGTGCACTCTGAACAGTTGATTAAAGCTGCATAACTGCATTTTGCCAGATTCATTAAGTGAGCTAGACGCTGGCCGGGGGACGCTGTATTTATACCAGCGATCTTCGTTACATTATATATATATATATATATATAGTTATGTAATAAACAACATAAGATAATTATTTCATTTACCAGTGGTTTCTTGAAAGCAGATATATCTGCTTTCAGTCGTCAGAATGAATAAAACATGGTGTTTTTATTAAATGCGGATTTGAAATGTTTTTTATTTTTGACTTTGAATATTTGTTGTTCTTATTCATTTATTTATTTATTCTTATTACTTCATGTATATGTATGTGTATGTATTTTGTCCATGTCGCTTGATACATATACGCTTATGTGACAACTTATGTCTACGTACTTTTTAAGTATATGCGCGTGGTTGAGTGTGTGTATATTTGTTTATTTATTTATTTTATATATACATACATATATATATATATATATATATATATATTGTTATACTTTGGGAGGGTCATGTTGCCAATAAGAAACACACGCACCAGTTGCTTTCACTTCAATTTATTATATATTTATAAATTTACAAATTTACAAATCTACAAACTTATAAATTTCTGGTTGGTTGGTTGGTTCCACAACCAGATAGTTGTTTATATATAAACAACTATCTGGTTGTGGAACCAACCAACCAACCAGAAATTTATAAGTTTGTAGATTTGTAAATTTATAAATTTATAAATATATAATAAATTGAAGTGAAAGCAACTGGTGCGTGTGTTTCTTATTGGCAACATGACCCTCCCAAAGTATAACAATATCGGTTTCAACACACGATTTCAGATAAAGAATCTTGCTAAACAAATTCAGAAACGAAATATATATATATATATATATATATATATATATATATATATATATATATTCCTTTTCTTCTTCGCCCGTTGTTTCCTCAGCCTCGCTTTCATATTTCTTATATTTTGTTTTCAAATCCACATTTAATAAAAACACCATGTTTTATTCATTCTGACGACTGAAAGCAGATATATCTGCTTTCAAGAAACCACTGGTAAATGAAATAATTATCTTATGTTGTTTATTACGTAACTAATAAGCTCTGTAACCTACATAGAGCACTCTTTTTTCCTGTACCTTTCCGACGGAATTACTTCACACACACGCACGCACACACACACGCACACACACACACGCACACACACACACACACACACACACACACACACACACACACACACACACACACACACACACACACACACACACACACATATATATTCCTCAGAGGAATAACAACACAACCAGGAGCTGGACATATCGGAGTATTGACGGAGTAAAACACACTTCAACAACATGTGTACCTGTCTCTCCCACACCAATTAGGACTGCCTGAAGAGGTCACAGCCAATGATGGCTGTCACTGAAATATATATAGCAGTATATCTATAATTTATAATAAACGAAGCCAAATTTTACATATTTGACTTAATTAGTTTACATTACTCCGGAGTAAACAAACCAACCTGCGTACTACGTCGAGTGCTCCAGTCTGCATACTGAGGTGTCGGTAAACAACCAACATATACTCAATATATATATATATATATAGAGAGAGAGAGATAGATAGATATTCGTCTGGGCGGGAGTTCCCCCATCGCCCGCCACTTTGGTTCCCCTGGACACTTCGCCAACAACCTCATCGTCTGTGGCCTGATCGAATGCCATGGAACCCCCACAACTCGCCTTAGGGCCGAACAACACACCATCTTCACCCTACAGATCCCCCTCCCCTGACCTGAACTCCCCACCCTTCTTCCTTTAACCTTCGACCGTCCCCCTCCCCTACACATACCCCCTACTAACACCACTAAAACGCTCCCAAGATTCACCATCCCCTCCACTTCCAGCCACCCCACAACCAATTATACTAACATCCCCCCTATCATACGCGCACCCACACCCTCAACACGCACACACACACCAGTACATATATACACTCATCCACACTATTCACACACCCTATTATCACCATTTACCCCATCCACACATCCACATCCGACCACCAATACTAAACATCCCCCAAACCCACCTTCCCCATCACCACACACACACGAACACACACCAGCATACATACACTAACCCACACCCACGTACACACCGATACACCACCCACCCCACATCCACACTACCACCACTAACCCCCAACCACACACACATACAGACCATCCCTACCACTCGCCTGTCTGTCATCCTCCTCACTGCTATCTCCTTTCTCTCGCATCCTTCGCCCTGCCCTTTCCACCCTGCCTTGACCTTCTTGACCACTTCCTGTTGGGCGCGCACCCCACAACTCTCTACTTCCTCTGCACCATTGCACGGATGCTACACCACTGGTCACACGCTCTAGACATCCACCTTCTTATACTCGGATTTTTCTCCATCTCTCCATACACTCACCGGTAAAACATTCAGGAACACACACAAACCCTTACACTATTTTCGCACACACGCAACCATACGTTCCCACGTATCCACACCACACAAAAACACACACGTGCGTATCCTCACAGACACATACTCAGCCTCCGAACTCCGCAGGTCCCCCTCTCCCCACCCCCTCTGACCCCTCTCTATCCACACGCACATACACACTGACTCACACCCCACCGCATGTTCACACTAGTTTTCCTATTATCCGAATATGGAACCTTGTTCTTCCCCAAACTCTCACAATCACATCCACACATACACACACACACACGCACACCTACACACATACACATATACCACCTTCCGCCTTCCCCCGCTCGGACCCCCTGCTTCCTTCCATCCACCTACCACCACCCCTACACCTCTCACACCCTTTCACCACTTGTTTCATTTTAATTTTTTTACCCTCTTTTTAATTTTTTCCCTTCCCTTTAAATTTCCCTCCCTTTTAATGTCTTTCCACCACTCCCCCTCCCACTCTCGGATCTCTTTTCTTTCCCACTTTTCTCCTGATGAAGGGCTTATCCCTAAAACGTCGTCCCCTACCCCCCACTCTTAAGCGTGAACCTAATACTAACACTTTGTACTGCACCCTTCGTGATTGTTTTTGTTTTTGTTTTAACTTATATATATATATATATATATATATATATATATATGGTTAAAGCCTACCGCTCTGAATGCAAATGAGTTTCATCAGCTCATAGGCTGTAATCTATAAGACTGAAGCTTACATTAGCCTCAGCAAAAACGGGGAGATATTTAGTTCAATAACAGCTAATAAGCTAGAAATGCGTCGATTACTTTCCCCCCTGTTTTTGCAGAGGCTGAGTGTGAGACGATGATCACAATCTTAAAAATTCATAGCGAAAGGCCTACAAAATATTTTTCATAAACATCCCGTATATTATTCAATATACAAATCCGGATATCGACTGAGTTCATACTGGAAATCCTCTCGCCAGCCATTTCTAACAGAGGAAAGAGGTTGAGTAGTGGGTGAGCTGAAAGGAATGAAGACAAAATCTCATTGACCTCTCGTAAAAGGAAGTAAGGGTAGAGAGAGGATGCTCTCCCTCCAGTAAATGTTTCAAAAGGTAGGTGAAAATAGCGAAAAGGGAAAGCTTAACACCAGCATGACCAATGTTGATCAGTGTGACACTGAATGTAATGAGTCCTTCAAATGACCTTAGCAAAAGGTCCTCTAATAATATGAGGATTGCATTCTATATTTATATACTATGTACACACTTTTATATCTCATTCGATTTCTATGTAGACCCCCTACACTTTATGTAAGCAGTCTTTGCAATATCCTCTTTATCCGACGCCCCTGTAGGGAAAAAAATATATTATTATTATTATTATTATTATTATTATTGGTCTAAGCGCACGTATTTTGCTCGCTCCCAGTAAGTCGCTTTATTTGTCTGTTAAAATTATTTGTTGTTAAATATTTCTTGTTGTGTAAGAGATATAAGCCCTTAGACTTTGCCCCGTGAAGGGGAAAGTCCCTACTTCGATGGCTTGCCGCAACTCTCGACGGCTGACGCTGGGCGCTGCGAAAGGCCAATTACTTCAGCCGAGATTCAGGATGCCCTTGTCGGCTGCATGAGGCGCAAGTCACCCGGTTTGGATGGTCTGCCCTATGAGCTTTACGTAAATATGCCAGACTTGTTCTCCAATCTCCTCGAAGCCCTCTACTGCAACTTGCAGCACAAACGGGAGTATTCCCAGTTCTGTGAGCCGGGGCGTAGTGACGCTGATAAGGAAAGACGAGAACAAGAGGGACGCATTAGACAATTTCAGGCCCATAACTCTGCTCAACACAGAGTTTAAGATTTTGGCCAGGGTGTTAGCGAAGAGGTTGGCGCTTGTCGTCGGGGATTTGGTTGGGGAGGCGCAAACTTGCGATACATCATAGAGAGGGTAGGGTGTAAACCTGGCTTCGGTGGGGCTCTGATCAATTTAGATCAATCGAAAGCATTCGATAGGGTCGACCATCGGTACCTGGAGGCTGTCATCAAGGCGGCTGGCTTCGGCCCCGTCTTCAGAAGATCGCTGCAATGCACAGCGGCACCTGCTCGATGGTCAAAATTAATGGCCACCTCTCAGAACCGTTTCAGGTCTCCCGATCGGTCCGTCAAGGGTGCCCTCTCTCCTCCCTTCTGTACGTATTGACTCTCGAGCCTTTACTGCGGAAGCTGGAGCTGTTGCAGGGCATCCGCACGAACCGGGACGCGGAAAGGCTGTGTCGGCTTATGCGGACGACATCACCGTGATGGTGTCGAACACCTCAGAAATCGAGGTGGTCGGCACCTTATTGGAGGAATATGAAAGGTTGACGGGAGCAAAACTTAACCCGGAAAAGTCAGTAGGCTTGCAACTCGGCACCTAAAGAGGCAAGTCCATGCCGTCCAACAGCGTCGTTAGGCGCTGGACGGACGGACCGGTAAAGTTGCTAGGGGTTTGGTTCGGGCCAGACCTCCAGGTGGATAAGAATTGGGACGAGGTGACGGGCAGGGTAGTCAGTCTCACTCAGAAATGGGCTGGGATGAAGCTATCACTGAAAGGTCGGGCGGAGGTGGCGAACGCGTACATCGCGTCCGTCATCTACTACCGTCTGACTGTCGTCCCTTGCCCCCGCTCGCGCCTCGCCATCTTGGAGCGGCTCCTCTTCAAATTCTTGTGGAGGGGTCAGGTTCCGCTGGTGAGGCGGTCCATCTGCTGCCAGCACCCTCTACGGGGAGGGCTGGGCATGCCGTGGCTAATGATGCGCAGGCACGCGCTGAGGCTGCGGCATCTCCAGATATTCTGCCTAAACGGTGAACAGGTGTGGTCGCCGTTTGTCAGACGGGCCTTTCCGCAGCTTGTTTCTTTGACTGAGTTGCAGTCCTGGGTCAAGAAGAGACCGAGACTGGGTGACTGGCATCTGGAATGTTGCCAGGCACTCACTGCCCTCTACCAGGCGGGCAATGCGGTCAGTGGAACTTCCACTCTCGAGTTCTATAGAGGATTAGTGGTGGGCAAGTGCGACGACGCACTCGGAGAGGCTCTGGGAGTCAACGAAGTCGAACTAACCAGTCTGTACCCGAGGACTTTCGAGCCGGGGACGATGGATAATTTCCACTAATCCCTCGCTTGGCAGTGCTACCGGAGGGCACTGCCGGTATGAGATAAACTCTACAGGCACGGAAGTGCTGTCAGACGGACCTGCCCGAGATGCGCGCAGAGCGACGAAACCGTTCTGCACGCACTCGTTCAGTGTCCGTGCATTACTGACTTGTGGAGTTATGTTGAACAGCTGTTGTCGCGTGTAGAACGGATCCGGCTATCGGCCGAGTCCATAGTGAAGATCGACCCGCTGCCTTCTTTTGGCCAGGAAGGGCAGGCAATTTTCTTCTGTCTTGTGGCAGTAGCGAAAGAGCTTGTATGGTGGACGAGGTTGAAAGGACTGAAGACAGACACTTTTCTCTTCGGCCAATCCCTCATCAACTTTTTCAAGTTTCACTTGGAAAGGAAGGTGAGGGTGGAGAGAGAAGTGCTGCCCCCCAGTACATTTGCTGAAAGGTGGGTGAATGTGGCGAGAATGGCTCGTGTGAGTGGGCCTACTCTGGTCATGCGGCTGTAGGTAGGTAAATTTGAAGAGGAGAGGGGTGCCCTTCCAGGGTGCTCTCGAAGCGTCGGGTCGTTCAGGACTGGTGGGGTACCTGAGCGAACCCTAGGTGGTCATCCCCCCTATTGGGGAATTTTTTCTTCTTGTAATTTTCTTGTTACTTTATTGTTACTTTGTTATTGTTACTTTGTTATTGTGATTCATATTGTTTACTCGATTTTTCTGTAAAACCCCACTGTCCCAGTCTTTTGTATTGTCCCCTATATGTCGGCCCTTGTGGCCAATAAATGAAATCATTATTATTATTATTATTATTATCATTATCATCATTATTGTTATTAGCATTATTTGTTGTCTGTTCTGTTAACGTTACTAGAATTAAAATGGAAACAAACACAGTTTAAGGAGACCATACTCTCACTAATAAATGTATAAGAAATAAATAAATAAAAAATAAATAAAGAATGAATGAAGGAAAAAAAGAAAGCAACAAAATGTTTCTTTACGTATTTGATTTCGGCTAGTTAAAGTAGCGTTTTTCTTTTGGCGCCTTATTACATTCTGGAGCTCGTCGCCAAAGCTAATTACCATATGGGAAATATGTTTATTACTTAGCCGTCTTAACTATTGTTTTATGTGCTCTTGTTGCCTTGTCTAATTAAAACAGAATACCTATATTGATTTCTCCACAAGAAAATGTGGTGGGGTTTATGTCTTTTTCGTAGACTTTCGAAGCAAAAGTGACGTAAAAGGTTTCACTCATAAATATAGAAGAATAATTTTGGTTCTTTTCTAAATTTGCACAAAGACGCCATAGTTTAGTGGAAGGAAATTTGTGCAGTTGTAATTTTTCTTAGATATATTTTAATTGCATAAACGACATGTGATGTTTTCCATGTCACGAGTTTACATTTTCACCTATGGCGCTTGTCTCAATAATAATAATAAAATTTTCTGATTTAGGCACAAGGCCAACAATTTTCGGGGAGGGGAAAGTCGATTAAATCGAGCCCAATACGTTACTGCTACTTTATTTTATCGATCCCGTAAGAATGAAAGGCAAAGTTAACATAGGTGAGATTTGAACATAGACGTAAAAGTATGTTACTCTATGCTGCGAAGCATGGTGTCCGGTGGTCTAACGATACTGTCAATCCACTCAAGCAATCCCAATAATAAGCTACCATAGCCTGGATCAACCCAAGCCTTATGAAAAAAAATTAGGTAGACAGAAATTTTGTGGGAGTTCGTTGGAAGGATTCCAGCTGAGTACTGTGTTATGGGCACACATGTCACTGAAAAACAGGAATACTCATCTATACAGGTTTCTAATTGCTTGTACGTACTCATTTGTCTGTGCGTATGTGTGTGTCTGGGTGTGGATGAGTGTGTATGTGGTAGTTTCAAATGACAAAGTCTTCAATAGTTTTGTGGGGGGTGAGCAAAAGTTAATATTATTTCAGCGTGGTGAAGAACAGAGATAACAGATAGAGGGGAAAATACTTTGTAGTATATAGTTTGTTCTGAGTTTTTTCAAATCCGATCGGTGTTAATTTGACCATATTTCTTTTTATAGTGGATAAATAAGTACCATCGGAAAATTTAATATAGAGCATAATTACAATTTCCGCCTAGCTGAGAAATGCAAGCAAGTGTAAACAATATGGTTTTATGCCTCTGCACGTACACACACGCACACACACACGCACACACACACACACACACACACACACACACACACACACACACACACACACACACACACACACACACACACACACACACACACACACACACACACACACACACACACACACACACACACACACACACACACACACACAACTGGATTGTTCTGTGTCTCATCATGGTATTACATTTGTTGGATAATTTGAAATTTGATTGTAAGTTATACCGACAAATTTAGCTTCCCTGTGAAATAAAACACGGGTAAACAAATGCCGCTCAACCCATAAATATTTCCACTTGCGGACATAATTGTCTAGTAAAATTAATTTCGTCTTCACAATCTCTATTTTCAAGATAAATCTCGATGTATAAATGTAGATCTGTTGTCTGTGAAGAACTAGCGTCAATTTTTACATATATACGGAAAAATCCAAATTTGGAGGCAACAAATAGAGTTTGGCTTTTATATGGTATTGACTTTTAAAAGAATATATACGATATTGTTTTCTATTGAAGATCAAATGTCAGTATGTTGATTCTAGAATCTACTTCCAAAAGCCATTTGCAACCATTTAACTTTAAGAAAGTTAGCTAATGGTTTTGAAAAACGTACGATCAACAGACATTTGTTATGTGGTGCAGTTGTTCAGCAAGTATATAGTCACGATTTTCCAGGATCAATGAAATATATTTGACCATTACACCTTTTGATACTAAACCGCCCGAAACTGGCCCTGGTTCTACAATAAGAAATTTGTTTGTTTTAAAGTATTTACATTAATCTAAAAAAAGAAAAAAACTCCCATCATAATCTTATGGAAGAACTATTTGCTATGTTCCAAACACGAACTTGATGATCGGAAAGTTAGCTCAGTCGAGCCCCTAGCAGTGGAGACTTCTGGTGTTCTTGGCCCTAGGGCTACCTATCTACTTACCACCATAGGCACTGAGCTGGCTAGCCGCAGGTGTGAGCCTCGCGAGATGGAATGGCTCTTCCCGTTCATCTCCCTTACTATCCTCCGGGGAAACGCCTTCTCCATTCTGCCGCCGGCCAGCGCGTGGGACCCCACTTGCTCATAATAATTCTGCAAGGCATTCCACTCCCTTACACACTCCAATTATTCTCCACTCTTGAAAGCAGTGCACCAGTATGACCTAAGTTCAATAACTTAATGTAAATAATTTAATATAAAAAAATAGAAAAAAATCGAGCAGGCTTTGTACTTGTTTGTTCTCCTGAAGATGGAGATATGGCTATTTAAATAACTTTTCACTTACCACTATTTACATCTGTTTGAAAGGACTCAACCGAAAAGTAATTAAGAGATAATCATAACCGTCAGATATTGTTTATTGTAACAAATATATTTGACTAGAATGAATTGTGTAACGCATTGTTTTATTCTTTAATTTTTGCGCTTAGTTTTGTCCATATTAGGAATCATGATCCAGTATTAGAAAGGAATGTCTAATAAAATTATAAATATACTATAATAGATATGCTATAATATTCGATGTTCGTGTTCAGTAGTCACAGTAACGTTTTAGTTGAGTGATGATACGACTGTAGTTGATTGGAAAGAAGCATTCAATCGACATTTCCAGCAGTGAATAATCCTATCTTTAACGAAGTAAAGCTGTCCTAAGATTTATATACCTCAAATTCTAGGATACAATACATTCTAATTTACAGATCGTGGGAAGTTTGCTGAGGTAGATTTGGCTGTTGCATTGGACAATAAGGGAAACAACTACGTAAGATTTCCTCGTAGTAATATTCATGTTTAGTGTCAGGTCAGCTCCAATCAAGCGAGACTATGATCAAAAGCATTCCAACTGTGACCATTTTACCTTTTTTATTCAGCCATATTGTATCTAGGACTTCCTTATGAAATGTGAAATAGATTTGGGTGTTATTTCTAACGGGACGCATAACCACGTAAAGGCTCCTTTGTCGATTCGTCGCTGGCAAAGGTGTTGGGTATGAAAAAGGCGATAGGGGCCGGAATAATTGGTGTATTACAGTGGCGACATAAAATTAAAGAATATTGTAATACTAGTTTCATTAAGAAAAATATTAGTGTAGCTTGCATAATTAGATAAATATTTAGCTCTAGGTTCCAGAATTTCAGCCTACGTTTACAGATTTTTTTTTATTTAGTGATTTTGATGCCGATTGAAAATGAGATTAAGTCAAGTCACCAGTTAAGACATTAAGCCTCACAACTACGACTCGATGTATTAATTCTCTGTCTACTTTTTTCTTTTTCAGGGACGATAAAATTAAAAACCGACTTGTTATGTAGAACAATGCAAGAAAGAAAACATAACGTTTAACATGTGTTATGTATATATAATAACAATTAAATATAAAACCTTACAGCTATCAATGAAGCATACTGTATAGCACACTGGATATCTTCCGTACTTTCTATGGGATAATTGGTCATTTCCATGCTATAAATGCCTTAAGTTTCGTTCAGTAAAATAAACAAAAATATTATACGTTAGAGCGCGCTGGTAAGTTACTGAAAAGAATTCTTTGTGGAGGTGTAATTTTACTCGTTTCAGAGCTGTAATAAGGTGCGAGAGACAACAACACCCGTTTGATTTCAACTTGAAGCTTCTTCCACTGGAATATCAATAACAATTCATGTGATGTGTTGGACTTCTGTTGTTTCCAACGACGAGTGTTCCAGTTGTTTGATGAAGGGAACAACTTTCTCATGACATGAATATGCAAATTGCTGAACATTCCACTGACGCGTATTCCCTTAATGTAGTTGCCAGGGGATACAGCCTGACAATTCATTTTTCAGGTACAACTCATTTTCCCCAGCTGGGTAGACTGAAACAACGTAAAGTATAGAGATTTGCTGAAGAACACAATGCGTCACCGAGTATCAAACAAACGATCGTGGCCAAACATCCTAATCCGTAAGGCGCATATTCACCGAAATATTGTGATGGCCACTTCTAGAGTTTTAGTCAACTATATCAAAATCAACTAGAGTATTTGCAATTCTAAGTTAGGACAAACTTAGGCCTTGTCAATTCAAAGTGAGATTAAGGATTTCAAAGTAAGAATAACGATTGCAAAATTAGATTAACCCAATAGAATTGACTGATATTTTGAGAGACGAACAGACAGTATAAATAACATTGACTTAAATTTGAAATGTCAAACTCGCCCTACGGACTAGAGTTGCACTATACCTTGGATAATTTTACCTACTAATTACTACTACTACTACTACTACTACTACTACTACTACTACTACTACTACTACTACGTATATATATATATATATATATATATATATATATATATATATATATATATATATATATTTAAAAAAAATAGAAGTGTGACACACGAGTGGTGATATATTAGTAAAAAGGAAAAGAAAATGCTGACAAATTTTTCCCAGTGAAAAATAGTTTAATTAGGAATAAGTATAAATTAGTAATAAGTATTAGTTAGTATTCAATTTTAGTTTTAAGTTTTTACCGGTTGCGCATTTCTTATGCTTTTCAAAAATAATTTTGAGATAGAGTGCTTGTGATTTTTGCTCTGATCGGATTAGAGCAAAAATCACGAGATTCATGAGAAGTCATCACTGATGATTTCTCATGAATGAAACAGTTCTAGTCCTGTAGAAGCTCTTCTATATTAAAACATTTATACTCTGCTATGTATTGAGTACCTTACTTACTGTGGTTACCTCCGATTTAACCAGGAATAACTTATATATATATATATATATATATATATATATATATATATATATATATATATATATATATATATATATAAATATATATATATATATATATATATATATATATATAAATATATATATATATATATAATAATATGTGGTACACTGAGGAGGGTACCAAAATTAGCACCCTATGCAAAGGCAGAATGTATATATTGAAAACAAATCGAGGTTTCACATTAAGGTCTATATTGATTATACACAATTACGACCCTTTCACGCACACACATACATACATACATACATACATACATACACACACACACACACACACACACACACACACACACACACACACACACACACATATATATATATATATATATATATACGTATATACATATATATATATATGTATACATATATATATATATGTATATATATATATATATATATATATATATATGTATATATATATGTGTGTGTGTGTGTGTGCGTACGTATATATATATATATATATATATATATATATATATACATGCAGCTATTTAAGTATGTGTGTATGTCTAAAGATGAATTTCTCTTACACAGCTGATGACTTATGTTCAATGATTAAAGTCCTTAATCGTAACATTTAATAGTTTTTATCTGTTTATATTTGCTATTATGACACCAACATAGGAGATCGTTTACATAAAAGGTTTTGCAGTATATATTCTCACGGTGAAAAGAATTAAATCTTAATGTCTAACTTGCTTCGTAGTTTTCTCAGATGTATGTTTTCTATTTCTTTTTTTTTTAACTAAGTACTTGCAGTGCATCTGTAGCCCCATTCCGTAGAGATACAATGTCAGGATTATTACAATTCTTATATATCAAGTGTACATACACGCACACACACACACACACTCATATAAGTATATATATATATATACATATATACACACACACATATATATATATTTATATATATATACACTTAAGTAACTATGAATGTGTGTGTATATATATATATATATATATATATATATATATATATACATATATATATACGTATAGTTAACAGTCAACTCATCTTCAAGATCGTAACCAGTGAAATAACTGAGTCAGATAGTCACTCGCTGTCATTAGATTTAGTCTTCCTAACTTACATGTTACTTCTCCCGCCCCGGGCTGCATCATATAACGGTGTAATTCCATACATATTTCTGTGCTTTTCTTTCATAAAAACAATCAAAAATAAATACAATAATGTTAGAAAAAATAACCATTACTTTGTTTTTAATTTAGAATTATCAGTGTAATGTTTCGTAATAAAAATTCTGAAACTAGAATACGAAACGTATTAAATTTATTAAACTATTTGTAAGAGAAAATACTATAGTCGAGCATTATGAGGGGATCTTTATATGATGGTTTGACAGGCTAGAAATATCAGCCAATTATATTTCAATTCACTGTCTATTCTTCGTCTTCGGCCGAGTTTACACTCGCAAAGATTCAGCACGCTTTCCCCAATCGTCCCGTTCAAGCATGACATTTCTCAGTTCATCGATGTTATCAATGTTGACATTTTTCAGCAGGGTATCAATGAATGAGACAGCCTGTCTTCCCACACTTCGTCTGACTGCCAGTTTCCACAGCCCAAGTTGCGGTGCTATCTCTTCTGGATGACGGATGCAGTGCCCAGCCAGTTTCATTCGTCTGCAGGCAACTTTTTTTAAGACTTGTGGTAGTGATCTGTATAGTTCCTTATTTGTCAGCTTCTGTTTCCAAGAAATGTTGAGAACCATTCACAACATCCTCGTGTAACATCCGTCAAGTCCCTTGCATAGCACTTTGTCAATAGTCCACGTTTCACTGCCATAAAGCAGGACGGAATCAAAAGTTGCTAGTACTAAATCAATTGTGACTTAAACAAAGACGTTTTCAGTGATTTAAGAGCTAAATCAAAACAATAACAAAATATGAATAACACTTAACTTCAGCTGTGTTAATTACAGTGGATGTTCGTCTAGACCAATAGTTCCAAAAGTGGGTTCCGCAAACGAGTGTCTGGGGTTCCAGGAAAAAAGGTAGAGGAATATATTTATATTATGACCATATAACGTATTTAGACTTTGGGTTCCCCAAAAAATTTCTGAACCAAAAAGGGTTCCGTGGTTGAAAAAAATTGGGAAACCCTGGTCTAGATTTCATATAAAAATCAAAGAATAAACAAATACCAAAAAAAAAAAAAAATCATGTATTTTCAGTTGTATTTTTTGATTCCATAGTTTTGGCGATAAGCGTATAAATGTTTACTGTTGACTTCTGTTTATGAGTTCAATTTAACTGCTGGGAAAAGTGCACTCATAACAGGAAGTTTGATACCCTCATATCTAGACTTCGTTTATTAATGATGAGATAATAATCTCTGAAACGTGTAAAGATAATATTTTATATTTTTTTACATACTGTTGGAAGAGTGGAAAGTGTGTTTACATTTCCTTCTTTTCACAGCGTGATTTCTAATTAATTAATAAATCCAGTTATATTTACATTAAATTTATATTAAACCTAATATACTTTGTGCTCTCTTCCTTTCTCATCTCTCTCTCTCATTCTCTCTTTATATATACATATATGTATGTGTGTGCATCTATCTATCTATCTATCTATCTATCTATCTATCTATCTATCTATCTATCTATCTATCTATCTATCTATCTATCTATCTATCTATCTATCTCTTTACGATGGACACATGTGCTGAGCTCGCTCGGTAAGTTTTGTTTAAATTCATCCGGAAATTGTAAACTGTGAACTTTCATTTTTGTACCATTTTGTAGAGGGACTGCCAGGTCAAACTTTGATCTGGTCAGTCTCTCAAAATATTCTACGCCTTTAGGCGAAATAGTTAAACAAAAAAAAAAAGAAGTTTTTTGCTTGTTGAAAAGTCAATATTTTTTAAAATGGCCGAAGCTTCTTCACCAAAATTCAAAGGAGGAAAGGGGAAGATAAACTTACAGCTTCCCCCTGCCACTGTCACAGTAGCAGAGGTCAAGAAGAAAGGTCAGCCAGAGGAAGAATTCTCTCCACCTGTTAACCGACAACTTGACGTTGCCATGGCAACAACCAGCGGCACCAACAACAACAATGCGACGGACGAAAACAACACCAATAACAATAACAACAACAACAAGACCAATAACTGTGACAACAACAACAATGATAACAACAACACCACCAACGACAACAACACAAACAAACAAAATTTCTCCTTCGCCGAGACGACAAGGAAAACCCTCGACTATCTGCCAGTAGATATAACCAAAGCGAAGGAGCTACTGGCAGATGCGAAAAAATATATAGTGTACGGAGAAAATGGTTCATTCACAATCCATTCCCCCCCCCCCCCCCCGGAACTAAAAAGCCAGAGACTCCTAAACACGGTCATGTTTAGGACAATCTCAAATAAAAGTAAAAAACCAGCTCAACCATCACAGAGTGAGATAGAGCTGGTTTTAAAAGACGTCATGAAGGACACCACCTTCATTCAGAAGGATAGACTCTACGGGAGTCTATCCATTCTCATGAAGGACAGGGACACAGCAGTGAAACTGTCCATCAAACCAATCACATCCACCGCATACACCTTCTACCCTACGTACATGGGTAGAAGAACACAAAAAATAAAAATCCACACCATCCTGCCGATTATGGACATATGGTGGGTTTTGACAGGTTTCCTGGACCTGGAGGATGACATGCTGGTGTCCATGGGAAAGGCATCGGGTGACGCGTTCAGTGGAACGAGCCTCGAACTTGTAGTTCAAATGAGGCCCGAAAGGATCGCCCAGATCCCTGAACGCGTCATACTGGATGATCTAACCTTCATCAACATTACCGTTGAGGGTAGACGGCCCTCGTGTTACCTCTGCGGAACCAGAGGTCACCTGAGGGCTGTCTGTCCCCAATTTAATAAGAAAACCCCAATCCTGCCTACACCACCAACAACTGCACAACCAACACAATCACCACAACTACCACTACAAAAACAACCACCACAGCTCAAACCAAAACAAAACAATGTCCAACCCATCCCCTCCACTCAAAAAACAAAAACAATTTCCAAAACACCCGGCACCGCAAACACAACCCGAAAATATACCCCTCCCCTTCAACGCGGAAGATGACCCTAGTTCGTCGTCAGACGAGGAGGAGCACTTCCACACAATCAAAAGAAAAAAAAGAAAACACACCTCAGACACACAAATGAAAACAACCCCTCCCCAAAACATAACACTGACACCAACACAAAAGAGCTCACAACAACAGCAAACAAAAAACACCACACAAAAACAAAAACATGCATACACATACATAAACACAAGAAACAAAAAAACTGTTAAACATTGTGTACAACAACAATCTAATAAAAACACAAGGGCCTAACTTCACCCAGGCAGGGGATTTCCCCCACCTCAAAATGATTAAGGCCCCACAGGACACCTATAAAACTTTAAAAAACAATTTTAAAGAGGACGTGGGTCCCCCCTGCGTCGGGCCCATTAACCGCGTCCTCCTAAAAAAAACTACCCCACCCCCTCCCCAAACACCCACACAACTCCAAGCTCCCCAACCACACAACACACTGATGCCCCTACACTTCCACAAACCACCACCCCACCCAACAACCCACCCCCACCCTAATGGAAATTGTGCAGCCCGATACCCGGGACGCAGAGAGGTAAGTGCCTTTTCTCTTCACCACCAACATGGCTATGCTAAGAGTAGGCTGTTTAAATGCGCGTGGCCTGGGCTCAACTTGGAAGCAAGCAATGCTTCTAAATGCCCTCAGGTCACAACGTATAGATGTGATGGTTATTTGTGAGGCTCGGATCAGCAACGTGCGACAGCTGGCCCCTACCTTTGATGACTTTGAGATGCACGCATCTCTCTGTCAGCCCGGAGGTGGGGGTGGAGTTGTCGTTCTGCTGCAAAAATATCTGGGTCTCGCAACACAGATGGTACATTTGGACCCGGAGGGTCGACTAGTGGTTCTGGACCTTGGCAGTGGTAAAGGCGGAGCGTTTAGGTTGGTAGCCGCCTACGGCCCTTTCGGGTCAATGCGGCCGGACTTCTTCCATCGTCTGGAGACTTTTCTAGGGACGTCCCGCTCCTTGCTATTAGTGGGGGACTGGAATGGTATCCTAGATGCACGCTGGGACTACGTAGGGGCCTGTCCCGATAGAGAGGGGTGTAATAGCCTCAAAGGGTTAATCGGTCGATTTGACCTCGCCGATAGATATCGACTAGATTTTCCGACTGCACCAACCTGGACTTGGGCAAATCGTAGCGGATCATCTAGGTCGTACCTAGATAGGTTCTTAGTTAGAATTAAGGATAAGGACTTTTTAAGTTGTCCAAAAATGCGCATGGTTGGCTATTCAGACCACAAGTTAGTGACCTGCATGATCAACCTTGACAGAACTCATAGACAGGGACCCGGTTACTGGAAGCTCAACTTGTCCTTACCGGCAAGTAAGGCTTACAGGGACCGGATTAGCACCTTAGTTAGGGAGCGGTTGACGGGCGCCATCGTCAACAGCAGGTGGTGGGGACCTCTCAAAAGAGAGATTAGAGTAGTCTCTATAGAATTTAGTAAGGAGTTAGCCTCCAATAGAAATAGGAAGGAAAGGGAGTTGGTAGATAGTGTAGAAGAGGCAATTAGAAGCGGCCACGTGGCTAGAGTGCTAGCGTCGAGAACGGCCCTGGGCCAGTTCTTCGACGCGAAACACGAAGGCTGCATCGTCCGAAGCAAAATACGTGCTCTGGGAAACGAGGGGACCAAAGCTGTTAGCTGGGCCCGCGTGACAGAAGCCAAAAGAGGGAGCAGATCCACTATCCGGTCTTTTCGAGACCAGGATGGACGGGTGATCCTTGAACCTAAGCAGATGTGCGAGGCTTTTCAAAAGCACTTTGCCGGATTGTTCGGAGGGGGCGGGGGCGGGGGGCCAGTTGGGGACGTGGACTTCGGTCCATACCTCGACGGCCTGCCGCGTCTCTCGGACAGGGAGGCGAAGTCCTGCGAGGAGCCGATTTCAGCCGCTGAGATAGAGGACGTGCTGAGCTAATGCGGCAAACGCAAACCCCCGGGTCTCGATGGTCTTCCATACGAACTATATCTAGCTATGCCGAACTTGTTCCCCGATCTCCTCGAGGCGGTCTACTGCAACTGGCAACAGAACGGGAGAATTCCCTGTGCTGTGACCAAGGGCGTAGTCACGCTAGTGAGGAAGGACGAGAACAAGGGGGACGATATAAATAATTTCAGGCCCATAACTCTGCTAAATACAGAGTTACAGATTTTGGCCAAGGTGCTAGCAAAGAGGTTGGCGCTTGTCGTGGGCAACCTGGTGGGAGATGAGCAGACATGTGCTATCCCGTCCAGGTCCATCCACGATAACCTCCACCTCATGCGATACATCATAGAGAGAGTTGGGAACGAACCCGGCTTTGGTGGGGCCCTGATCAACTTGGATCAATCTAAGGCATTCGATAGGGTTGACCATGGTTACCTGTATCCGGTGCTAGCGGCGGCAGGCTTCGGACCCGTTTTCAGGGGCTGGATCAATGCCATGCACAGCAGCCGCATCTGCTCTAGGGTCAAGGTGAACGGCTACCTCTCGGAGCCGTTCGAAATCGCGCGGTCCATCCGACAGGGGTGCCCTCTCTACTCCCTTCTGTATGTAATGACTCTAGAGCCACTGCTGCGGAAGTTGGAGTTGTTGCAGGGCATCCCGTTGGAACCGGGATTGCGGAAAGCGGTGTCAGCCTACGCCGATGACGTAACAGTAATGGTGTCGACGGCCTCGGAAATCGGGGCGATCGGCACCTTACTGGAGGAGTACGAAAGGTTTACAGGGGCTAAGCTGAACCGGGACAAGTCGATCGGTCTGCAACTCGGCACGTGGAGGGGCAGATCGATGCCCTCCGATGGCGTCGTCGGGCGCTGGACGGAGGGCCCGGTGAAGTTGCTCGGGGTCTGGTTCGGACCAGACCTCCAGGTGGAGAAGAACTGGGGTGAGGTGACGAACAGGGTGTTTTCACTGACCCAGAAGTGGGCCGAGTGCAAACTGTCCCTGAAAGGTCGGGCGGAGGTGGCGAACACTTATATAGCGTCCGTCATCTACTACCGCCTGACCGTTGTGCCTTGCCCAAGGGAAACGCTCGCCAAAATGGAGCGCGCACTCTTCCAATTCCTTTGGAAAAAGCGGGCTCCTATGGTGAGGAGATCCATCTGCTGTCAACACCCTTCGAAAGGAGGGCTGGGGATGCCGTGGCTAATGATACGTAAACACGCATTAAGGCTACGGCACCTTCAGGTATTCCTCTCCGGTCAACCAGTGTGGGCCCCGTTTCTGAGGCGAGCCTTCCCCAGACTCGTCTCACTCATCGAGCTGCAATCCTGGGTCAAGCAAAGACCGAGAAAACTGGGCGCCTGGCACACTGAGTGTGCCCAGGCGCTCACGGCTCTCTGGCAGGCGGACAGGCTGTCGGTGGAGAATCCACCTCGTCATTCTATAGAGGGCTGGTGGTTAGCAGGTGCGACGACGCCCTCGGAGAAGCCCTAGGCATGGAGGAAGACGAACTGGACAACCTGTTCGGTAGGACATTCAGCCCGGGACTCATGGATAACTTCCAGAGGTCCCTGACCTGGCAATGCTACAGAAGGGCTCTGCCCGTTCGAGAAAGGCTATACAGACACGGGCGCCCGGGTAGGGACCCATCGAAAAAGATCTGTCCCAGATGCGTGTGCGACGAGGAAACCGTTGCACACGCATTGGTACACTGCTCGGGCATTGCCGATTTGTGGGACTATGTCGAACAACTGCTGTCAAGGGTGGGACCGATCCGGTTGACCACCGAGTCTATTGTAACGATCAAGCCGCCTCCCCTCTTCAAAAACGAAGGAGAGGCGGTGTTTCTGTGCGTAATAGCCATGGCGAAAGAGGTTGTATGGTGGACGCGTCTGAAAGGACTGAGGTCAGACACCTTTCTCTCTGGCCAACAACTGGTCCGTTTCTTCCGATATCATTTCGGAAGAAGGATCAGGATGGAGAGAGAGGTGCTGCACCCCAGCCGTTTCTATGAAAGATGGGTGAAAGTGGCGAGAATGACCCGTGTGAATGGGCCTTCACTCTACATCAGACTATAGGTGAAGAAGATGAAAGACCAAGGGAGCACCCCTTCTCTGTGCTCCTGAGGAGAAGGGTTGCACACTTTTTTCGGGGGTGTGTGCGACCCCCCAAGGCGCCTCCTCTCTATTGAGGACTTTGTTATAAATTTTATTTTTTGTAATATTTTATTTTATTTTTATATATTATTATTGCCTCCTCCTTATTGAGGACGCCTTGTTTTGTAAACTCCCCCCATTGTACTTGTCCCACTTTTGATGCCCTGGTGGCAAATAAAAGAAACATATCTATCTATCTATCTATCTATCTATCTATCTATCTATCTATCTATCTATCTATCTATCTATCTGTCTATCTATCTATTTATCTATCTATCTATCTATCTATCTATCTATCTATCTATCTATCTATCTATCTATCTCTCTATCAGTCGTGTGTCACTTCGCGGAGAAGTTTCCGTTAATTTATGTAAGGAAAAAACGTGAGTTTTTAGTTCAATTTTATATCATTGTGTAACTTGACCACCCGTCTGGACCTTCAGGTGGTGGGTCAACTCATTTTCGCCCCTTCAGGGGCGGAATATCCATTTAAAAAATTTTTCTCCATCGAATCTTGGAAAAAATATTGTAAAATTTTGATTACGTTATGAACGCTGCGTCCAACGATAATGGTGGTGGAGAGGCGGTAAGACTACAAAGCTCGCAGTCAACAACGTCTTCTTCACTAGATACTATAGAGATGGAAAGACAAAATGAAAATAAAAAAACGAATTCACATCCAAACAACACAAATGACACCAAACAGCTCAATGACAACAAAAATAACAGCAAAACCAATAATGATGATAAAAGCAACAATGATAACAACAACAAAGAAAAAAATAAAGACAACGCCAATAACACCAGCATCAAAGACAACAACAACACCAAGGAAAATACGGATGATACCAACATCGGTGACAACAAGAATAACAACAAGAATAACAACAATAATGACAACACCACCAATACGGATTCCACAAAGAAACCAAAAATCTCCTTTGCGGAGAAAGTTCAAAAGAAAGAACAATTGATATATCTCGACATAACAAATGCTGAACACCTTTTAAAGGACGCTAAGAGATATGTCACCTTCGAAAAAAATGGTGCTTTCAGCATCAATTCTCCGGTAGAAATTCGCAAGGAAACTGCTTTCAAAACGATAGTTTTTAGGACAGTTTCCAATTCTAGCCGAAAACCAGTCCAATTGTCACAGAAAGATATTGAACTGGTTTTCAAAGATTCAATGAATGATATTGCATTCATTCAAAGAAGCAAACTTTTTGGGAGTATTTCGGTACTGATGAAGGATCAATTGACGGCCCAAAATTACTCTGTGTCGCCAATTGTATCCAACCTGTACACCTTTTTCCCTACATACATGGGAAAAAGGACACAAAAGATCAGAATCACAAGTGTCACACCAAAGGTGAACATATGGTGGATACTGTGCGGCTTCATCAATTTTGATGAAGACAGAATACTGTCAGTAGGCAAGTCCCCCAGAGATGTATTCAATGGGACTAGCATTGAAGTTCTGGTGCAAATGAGCCCAGAGCGAATAGCTATGATCCCACAGCGTGTACTCCTGGACGGACTTACCTACATAAACCTTTCGGTTGAGGATAGGCGGCCTTCATGTTACCATTGCTTTAGCAGGGGTCACCTGAGGGCTTCCTGTCCTAAACTAATGAACCAAAAAAAGGCTCTTCTGCCGACACCCATCAAAACAACACAACCACCAACACCACCACAACAACAACACCAACACACAAAAATAACCACAACAAACACAGTCCCACCCAAACCCACTCCACCTAAAACCACTGCAAAATCACATACAGACACAACAGCTCCCCAAGACATACCCCTCCCCAATCACACAGACGATACAACAGATGAGGCTATCTCGCCATCACCCAGTGAAGACGAGGGAGAACCCCATCGCTCGAAAAGAAAGAAAAGACATCACAAAAGCAAAAAACCAGCAAACACTACCACAAACATACAACCACCAACACAAACAACAAAAATATCACAAACAAAACCCCCACCTCCTGAAAACAAAATACCTACAACAAAACGAAAGCACACACAAGAACTACAGACAAAAACAAACACAACACAAGAAAATTACACTTACACTTACATAAACACTGAAAACAAAACACTAATGGAGACCATCACGAACGACCCTTCGGTTTTCACCGAAGGGAAAACTTTCGCCCACTCTATAAAAAATAGCAAAAAACTGAACCTAAAACTGATTAGGGTCCCTATACAAACTTATAGGTCCCTAAAAGAAACATTTGAGAAGGATGTGGGGAATTCCTGCGTGAAACCACTCAACCGCGTCCTTCTCAAATGCCTCCCCACCCAGACACCCCCATCCCACCAGACCCCACCCCACCAAACATCTGCGTCCCCACCCCGCCGGAAACCACCACCCATCCAGACAACCCCTCCAACACCCCCATGGAAATCGTGCGGCCTGGTCCCCAGGAGGCGAAGGGTGAGTGATCTCTTTTCCTCTTTTAACTTTTCAGCACCAACATAGTCAATATAAGAGTTGGATGTGTGAACGTACGCGGCCTGGGGATGCCCTGGAAACAGGGCAAACTCTTAAACGACCTCAGGTCGCACAGTTTGGATGTGGTAGCCATTTGCGAGTCCAGGATCCACGGCGAGCGACAGCTGGCCCCCATCTTCGATGACTTTGAGATCTACGCATCTCTCTGTCAACCGGGGGGTGGGGGCGGAGTTGCCGTTTTGCTGCGGAAACACCTGGGCCTCGTAACACAGACGGTACATCTGGACCCGGAGGGTCGACTGGTGGTCCTAGACGTTGACGGTAGTGAAGGTGGAGCCTTCAGGCTGGTGGCCGCATATGCCCCATCCGGGACACCGCGGCCAGACTTCTTCAAACGTCTAGAGACTTTTCTGGGAACGTCCCGCTCCTTGCTTTTAGTGGGGGACTGGAATGGAATCCTAGATGCACGTTGGGACTATGTGGGAGCATGTCCCGAAAAAGGGGGGTGTAACAGCCTCAAACAGTTAATCGACCGATTTGACCTGGCCGATAGATATCGACTAGATTTTCCGACTGCGCCACTGTGGACGTGGAGTAATCGTAGCGGAACATCTAGATCGTACCTAGATAGGGTTCTAGTTAGAAATAAGGATAGGGACATGTTAAGCTGTCCACAAATGTTCATGGTTGCCTATTCAGATCACAAACTAGTGACCTGCATGGCCAACCTTGATAGAACCCATAGACAAGGACCCGGCTACTGGAAGCTGAACTTGTCGTTACCGACAAGCAAAGCCTACAGTAGACGGATTAGCACTTTAGTTAAACAGCACTTGACAGGGGCCATTGTCAACAACAGATGGTGGTACTCTCTCAAGAGGGCAGTTAGATTAGACTCGATAGTTTTTAGTAAAGAATTAGCGTTAGATAGAAATAGAACCGAGAAGGAACTGGTAGATAAAGTAGAAGAGGCAATTAGAAGTGGCAACGTAGCCAGCGTGCTAGCAACGAGAACGGCCTTGGACCAGTTCTTCGACGCAAAGCACGAAGGCTGCGTTGTCAGAAGCAAAATACGTGCTCTGGGAAACGAGGTAGCCAAAGCTGTTAGCTGGGCCCGAGTGACGGAGGCAAAAAGTGGCAACAAGTCCACGATTCGGTCTTTGAAGGACCAAAACGGACGCGTGATACGTGAGCCGAAGCAGATGTGTGCGGCTTTTCAGCGGCACTTTGCTCGGCTGTTCGGGGGGAGCGGCGCACCGGGAGAGGCTATGGATTTCGGTCCATACCTCGACGGCCTACCGCGACTCTCGGACAGTGAGGCGAAGTTCTGCGAAAAGCCGATTTCAGCCACTGAGATAGGGGACGCGCTGAGCCAATGCGGCAAACGCAAATCTCCAGGTCTCGACGGTCTACCCTACGAATTTTACGTAGCAATGCCGGACTTATTCTCCGGTCTCCTGGAAGCGGTCTACTGCAACTGGCAACAGAACGGGAGAATTCCCAGTTCTGTAACCGGGGGCGTGGTCACACTAATCAGGAAGGACGAGAATAAGGGGGATGACATAGGCAACTTCCGGCCCATAACTCTGCTAAACACAGAGTTACAGATTTTGGCCAAAGTGTTGGCAAAGAGGCTGGCGCTTGTCGTCGAGAACCTGGTGGGAGAAGCGCAGACATGCGCGATCCCGACCAGGTCCATACACGACAACCTCCACCTCATGCGATACATCATAGAGAGGGTAGGGTGTAAACCCGGCTTCGGTGGGGCCCTGATCAACTTGGATCAGTCTAAGGCTTTCGATAGGGTTGACCATCGTTACCTGGATGCGGTGCTCGAGGCGGCAGGCTTCGGACCCGTGTTCAGGGGCTGGATTGCTGCAATGCACAACAGCAACATCTGCTCAAGGGTCAAGGTGAACGGTTACCTCTCGGAGCCGTTCCATATTACGCGATCCATTCGACAGGGATGCCCTCTCTCCTCCCTTCTGTACGTACTGACTCTCGAGCCACTACTGCGGAAGCTGGAGCTATTGCAGGGCATCCCTCTGGAACCGGTACTGCGGAAAGCGGCGTCGGCCTACGCCGACGACGTGACAGTAATGGTGTCGAGCGCCTCGCAAATCGAGGAAGTCGGCACCTTACTAAAGGAATACGAAAGTCTCACAGGAGCGAAGCTGAACGGGGACAAGTCCATCGGTTTGCAACTCGGATCGTGGAGAGGCAGACCGATGCCTTCCGATGGCGTCGTCGGACGCTGGACGGAAGGACCGGTAAAGCTGCTCGGGGTCTGGTTTGGTCCGGACCTCCAGGTGGAGAAGAACTGGAACGAAGTGACGGCCAAGGTGTTTGCACTCACCCAGAAGTGGGCCGAGTGCAAACTATCCTTGAAAGGTCGAGCGGAGGTGGCGAACACTTTTATAGCGTCCGCCATCTACTACCGCTTGACCGTCGTGCCTTGTCCAGCCAAAACGCTCGCCAAAATGGAGCGCGCCCTCTTCCGATTCCTTTGGAAGAGGCGGGCTTCTTTGGTAAGAAGATCCATCTGCTGCCAACACCCTTCTAACGGAGGGCTGGGGATGCCGTGGTTGACGATGCGCAAACACGCGCTCAGGCTGCGGCATCTCTACGTATTCCTCACCGGACAACCGGTGTGGGCCCCGTTCGTGAGGCGAGCCTTCCCACGACTCGTCTCGCTGACCGAGCTGCAGTCCTGGGTCAAGCAGAGACCGAGGAAAATGGGCGACTGGCACATCGAATGTGCTCAGGCGCTCACAGCCCTCTGGCAGGCGGACCCGGCGATCAGTGGAGACTCCACTTCGTCATTCTATAGAGGGTTGGTCCGCAGCAAGTGCGACGACGCGCTCGGTGAAACTCTAGGCGTGGAGGAAGATGAACTGGCCAGTCTGTTCGGTAGGACCTTCCGCCCGAGACCGATGGACAACTTCCAAAAGTCCCTGGCCTGGCAGTGCTACCGAGGAGCTCTACCAGTTCGAGACAAGCTCTACAAACATGGGCGCCCGGGCAGGGACCCTGCAAAAAAGATCTGTCCGAGGTGCGTGCGAGACGAAGAAACCGTCGCGCACGCATTCATACACTGCCCGGGCGTCACTGACCTGTGGGGCTATGTAGAACGACTATTGTCGCGGGTGGGACCAATCCAGTTGACCACCGAGTCCATTGTCATGATCAAACCGCCACCCTCCTTCAAAAACGAAGGAGAGGCGGTTTTCCTTTGTGTGATAGCTATGGCGAAAGAGGTTGTATGGTGGACAAGGTTGAAAGGGCTGAGGTCAGACACCTTTCTCTCCGGCCAACAACTGATTCTTTTTTTCAAATACCACTTTGGAAGAAGAATCAGGATGGAGAGAGAGGTGCTGTACCCCAGCAAGTTTTATGAAAGGTGGGTGAAAGTGGCGAGAATGGCCCGAGTGAATGGGCCTTCTCTCTATATCAGCCTGTAGGTTGAGGAAAAGGAGGAGGAGAGGAAAGGAGTACAAGCTCTTCGTACTCCTGGAGATGAGGGTTGCACATTTTTTTTCGGGGGTATGTGTTACCCATATAAACTGTCTCCCTCTATTGGGGAAAATCGACTAACTTTTAAATTCCATCTGTGATAACATTTTACACGTTTTTATTGTATGTAAACTTCCCCCTTTGTATTTGTCCCCTTCTTTTGTGCCCCTGTGGCTAATAAAGAAATCTATCTATCTATCTATCTATCTATCTATCTATCTATCTATCTATCTATCTATCTATCTATCTATCTATCTAGATAGATAGATAGATAGATAGATAGATAGGTAGATAGCTAGCTCAGTTTACTGAAAACCGTACATAATAAATTCTTATGTAATTAAAAAAATATCGATTATCATTAGCAACTATGTATGTGAGAGGGAGATATTTTCAAGAATTTCAATGGATTCACATGCCTGGAGAACAAGTTTTTGTTCTCTATTTAGGAGGCAAGGTACAACAAGAGCACATGTTTCTGTCTCAACAGGCATCATCTGCCTTGCACGAGTCTTCTCGCCACGAAATAGATATAAATATTTTGACATATACAAAAGTATTGAGAACATTTTTAGCAAAAAGTGATCTCCTTAATTAAAATGAGAATAACACAAAG
>OZ024743.1:11219772-11224772 GCA_964016885.1 Eledone cirrhosa | reverse complement strand
GATTAAATCAATCTGTCTCATACTGAAGAATGGTAAGATATGTTGGAAGAGGCGTATAGGTAATTTAATCGATCTCTCTATTTGACAGATACCAAGAAGGATGGAAACCGTATAGTAAACTACGGTGCGATTCAAACTTAGAACATAACTAAATACCACAATAGTAAACTTGTGAAAAAATATAGATACTATCAAATGCTCATTCTCTCACATATACACATATATATCCAAACACAAAAGAACCAAATTCCCCCTGTCATCGCCTCCGTCTCTTCCGCTCTCCCTATCTCTCGCTATTGGGGGCCCGCGCACTGGCCGTCCCGCGGCCCGACGGACAGAGTAGAGAAGGCGTTTCCCCGGAGGATGAAGAGAGAGACGCGCTTGAAAAGCCATTCCAGCTTGCGATGCTATACTACAAGATTCTACCAATTCTGACGTTCCCTATTGCTCCAATAATACAACCTCATGCTATCACTGCTGCTGATGATAATGCGTCTGAACTCCTCATCGTCATCACCATCATCCTGACCAATAATAGTAATTTTTTCGTTTGTCACATTTCTGAATATACTTTCGCTTTTTCAATGTTTTTTCTTATTAATTATGCTTTCACCTCCATGACTGATATATCATTGAGCTAAAGGATTGATTCAGGAGTTCATGTAAGAACAGAGTTTCCGTTTCCATTTCTTTTATTTGACAAAAGAGAAATGAATTCATAAAAACAAAAATGAACAACAAAACTCCATTGGCGATGTTTGTAATCTTAACAAGAATCTGTTCAACAGACGAATATATTTAGCAATTTACGTCTCTATGTAATAATCGTAAATCATCTGTGTGTCGCTTATATTATCTGAAAAGGTTTTAATTTTATATTTTACGGACTAGTGGGGAAGAGATAAGGAACAGGCTAGACCTTAGGCTCAGAATTATCTGCAATCAGATACATTTTCTGGGAAAGAAATACTTTAATGGGTGGAGATGGGTTTGCATCCATCTATAGTTAAAGAAAAGAAGCGGGGTCAGCGGTGAAATTAACCAGCCACGAAGAAAGATTAAGGGGCATAGCGTCTTAAATAATGGTGACAAAAATGAGAATGATGGGGATGAGACAGAAAAGAAAGAAAAGAAAAACAGAGGTGGAGATAGGAAATCATTTATGTGATAAAATAACTTTTTTATTGTTTCCGAAAATACTGAAATAAATATACACCGAAAGGTTGGCATGTAGTTTGGTTCTCATTTTATGAAAGATTCTTCAGCAAAACGTGGCAGTTTATAAAAATTACATTACGAATTTCCGCCAGTTAATTTCAATTATCAAAGTAATATAAAATATACTTTAATTGGCGGTAGCACTATGACAGCGTCTAAGCATAATAGAGATGTATATATAAACATATATAAACTTATATGGTTAGCTTCGCTACCGAATAAAAAAATATAAATTTTCCTCTATTTTCCTTGGCGGTATGTTCTGAGGATGTCAGACAGCGCGCTGTTTCAAAATTCATCAGTGAAACTCACTCAAAACGTACTGGCATGAACTAGATTTTAGTCTATAAAGAGGTTTGTGTGAATATCACTTGCTAGAGATGCTTATTTGTATAGAGCAAAGCAGAAAACATCGGCTGGAAGTGGTCGTTTGCATATAGTGAGAGCCTGTCACTATGACAGCCTTTAAGTATAATATAAGTATATATAAACATGTATATCACGTTTTTATACAATAGATACATTTTATCGTGCAGGTTAGTTATTTTCTGTCGATCAGTGAACTTCATTTAAACTCTGATCTGTTTATTAAGGCAGACAATATTGTAGATATGGAAATGGAATGCGAGTATAATACTTATATATTACATGTGTTTCCCTTATTGATTTATCTATGTATAAACATTGTTATTAAAGTAAAAGGTTATTCTTCATGCGACCCTCGCATGCAGATCCATAAAAACTGGTGTTTGGTTGTGACCAAATATAAAATGTAGCCTACCACACACAAAAGTGGGTAGGAGGAACAAGCCTATGTGAAATGTAGGCTCTATTTCAAACTGATCATTATGTATTTTAGTAATCAGCGATAAATATGTATAATTTATGCATGGGCTATGGAGAGATATATATATATAAGGAAAAAAGATGAAATCGAAAATGCAACTGGAGTCTTTTTTTTTTTTAATATATATTTATTTGGTTCCTTTACCGGTTTCGCAGTTCTTCTGCTTTTCAAAAGTAGAATTGAGATGGATGGTTTGTGGCTTTTCTCACATCACACACACATATATATATATATAGTGAAAGATTGAAGAATAACATAGTCGGCTGTACAACAAGGGGCTTTATTTCAAGTATTAACAATTGTTTCATTGATCAGGTGAGTCTAAAGGCCGCTAATCTCTCGAAGTTGTGTCACTCGACCTTTAATACAGTATTTGCCTGTGATGAATCTATATATATATATGCAGAGCATGCAATGTACATACAGGAACCTGAACAGAATAAAAGAACTTGAAATTGAAGCGAGTAACCCTCGCCCCAATCATAGGCCCATACCAATTGTAGGCATATCTCATGTGGCCTACAGACACCATACCATGGTCTGACGTCACCACATGTACATAGGACCCTGACATCAAGAGTGTTCCGCTTCTTTAAACAATTTTTTGACGTAACTTTAAGTGGAAGTCTGGCGCATATTCTACATAACTATGGAAATTAAAACCATAGAATGGGGTGTTTTGCTTAAAGTCACAATGAAAGGCCAGCATATAAATTTAAACTTACAATCAACAATGCTTTATCCGTTTATCCATTTCACTCGAGCTGTATAAGTGTGGGACAATAAATAACAATGTCAACACAAAGCTTCATACAAAGAAAAGCAGCTTCTCAAAATCTATCAAATAGTCATGGTTTCCCAGCAGTTTTCATAGCAATAACTCTACAGGGCTTTTTCTTTACTGTGAAGTTCTCATTAAGTAGATATAATATATGACTCTTTTCTGTCAACAGCGTTTTACCTTTATGTTAGTCATTCGTTCTTTTCTTTGCGATATATTCTTTTGTTGTAGTTCAACTCATGAACATATTTTTGTTTTTCTCAACCCGTAACTTTCGATACTATGGAATCTCTGTATTGATAGCATTGTCTAAAAGCTTTGGTTGTTACAGTAGAAAGGAGTGAATAAATAAATAAAGGGATGAATAAAGATATTAGAAATTATAATCATATATATATATATATTTTAATATCCTAAGTCTCCTTAAACGGAAGAGAAGGGAAAAGGTATTTAGAGATACTTTATTCTCATGTTATCTGCTGAAATGTATTACTAAATTTCTCCTCCCCCCATCTCTCTCTCTCTCTCTCTCTCTCTCTCTCTCTCTCTCTCTCTCTCTCTATATATATATATATATATATATATATATATATATATATATAAAATAACAAGATGTATAAGTAAAACACACTTTAACAATTCCTTGACTATATTCTATGTGAAGACATCTAAATCTCTGTGTTTTCCTTCTTCTTCTTCTTCTTCTTCTTCTTCTTCTTCTTCTAGTATATATACCTATATAGGTAGGTAGATAGACAGGTAGATCCGTAAAAGGACAGACAGGTAAATAAGAAAAATAGACGTTGTTATTCATGTCTGGATATGTTTGTTGTTTTTGTTGCTATTGCTTTCAACGCCTATTGTAGTCGTTTCTATTTTTGTAAACAAAGACACTGATATAAAAGTAAGGGAGATGGTGGATTCCCCCTCTCTTACTTTTGTTTTTAATCTCTCCTTCTAACTCTCTTTCTCTCTCTGTCTCTCTCTCTCTCTCTCTCACACTTGATTTATGGGCACAGAACAACTTCCGTGACCAACTAAAAGTATGGGTATTTCATATTTTGGTTACACCACACACACACACACACACACACACACACACACACACACACACACACACACACACACACACACACACACACATATAAGTTAATATGTTAGGAAAAACAGACATAGGGAAACTGCAGGAGGTTGAGATCTGAAGAGCATTATTTAATGTTTGCGACCTGTTCACTCTCATACATTCTTTTTCCTTCTTCCTATCTTCTCTTCCTTCCTTCCAGTCAACTCACATCTAGCCGCTGTTCTCTGTCTTTCGAGCTAATATCTTACTCAACGCCGCTTGAATATATATATATATATATATATAGTTTCACTAAAGGATCTATCTATATATATATATATATATATATATATATATATATATAGAGAGAGAGAGAGAGAGAGAGAGATCCTTTAGTGAAACATATATACATATATTCATTTTATTAAGGCAAAACATATATTCGTGTTCAAGCAGGTTTCTTATGTAGCCCTCAATATCATGAACATAAAGTTAATTTATATACACATTTTCCTTTGTTAAACCATATTACTGTTAGTTTCAAAGAAACCCAAGTTATTTGAGCCTTTATCACAAGACATCAGCATAAATCTCAACGCCGGCTTTCTCCAACAGAAACATCAGAAAAAAAGCACTCGACATTTGTAGTAGCGTTTATTTATTCACTCCGAGTTCCTTGCTTTTGTGGGTTCGATCTGGCGACAAAGAGAATGTGTTAAAATGCCCACAAACGAGAATCTCAGGTTAACGGTGAATATAATAGTTATCCTCAAACGTCCCCCCCCCACATATATATATATATGTATTCAGAGAGAGAGAGAGAGAGAGAGAGAGAGAGAGAGAGAGAGAGAGAGAGAGAGACAGACAGACAGAGGGGGAGAGAAAAGGAGAGATGTTTGAAGCTAATTATTCAATTTGTCGTTAACCTGAGATTCTAGCTTGTGTACATTTTTTCCACGTTCCATATATATACATTCCATATTCCCGGAGAGGAAAATCAAGCTCAACGGTCGCGGTTTTAACACTGTTGCCGAGATCCAGCACATCGCAGAAGGTTCTTGACAAGCTTACAAAAGATGACTTCAAGGCCG
>OZ024743.1:11212272-11214772 GCA_964016885.1 Eledone cirrhosa | reverse complement strand
GTTCAGCCAAATTTGTCCCCTACCAGTTGAAACACTAACCAGTGATGCCATTAACCCTCAAGCATTCCAGCCATATCAACATCAAGGTTAAGGACAGCCCAGGATTTGGCTGAATACCGGTAGCTTTGACCTGGTAGCTTTAATCGAGCCTAATATTATGGCTCTGGGCTCTTCTGGTTCATGGAGCGCTTGCCAACGCAAAGCGGAAGTTGCGTTTCGCTAACGTCTACTCGCCGAAATGCGATTCTCGCTAAATTTATATATATATATATATATATATATATATATATATATATATATATATATATATATATATATATATATACATACATACATACATATATATATATATATATATATATATATATATATATATATATATATATATATATATATATATATATATGTATATGTATATATATATATATATATATATATATATATATATATATATATATACATGACGTTATGATAGGGGTTATACCAACACGATTTATATCATTCCTTAATTATATAAATTCGTGCGAAAGCCATCTCATATTTATGAAGACATTCTCTTGACTCTAATGTATAAAGGAAGTATGTAATAGTAATAATTTTTCTTAAAATATTTGGAATAAGAATTAATTAGAAATGTTATACATTTAAATGCTTTAAAAACCTCAAACACATCAGAGTAAAACTACTGTCTAGACGTTGAAGATCGTGGAAAATGATAAATTAATAAACTGATAGTTATATTGCAATAGAGGTATATACATTATATATATAGGGGTATATAAATGTATATATATATAAATATATATATATATATATATATATATAAATATATATATATATATATACATATATTAGAAAATGAGGGTTTTTTTCAAAATGAAAAAAAACGAGATGTCCTACACGAGTGAAAGTATGAGGGAAAATGATGAAATCGAAAATGCAACTGGAGACTTTCTAAGAATATTTATTTGGTTCCTTTACCGGTTTCGCAGTTCTTATGCTTTTCAAAAGTAGAATTGAGATGGAGGGTTTGTGGTTTTTCTCGCTATATATATATATATATATATATATATATATATATATATAGTTATGTAATAAACAACATAAGATAATTATTTAATTTCCCACTGATAAATGAAATAATTATCTTATGTTGTTTATTACATAACTAATAAGCTCTGTAACCTACATAGAGCACTCTTTTTTCCTGTATCTTTCCGACGGAATTACTTCATTTATATATGTATATGTATATATAAATATATATATATATATAGAGAGAGAGGGGAAAGACACAGGAGAGTGTGTTTTTCATAGTATAGGCTGCCATCTCTAGCAGCTTGTTCTGGTCATGCCACCAGTTACTGCCCCGAGCACGCATTCCTTTTAATCTCTACACGTGCGAAGGGTGGTTTATTTTAGTTCTCTCTCTAGTAGTGCGGACAATATCGGCCTTCCACATGCTGATGACCCACCGGGCCGTATTGGAACCCACTAAAATGGCGAAACATGCTCCTGGTGAGTGTGTACATGTGTGATTTAGGTGAGGATGGTTTTTCATTTCAATTTATACTTTTAATTTTAATGTTTTACCAATGCCTCTAGTAGTTTATATTCTTCTCACGCTGGTGGTTCGAAATTCCTGTAATGAAAAACACACTCTCCTATGTCTTTCCCCTCTATATATTGTATTTTAAAGTGCCCAGGAAAACTATTTCCTTTGAACTCATTTAATTACAGGATTAAACGCGAGTCCTTTGCTCCGTTATTTTTACTATATATATATGTATATATATATATGTATATATATATATGTATATATATATATACACAGTGAGATGTGTGTAAAGAATGATTACAAGTGAGTTTTACCGTTACTGTATAGAGAACAATATCTACAGGTTTAGCAATTAAATAGAAAAAAAAGTCAGAATCAAATCTCTGAATTAGAGTTTTAAATTACCAACCTTATAACTATAAGTTTGCTGATACGAATCTCGCTTCGTTTCACCACTGATATGTGCAGTATAACAGGTCACAGGATCCTCAGTCAGCAAATGTGGACACTGTTCACGACACATCTAACCTCATGGATAGAGAGAAGGCTAATATACACGCTGTCCAGAGTAGGGCGAAATCACGTGTTATTTGCATCAAATAACGGCTCTCATGGATTAGAGAGGGCAGTCCAACCATTCGAATTTATTATATATATATATATATATATATATATTAGAAAGTGAGGTTTTTTGTACAAAATGAAAAATAACCGAGGTGTCCTACACGAGTGAAAGTATAAAGAAAAAAAGATGAAATCGAAAATGCAACTGGAGACTTTCTAAGAATATTTATTTGGTTCCTTTACCGGTTTCGCAGTTCTTCTGCTTTTCAAAAGTAGAGTTGAGATGGAGGGTCTGTGGTTTTTCTCATATATATATATGTATATATATATATGTATATATATATATATATATATATATATATACATATATATATATAT
>OZ024743.1:11202272-11204772 GCA_964016885.1 Eledone cirrhosa | reverse complement strand
TGATGTTCTACATGTCTCAAGTTGTTCCCAGACACAACACCATCCATACTAAGTGTGTAGCTTGAACATCAGAGAGTCCAGGTGGAGCCACTACTGCTCCGAATTGAGAGATCACAGCTCCGATACTATGGACATGTGGTTAGAATATCTCAAGAAAGAATTGCTGGACAGATTTTACGATCAAAACCAAACGGCAGAAGACCCAGGGATTGACCCCGAGCAAGATGGTTGGATAACATCCATGAGTTTGGCTGGTCTTGCTTGGGGATCCAGTGGGATCAGTTGGAGATGGTTGTTTCTGATAGGACCCGATGGAAGGAGCGTTTGAGGACCCTGCCGCCAAGACCTTCCTAGAAGAAAAAGAAGAAGAAAAAGAAGAAGAAGAAGAAGAAGAAGAAAAAGAAGAAGAAGAAGAAGAAGAAGAAAGTCTTGGTTCTGTCACAGAAGCTTCAGATGCCGCAGTGTTAGAAACATTTGTTTACGTGGTACTTATGTCTACATCTGCAATGATCAGGTATTCATCGATAGCCAGGACAAGCTACCAATGAAATTAATCAGAGACATATGTGTATTATTTCCTGGTTAACTGGTTAGATTCTAGAAGAAAGGGAAAAAAAGAAAATTCTATAAAGCTACTGCTATTGTGACAATAGAATTAAACGATTTTTGTATATGATTATAATTAGTGTGTCAGACAGCTGATAGATGAGTGTAAGCGCATATATGCATGTGTAAGTGTGTGTGTGTGTGTGTGTGTGTGTGTGTGTGTGTGTGTGTGTGCTTGTGTATGAGTGTTTTATTCGCAAATGGCACCTACTCTCCATGCTACACATACATACAGGCATGCATACATATATACTTAGACACACAAACACTCAAACACACAAATACACACAAATACGCACATGGCGTGCATATGTATATATATATATATATATATATATATATATATATATATATATATATATATATATATATATATATATGCGTGCGTATGTCTGAATACCTACGTATGTATATACATATATGCATACATACATGCATACATACATACATACGTACATAGAGACATGCATACCAATACACGTACTCATTTCTCATACACAGACACACGCACACAAAAGCGCGCACGTACACACACAAATACGCACACAACAGATAATAAAGCAATGAAAAATTCGGCGCGACTAACAAGTAAGTAATGCACTACCCAACGTTTGAAGCAATGGGGTGGCGTATTTCGTATATATATCGTTGAACAACAACTAACTCTCTACAATTCACATAGACTAGATGATGGAAAATTTACAAAACCATAAGGTGGCGGCCAAACCTCTGGCACCGTCTAGACAGTAACCTATAACAAACTCATATGTTTGACAGATATGTTGGCGTGTAGTCACAGACATAGTGTCTGTAGATCGCTAGTCGTCTCCTGGTACTACATAATGCTCAGCTACCGGTGGCCATGTGATTCGATATTTATTAGTTCTGTTGACTTATTACTAATATTATTCTTACTTCTTTTGCTCCGTATTTTCTCCTCCTCGTCATCCACGTCGTCGTCGTAGTCGTTTCTTTTTTTTATAATCAGAGTTTTAGTTATTTCCTTCATGTTATTTTTATATATTGTCTTTTTGTGTGTCCGCCATATTTCTGACATGAAATTTGCATTACTGTAAATGGTGGTTAGTGAAGAGTGGGTGGTGGATACGTACTGCTATGTTACACTAAAAAACAACAACAACAACAACAACAACAAGAAAACAAAACAAACAAAATATCAGCTTCGAAAACATTAATGATATTAGAAAAATTAATAAAACAAAATAATAACAAATACATCATCATCGTCCCCATCACCTTCAACATCTACAACTATAACAACAACTACAACAGCATCAATCCTAACCCTAAACTCAACAACGACAACAACAACTACTACTACTACTACTACTACTACTACTACTACTACTACTTCTACTACTACAAAAGAGAGCGACAGAAAGAGAGAGATAGAGAGAAAGAGACAGAAAAAGATTGATAGATAGATAGTTTGATATATATATATATAGGGAGAGAGGGGGGGGGGGCAAAGGCAGACAAAGAAATTGTTATTGCCAAAGGTATTCCATCCTGTCCATCCTATTAGCTGTAGTTTGACTACTCCTTGCCTTTTATAGAGGACATCTAATTCAACACACGTTTCTGATGTCGTCATTTTCGGTTACATGCGGGAAATTCATCTTGGATCTCACATTCCCCGATACTGACATCACGGGCACACAGTTCAAAAGGATTGCTATCCTGTCTGTATGTGTTAAAACGAACCCGTATAGATAACTTCTAAACTCAACCTTTATATTGCCATTACAATCTCTGGCAGTGTTCTATCATCTAATTCAGCTGTCACCAACCGGTGGTCCACGAACCACTGGTGCACCGAGAGAAAATCTTGGTACTCCGCAGAAAAATGTGGACATTATTTGCAATTTTTATG
>OZ024743.1:11177272-11187272 GCA_964016885.1 Eledone cirrhosa | reverse complement strand
AAATGATACAGGGCCTCTCGTAGGATTTGAACCCATACCCGCAATATACAAGTTCTATAAATAGAATGTTTACATATATACAGCTTAATATAACGGGAAAATTTGTCGGTGGCGCTTTAGTGTATATATGGTTAGCACGGTGAAACGGTATAATACAGGTGTGAATTCGTGTTCAATGTGCAAATTCGAGGCAATGTACAAATCTTTTCTGTCACCAAAAAAGATACTTTCTTACTTAAACTTAAAAGCCGTTTCAAAATTTTCAATATATGATAGATTATTATTTCTAATAGCAATGCACCACGTTTATCATAGACGTGGAAATGTCTCCAAACTGCAGACCTGTCAACTCTACCCTTCTGATGGGGAGATCTCCCACCCACTTTGGGGTGGGTTAGAGATGTCTACTCTTGTGAAAATGAGCATAGCTTTCATTATGTAAAATCCCCCCTATTTCGCCTCACTTCTCCTCGTTTTGGAGCACTTTTTTTTTATGGTACTCCCCGTTTGAATTTTAGAGGTTGGCATGTCTGCTATATATATAACCTGAATCGAAAGTTAGGTTGACAGGTCTGAAACTCTGTCTAATAAATATGCAACTAAACAAGTGTCTTACCAATCTATTAATTGTGTGTCACCTTAGAAATGTTAAATTATCCAACGAAGCATTCTCTACATTATCACCCGACCAGTCAGAAACATCGCTATCTTTAAAAAACAAAACAATAAAAAAACAAAAAAAAAAACAGTATACAATAGATAATGTATTCGTAGATAAACTAAACTAGACGGTCACAAATGGAATGCCTTTGATCATAGGTCTGCTCAATTATGTTTGACAAAGTGCTAAACAACGATTTATGTTAAAATATATGGCGACAAATTCTGAGACAACTGTTGGGAAAACTCATCCGTCAGACACATAGATCGACTCTCATATGCGGAGCATTTAAAAAGACGTAGTGTCTCGTTTGACAGACAAGAGTCTCTTAATAAATTATTTGACGTGTATCTGTTAAACAAGCATCTTTAATTTACTGATAGACAAGTACCTTAAATAAATTAAGTGACGGCGAACACTTGCCTAACAAGTGTTCTTCACTAATTCGCTGTTTCATATCCATCAAACAGGTTATCTTAATGATTTTAACTCTCTCATATCTTTCAAACAAGTCTAAATAAATTCTCTGACTGGCATATGTCAAACAAGTCTTAACACATTCAATATCTCTCATATGTCAGACAAATGTCTCATTAAATTTATCTAACAAGTAATTTTTACAAATTTGCTGAATCGTATCTGTCAAAAAGGTGTCTTAAAAAATCCACAGGCTCCTATCTGTCTAACGATTAGTTCAACAAATTCATGTCCCACGCCAGAAAATAAAGCTTATGACTAATGAAAACGTGAGGCACGGTCGATTAATTTGTTTTCATTAACTAACAATATCACAGAAACAACGTTTAAGATTGCGAAAAAACAAAAGACAAAACAAAATGTGTAAGACTTGTCAACCTCTAAAAACTCAAACGGGGAATACCATGAAAAAAAGTGCCCCAAAACGGGGAGAAAAGAGGCAAAATCGGGAGATTTTACATAATGAAAGCTATACCCGTATTCACAAGAGAAGACATCTTTCACCCACCTCAAAGACTATTACGAATCTCCCCGTCAAATTGATAGAGGTCTAATGTGTTAGACCGATGATCATGGCATGTCCATAGCCTACCCAAGACCTCCCGGGTTAGGTTGTAGCATAATCTAATATAAATACACTCGCACACACGCACTAATACTTGCGCATTCGGTTTCAAACATTTGGTGAAGGAGTTTCATATTCCTATACTTCAAGTAGTTGTGGTATGCTATCAGAATCTCCGAACTTGAAACTATGGTCCCCATTTAAATCTGTTACTCATTGATGGTATTACTTATAACTATTATATACACCAGCCCCAGTAAACTAATACCGTTTGAGGGGTAAATAGAAAGTTTACTCAATGTCTTAAATATGTTAAAGTTGACCTGGAAATACTCACTCATTCCCGTGTTGAACAGAGTCCAGCGGCTACCAAACGGTTCGCCGTGAATAGGGATTTTGATTTTGTAGCTTATAAAGATAAATAATTTAAAATACAGATAATTATTATGTACTATGCACTAAATGAAGCATAGAATTTGACATAGTATTTTTCACAGAAAATAATGATTTCTAATTTAGGCACAAGGCCAACAATTTGGGGGGAGGGGAAAGTCGATTAAATTGACTTTATTTTATCGACCCCGTAAGGATGAAATGGAAAGCTAATCGGCGGGATTTGAACTCAGAACGTAAATTGGGCATAACTCTATGCTGCTAAGCATGTTGTCCAATGCTCTACAGAAAATAATTATTTCTACTATTGGCACAAGGCCAGCAATTATTCCAGTGTATTACTGGTACTTTATTTTATCGACCCCGTAAGGATGAAAGGCAAAGTTAACCTCGGCGGGATTTGAACTCAGACCATAAAGGGCCGTAACTCTGCAAAGCATGGCGTCCGACCCTCTACCGATACTGCCAAACCACCGAAAATAATGAATGTAATTTATGCTTCATTTATTGCAGATAAAAACATAGTTCGTAATAATTTTCTGTAATTTAAATTATTTACCTCTATAAGCTAAAAAATGTAAATACCTTTTATTAAATACATTTTGTACGTTTTGCATAAAGTGTGTAAATATATATATTATATTTCCTTTAAACTGGAACATGGAAAGAAAAATGTTGTTACCACTGAGATTATAGGATTAGAGTATCACTATTATTTATCTGCTGAGTCGCAGCTGGTTGAGGCAAATAGGTTGCTTGACCACCGGACGAAGTTTCAATATCTCGTATCTAATCTCTAACGCATCACTATAATCTTAACTAAGACACTTAACTCATAACTTGTTCAAACAGTTACTGGCAATTACCATACGCATGTCCAATTTATTGCTGCTAACAGCATATATTTATCGTATGATTTGTAATGTTGCAGGATTATGATATTTCATTGGCCATAATAGAAGACTACGGTTTGACTTCAACGTTGATATATCAACCCAATACGGGCATATAATATTCATCGACTTTCGTTTGTTAGGTGTCTAAATGCTACAATGACTCATATTTGTTCGGCGATTATTTATCATCGTCTCAAACTTTCAATTATTAAAGTATACGCATGGTTAATTCAATAATTTTCGTCTATAACAGACAGAATTTTAGAAAGTTTTCGAGCCAATAAGACGACATTTGAGAATTCTGGTTTATACAATAAATAATAGTTTTATGATTATACAAGTATATGAATACATAACCTAATTTATTGACTTCTTGCTTAAGCATATAATATCATGGTCTAGAGAGAAAGATAATAAAATTGTGCTGAGCTTCAAGCTTTTTCAATATTTGGAAGCGTCAGAAAAATGTGGGGGGAGGGGGGGGGCTTATATTTATATATATATATATATATAGTGACGAAACATAAGTCAATTGCATGAACTTATAATCCTTTATTTACTGCTATATATATTTCGATGATAGCCATTGAATGGCTATGACCTCATCAGGCAGTTAGTCAGTTCTTAGATATACCAACTCTGTGTTTATAGTGTTGTTGGTATCAGAGCCTTGGTGAGTAATGTTTTTAATGATTTCGGTTGTCTTTTGCTTTTGATTATTTTGTGTGTTTCATATATATATATATATATATATATATATATATATATATATATATATATATATATATATATATATATATATATATATGAAACACACAAAATAATCAAAAGCAAAAGACAACCGAAATCACTAAAAACATTACTCACCAATGCCAAATTACCTACCACAAACCCACAACCAACTGTCAAAAATGTGGTCGCTCTAATTGTGGAACCTGCACTCACCTCATTGAAGGCACCATACACAGGACAACATTTTCTTGTAAAAAATCACTTCACTTGCTCATCAAAAAATTTACTTTATGCCATTAAATGTAAAGGATGCAATGAAGATTATATAGGGCAAACTAAACTCACACTCAGAAACAGAATGACTGTTCATCGCCAACAATTACGAGATCCAACCACGAGACAGATACCACTAAGTGCACATCTAGACATATGCGCAAGTAATAAGACACCCAAATTCCAAGTCTTCCCACTTTATCTTTGCGCTGACAATACAATAGAACAAATACGAATAAATAAGGAAAATATGTTTATTAAAAAATATAGACCAGCATTAAATATAGTTTAATATACATTATGTCAACACCATAACATGCTAACCATCCAAAGAGACATATACATACACACACACATAACACCTTCTATATTCGAAAATAAAAACCAGAGCTAAATAAACCTTAACATACATTAATACTCTAACACCGTAACATGCTAACCATACCCCCACACACACATAACACCCTCTCTCATTTCTACTAACGGAATCATTTTCCTACACACACACACACACACACACAAATATATATTCTCTCCATCTTAACATGCTAACCATACTCCCACACACACATACACACACACATAACTCCCTCCCCCATTTCTACTAATAGAATCGTTTTTCTACACACACACACACACACACACACACACACACACACACACACACACACACACACACACACACACACACACACACACACACACACCAGCACACAAATAAAAATATATATCTCTACTTTCTTTATTTCAATAGAAAGTCTGAATTTTGACACCTCAGCACATCAACCATACTCACTGAACGAGAACAATTCTCCCCATCCCCTTTTTCTTGACCATTATCATTTGTTTAGCACAAAATTCTCTAAATGGCTACAAAGAATTCCCAAATACAGGCGCGAAATTTAATGTACTTATTCACATGACAGTCATTACTAATCAAATTACATTTCTAAAAAAAAATTTTTGACCAAATTTTTTAAGTGAAAAGAACCCTCAAACACGAACTGGCGCGAAAGTTGATGTGCTTACTCACCTTTTTTTAAAGGCAAATATAATAAGAACTTTATAACGTGAACTGGCGCGAAATTTATTATACTTATTCACGTGACAGTCATCATCCAACCAAATTACTTTGGTAAAAAAACCTAGCATTTCGAGCGACTTTTTTCCACATAAAACAGAAGTAACATTCGAACACCAACCAGATGCGAGAAAAACCACAAACCCTCCATCTCAATTCTACTTTTGAAAAGCATAAGAACTGCGAAGCCGGTAAAGGAACCCCAAAAAATATTCTTAAAAAGACTCCAGTTGCATTTTCGATTTCATCATCTTTTTTCCTTATACTTTCACTCGTGTAGGACATCTGTTTTTTTTTTCATTTTGGAAAAAAACCCCTCATTTTCTAATATATATATAAGTTCCTGAGAGAGAGAGAGAGAGAGAGAGAGAGAGAGAGAGAGAGAGAGAGAGAGAGAGATTAAGCTGAGAAAAAAAAGTGACTCATTGTCTAGCTTCATACGCTTCGTAACTCTAGAGAATAATACATTATACTGCTTCATGAAGGCCTCTTCCCATCTCAGTGTATCAATATCAAGCATGTATTACCTCAGTAAAACTATTGCATATCAGTGCATCACTATCGAGTGAGAAAATAGGTGACGTTATTTAAACTTTATTGATGTATAGTTCAATATGAATTATTAAAGGTCAGTTACAGAAAAAGAAGTTCTAGACAATTTGCATTGTACAGTCAACAGTAAAATATACAGTAAGGTATACGATGTTCATGATTGAATTTATATTACTCACTAGAATATGTACCAGTAATATATTTTTGATGATTCAATTAATTATAACCTACCCTTTCATAAACTTCTTAGTTATAAAATAAATTTAGACGAGTAAGAATAATTGTTTCTACTTTAGGCACAAGGCCAGCAATTACCCAGTACATTACTGGTACTTTATTTTATCGACCCCGTAAGGATGAAAGGCAAAGTTAACCTCAGCTGGATTTGAACTCAGAATGGCAAGGGCCGTAACTCTATGCGTCAAAGCATGGCGTCCAACCCTCTACCGATACTGCCTAAGAATAATACAGTTATATACGTGTTTGAATTATAAATAGTATGTTACCGAAAATATAAGCTAAGCAATAGGACAGTCAACTTATTAATGTAGTCGGATTCAAAGATGATTAAGAGGCGAGGAAGATTTGTTAGAGAATTAGACAAATCTCCACGCAGTATTCGTTCATGTCCCTTTATATTCTGACGTGATTGATTTGTCTTTAATAACTTTTGAATCAATAAAAGTAGTACTAGTAAAATATTATCTTAATTCTAAAGTCGGTCTCAAGCACGGATGTTCGCCAGGTCGGTTTCCATGGCGTTAAGCAACTGAGAGTACAAGACTTACCCCTGGCGAGGATGCCAGTCACTCATAGGATTAAACCCCCAGCTGAGTGTTTTGCTTAAGAACAAAACACACAACCCAGTCCAAGAATCAAACCCACGACATTATGATCGTAAGTCCAACAACCTTACCATTAGGCCATGCACCTCCACGAATAAAGTATTATGGGCGATATAATTCAATTTCTATTTTAGAAATTAATGTAAGATGCTTCTGTGTAAAATATGTTTAAAACACCGTTAATGATCACAAATAAACTAGTATTAATTGTTATAACGAATATATTTAAACGTTAATTTAATTCAATCAGACTGTTGGTTATAAAAGAGAATCAATTGTTAATCATGCACTAGATTTAATACAATAAATTGTTGGTAATTGTAGATATATATATTTTACTTAACTTAGACAACAACAGCAGCAGTAGCATCTTTTGAAACCTTAGCACAGCAATAGGATCTAAACAACAATGTAAAAAGCGCACAATAAACACTATCTGATTTAATTACGTCACCTGAGTTAGCAGAGCGAGACGAGGTTTATGGCTAGACCACCCAACCTGTGTTGACTTGAAGTTGTGTGGCGCCGGCCAAAACTATATTAGTCAATGCTTCACTGACACGAGTTTCTCTCCCTCGCCACGAATCTTTACTTTTTATTTCGAGACGTTTTAGGACTCTTGAGTGGTTTGTGTTCGTTGAAAAGAAGGCAACAGGCAACGTAATCAGTCAGGCATAAATTAAAACAAACAAGCAAGCAAATAAAGCAGCCATAAGGAATTAATGAAATATAGTTGATCGTTAGAAGAGCTGTGAGAGTGTCAGTTTGTGACATCAACAAGACATGGCCGTGTCTCTTAACAACCGTAAAAATAAGATATTTTGACACCGGCAACACTTTGACACATTTACTGAGTTATTTTCTCGAAATTGTTTATGAAGAACATGTTAATGGTTTCGTCAAGTTATTTGACCAAGTAAAGTCGTAAAACCTTACTAAGGTTATATATATATATATATATATATATATATATATATATATATATATATATATATATATATATATATATATATATATATATATATATATATATATATATATATATATATATATATATATATATATATATATATATATATATATATATAGATTAGTAATTAAACAACATTGTGAATGGGTGTAGTTGTGCTTATAACAAAAGCAAATGGTAGCAACACACTTTTCTCTATCATAGAAGCAGAATAACCGAACGGGTAAGTTATTTCACAAGCTGCATTTTATCCATAGTTTAAATCTGCTGATATATTTCTGAGAGTGAGAAGTACGTTCTGAGTTCAAATCCCACCAAAGTCAACTTTGCCTTTCATCCTTCCATGGTCTATTAAATAAAGTAGAAAGAAAGGAATGGGTTCGATGTAATCGAATGTTTCTCTAATAAATTGCTGGCCTTGTGCCTAAATTAGAAACCAATATATTCTTTTGAATGCAGCACATATGAGGTGTCATAGGGTGTTGGAATAATGGTCTTATTATTTGTTTCGGCCAACTGAGTTCAAATCCCAGTCTAGTCCAGTCCAGTACCGGGGTAGATTATTTCTCTATCTCTCTATATGACTTTCTCTTGCTCCTTTCCTTTTCCTGAAGAAATTTGTTTTGTTCTGCCAGGTTTTAGATGTCCAAGACACCGTGTGTTGGGATGGCGGCATTAAGACTCCAGAATCAAGAACTAAATTTCATTATTCATTCCCTTGAACCTTTTGAGACATGCTTAAGATTTTCAGGTGTAATTGAAGGAAATAATTTACATTTTGTATTTCTTTCACACATTACTGACCTATTGGAAGTTATTACCTATTGGAAGTCAACCTCGTATGTGGAATATGAAAACAAAGTTGAATTTTTAAACAAACCATTTTAACCTTTTTTAATGGTGTCGTGTACCACCCACCAAAACAATGGAAGGGAACAACAAAACAGCACATACACAGAGAAAATAAAGAACACAAATATATATGAACATAAATTTCCAACTACCAAACATGAAAATAACAATATTAAAAAAAAACAAAAACATCACACATAACACGTTTGACGACAAAAACAACAAAAGACAACAATCAGAATAGCATTCGCATGCTCACGTGTATCAAACGGAAATGTTTCAAATTCAAACGAAATATCTTCATTTGCAAACGTTTTTTTCAAACACGGGAAGCCTATGTACGAAACAAACATTTTACTAGAGGGTAGAGGGAAGAATGGCAACGTTGATAATAAGACGAGGGAAGAAAGGTCAAATACCTCTGATATGCTAAACTATATGTAACTTTGCAGCCCCGTCTAAAGAACTTTGGATATAGCTCATTCGGATCAGGAAGACAAGCAAATACCGTGGCTTGTCCGGCGGCTTCACACCGCTGGCAATTGTCCGCGAAAATACCTTTGTAGTTTTGTCTGTGAAGCATAGTTGAAAAACCGCTCCACCCTAGGCATAGAGCCGATCAGCTTCTCACCTTCCTTCCAAGGCCCAAGACTCCTTGTTTTTCCCACCTTTTCCTCTCATTTATGGCAGTTATAGTCCTTTCCTCTACTTTCCCATACAGCCAGATCTGCCCTTCTTTACTCTTTCCCCCCTTTTTTTCCATTAATTAATTTTGTTTTTAATCTTTCTTTTTCATATTCCCATCATTGTATAACTTCTTTTTGTAAAATATTGTTGACATAATAAAAGTTATGTATTTAAAAAGTAGCTTTCATATTAAAGACGGAGTCAAGATACTTGCCCAATAATAAGAGACACCCCTGTCTATCAACGAAATCCACAATATATTGGGCGGAGAAAGATAAGGGTCCAATCAGTTCCGAAAATCAATTAAAATAGTTTAGCATGTTTTCACTTTACAAGGAAATCCGTATTTTCTGGCATGTTTACATGTCTACATATATGTATATATGTATATATTTATACACGTTGGTACAATCTCATTTACACACAGTGCAATCTCATATACAGATATAACTTATCATACACTTCGGCTGATTGCACAGTTCTTAATATATATCTTGAAGCATGTTATCTAAAATGTATAACTCGAGTATACGTATGTGTGTGTGTATGTGTGTGCAATATGTATGAAGCCCACTCGCTAATGTACACAAATATAATTATAACCGAATGAGCATCTACTTGCTAACTAGAAGTGATAGAAATAACAGTTAAGTGTCCTCAAATAACGTTTTATATAAAATGAAGGTCACATTGTATTGTGTATTCCTAAATACCGCTAAATGTGAGGTGATTATACATGCACACACACATATGTGTGTATATATATATATATATATATATGTATATACACACATATATATATATATATATATATATATATATATATATATATATATATATACATACATAATAATACATATATATATTTATATATATGTATATATATATATATATATATATATACATATACATATATATACATACATAATAATACATATATATATTTATATATATGTTATATTTGGGGAGGGTCATATTTGCGTAATATTGCCAGAATTAATAACAGAACACACTCA
>OZ024743.1:11162272-11174772 GCA_964016885.1 Eledone cirrhosa | reverse complement strand
GAAGACAGCGTTTGTTTATATGCCCTAGCAACGTCTGTAAAGCATTATCTTGGTGATATTGAAGATAATAATAGAAAGAAAAAAATAACTATATATAACTGCCATTATATATTTCAAAATTAGAAACAAAGATCTTTGACCTACGAAAAACTATCAGCCATGAGACAATGCTTATCACATATAAAAACACAATAACAAAACTACACTCCTCACCAAGAAAGCGTGGAAAATAATATAGAAATGATGTTTGGAGACAGTGCAAGCAGGACTCGTCGATATAAGTTGATCGCCCTCAAACAAGAATTGGGAACTGTTAGCGAGAAACTTCGATATCAAGAAAGTGACTGAAAGGAAAATGATTAATAAAAGATTTAGTCGAGACCAAACATCAATCTATGAAGGGCAAATCAATAAATGTCACTAAACCCTCGTCCCAGAAAGACATTGAACCCCCGCTGGAGACAAATGTGATGTGAGGAAAAGAATTTTAACTAAGATGCACTATGGCTGAAAGAGATCCAAACGAACCATTGCTCCCGCATTACATCAAAAATATACAGCATCAATGATGTTAACCTTGAGACTGTGATAAAGAAACTTCAGGTAATAAAAAAGCACCAGGAAGAGACTTGATTGTCGACTACTGGTACAAGAAACTGACTTTCTATCGGATGTATCCTACCAACCTCTACCAGTAAGCTCTCAAATGTGATACACACATACCAAGCTGGTTGACATTAGCAGGAAGAAAATTATTCCTTCAAGACAAAGAGACCCACTTAGCAAACAACTACCAGTGGTATATTTCAAATAGACATTCTCTCTGTGATGGTATTAACGCTGAGAGTAAATCCCTTGTCTTTTATGTTCAGGAAATATGAAGAATATGTAATTGGTTCACAAGACACCAGAAACACTAATAACTTCTTTGTGGATGACCTGAAACTTTATGCAAAGAATATAAAAGGTATAAAGGAAAACCTTGACCTCTTTATAACATTCTCGAAAGACGTTGGATGGAGTTTGGCCAGGATAAATGTTCCTATATGATTGTAAAGCGAGTTAAAACTAGAAGCCAGTCTAGCAACATCTCTATTAGTGACCTGACTGTTTCACCTGTATGTGCCGAGACTGCGAAAGATACCTAGGGGCAGATGAAAATATATATGTAACAAGGCTCAAGTAACCAGAGAATATAGCATCCAAATAAAAAAATATGGTTTTCAGAACTCTTTGCACACAATAAATAAGTGACCCATAAGGTACTTTACCTGTACTAACAGATCCACTCATCTAATAACAGCCATAGCTGCACACACGTACCCTCAAACACATACAGACATACATACGCATTTACCTACTTCATGTTGTCTAAATTCAAATGAAAGAGTCTTGTTTCTATGTTTTTATGTTAGAAATCAGCTCTCTTTCCCCATTGGTGAAACTTTATAATAAAACCAGAAGAACATACGTACACACATGCATATATATATATATATATATATATATATATATATATATATATATATATATGTGTGTGTATGTATACATACATACATACATACATACAAACAAACATACTTGCATTCACACCACACACCTACAATTCATACTTGACGGTAAGGTCAATGTTTATTGAAGCAAGTTAAAGAGAGCTTCGAATATCCAATATGTAACAGTGACAAGGACAAGCTATCCAGTTAGTAATAGTTTCAAACAGCAACAGTACCTTTTATTATGTCTTCAATGGACAGTGAATAGAAGTCTCTATTTGTTTGATCTACAATTCTCATGTTCTGTCCGAGACACACCTAATCAAAACATGGCACTCTTTCTTTCGAATGACCCTTTTCTATCAGGATTTGTAACTTTTGTTTCTGATCAGAAGGTAGCATTTTTTTTACTTAGCAGGGCGTGTCAGATCAATAATAAAAGAAAAGTGTTCTATTTAACGGCAACTTTTCAACACAACTATACAACTTTCTTTCTATCACCATTTACTCACTTTCCACTTCTTTTTTCCTTTCTCAGTTCTATTCAAAATTTATCGTATTTATCAGCATTATTGAATGAAATATTTATGTATACGTTCACTTTCCGTTGTACATGCATAAATACAGGGGCGGTGGAAGCACTACTGAATTGGGGGGCAAATTTGGTCAATTTATTTGTGATTAGTTTAGCACTTTGCACTCTAAAATGGTCAGAAAACTTCGATATGCGATAAAAATAACATGTACATAAATTGTAGCTTATAAACAACTAGATGTGTGTTTTGGTAGTTTGGGGAGAACAATATAATTATTAGGGAGGGGGTATGTCCCCGCTGCATGTTCCACCATACCTGTATATATATATATATATATAATGTAAAAATAAATAATACTCTGTGTACTTTCCTAAGGAGTTGATATATCGAGCTTCGCATTTGATAATAAACTGGTATTATACCCAATGTATTCATCTCATATATATATATATATATATATATATATATATATATATATATATATATATATATATATATATATATATATATATATATATTAACTATTCCTAATCAAAATTCCATGAAAATGCTCAACAGACTACAATTGGTTGGAGTCCTTATCAAATATGAATTAGATGATTGTACTATATTCCACACAGGCGGCATTTCGTGAACTATTTTAGAAAACATGAAGTATCGATTGTTTAAATTTCTTTCATTAAAAAATTTCGTACTTTCATGTTTCTATCTAAAATTCCTTATTGTCAACATTATTGCAATATCCCTATTCAAAATAATTTTGCAACACATATACTGTATATATAATGTTTAGCTATCAGGATTTATATATCAAGTTGTGAAACGTATTCATATGGATCTACAAGACAAAGGCATTACAAATTGTGCATTTTACTGTGGCGTAGCTAGTGTTTGTATGGTCCAAGATGGTCTTTGTGTTATTTCCCTTCCCATGAAAAGCAATGCAGTAAACCAAAGGTACCGCTTCCTAGAACGTGCCACTCGGGACAACTATACTTGGCACTTATCCTAGCTACGTTGCTCCTGCTATGACACTAAAAAATTATCTATAAATGAATTTCCAGTAATGATGACGCCCATCTTTGGAGTGTCACTCAAGACATTTGTCTATGTGTTCATTCACTTCCCCAAAGATAAGATCTGTTTCATTCTACTTTGCATTGTCCAAATTACTTTTTCTATTTTCAGAAAAAATTGAATCACATATAGAAGGATTTTTGTCTACTAATTGCTCGGATATAGTCAGCTGACCGAAGTTTTTCAACTCACTATATTACATATGAGAGACCGTCCGTATTAACTTAATAATAATTCAGTTTTCACTTGATATATGCATGCTTTATAGTTAATAAAGGCTTAAATAGAGTTGTAGTTGCGACATCACTGGTCCCAAGCTGTATCGGCCATTGCCTTTCCCTTGGACAACGTCGGTGGTATGGAGATGAGTGACTGGTATGCATGGGCAACTGCTGGTTTTCCACAAACGACCTTGCCGGGACTTGTGCCTTGGGAGGGGGCGGGGGGTGTTTCTAGGTGCAAATCCCATGGTCATTCGTGACCGAGGGGGGTCCTTGCCGTTTTTATTTTAAGTAGCGTTGTTGAAATAGAATTGATACAATCCTGGAATCGAAAATGTCTCAGTCCCAGCTCATATTCCTTAGATTTGTAATAATGATGACAACGTTTTAAAAAATGATAAAATGTACTTTCACGCGGCAGAAACAATTTTTAATCAATGAAGAAATAATTAAATCACACAGTTGTTTTTGTTCTTGCAGTTATAGCTGTTGATAGACAAAATGGATCTGGTGGCATATCAATAAAACGAAATCTCTGCTTCAGAAGAACCATCTCAGAGAGGAAGAAATGATTAATTATATTATTTTATTGTTTATTTAGTTAATCTATTTACTTCTTTTATTCAGTTCGTCTTTAGTCCATCATTCATTTGGTCGTATATAGCCGCCGCCCAACCTAAACCACACTTAAACGTTGGTTTTCTTAACAAGCCTGGCTATCCTGCTGCTTCTTTTGTTGTCTTATTACTGCTGTTGTTGCTGTTGCTGTTATTGTTGTTCTTGCTATTGGGAGCTTTATACTAGTCTTAAAAAGTCGTTAGTGGCGTCTTGATTCAATTTATTACCGGTTACAATGAGAGTCAGCTATGTGGTGCTCTGTTAAAGAGATCAAGTGAAGAGATTAACCTTAATGGAAAATATTTACCAAGGATAAGCTGAATAGTTAGTAGGGCTTAGTTGTTCAGAGAACAACTATTGATGCCGATAGTTGTCAGTAAGACTGCACTGAGATCTGAAGACTGAGGGCAGGTGCTTTCGTAAATATTGAGTAAAGGTAGTATATAAGAAAGAGAAATAGAGAAGTGTGCCAGAGTATAAGTTAAAACAAACACATATATACTGATGCTTACGGTCATTCATACACACACATACACAAACCCACGCACACACACACATACACACACGCACGCGCACACACACGCACATACACACACGCACCCACACACACACGCACGCACACACACGCGCACACACATCAACACAAACACACACACACACGCACACATCAATACAAACACACACGCACACACGCACACACACACAAACACATACATAAACACAAACACACACACACACACCAACACACATTGCATCTAGATATACGTGAACAGAAGCACAAAATCTTTCAACCTTGCTATGCTCCTATATATTTCGTTAGACAAACATACACACATGTTATAAACATAAGCGTGTACATGTAAGGGCGGTGTACTGCGAAATTGTGGGTGTGCATAAACATATATAAAGTCACTGTTTCTTAGGCATCTTGTCTCCTTAAGAGATTTCGATGATTTAAGTACTTTGAATGGGAGTCTCCGATATGTCACACTTGAGAGCTAATAATATTTTCACATTTGAAAATCTTATCTTGACGACGTGAATGTTTTAGCAGAATTTTGGACAGCGAACTTAAACATTATTTAACTTGGTGAGACCATTACACAACTTAGAATCTCTGTGTGCTAACCTTAATTCAATGTTTTCTATAGAATATTTTTGTTTTATTTTCTATTTTTGAGATTAGAAGGTTGAATTCATCTTATAGGATTCAATTAACTCCTGAATTCAAATAGAATGAAAACATTATGGAAATTAATGACACAAACACACACATATGTATATATATATATATATATATATATATATATATATATATGTGTGTGTGTATGTATATATATATAAATATATATATATATATATATATATATATATATATATATATATATATATATATATAAGTGTGTATGTATATATAAATATATATATATATGTGTATGTATATATATATAAATATATATATATATGTATGTATATATATATAAATATATATATATATATGTATATGCATGTATATATATATATAAATATATATATATATATATATATGTATGTATATATATATAAATATATATATATATGTGTGTGTATGTGTATATATATATATAAATATATATATATATATATATATATATAAATATATATATATATATATGTATATATATATAAATATATATATATATATAAGTATGTATACGTACATACATATATGTATACAGACGTACAGTAGTATGTATATATATATACATACATGCACATATATATATATATATGTACGTATGGATTCACCAAACATTTATTATAATGCTCGGTGTGTTTGTAAACAAACATCCCGTATTAAGCCGTAGTGTCTAGCAACCATCGTTGCTCGTTTGTTCAACACTGACAAAGGAACGCTGTACTAGTTTCAAGCTTGTTAGCTATCGTCAGCATCGTATACCTTCCTGCCAGATGGTTGAACGTCCGAAAGTATATACTTTCCTTATGCATATTAACGGCTGAGTAGCCCAATTTGCATATCGAGTGTGTTAATCGACCGGGTGCACCGAAAACGATAAACGGAAAAAATGCAAATTGGGCTACTCAGCCGTTAATATGCATAAGGAAAGTATATACTTTCGGACGTTCACCCATCTGGCAGGAAGGTATACGTTGCTGACGATAGCTAACAAGCTTGAAACTAGTACAGCGTTCCTTTGTCAGTGTTGAACAAACGAGCAACGATGGTTGCTAGACACTACGGCTTAATACGGGATGTTTGTTTACAAATACACCGAGCATTATAATAAATGTTTGGTGAATCCATACGTACATATATATATATGTGTGTGCATGTATGTATATATATATACATACTACTGTACGTCTGTATACATATATGTATGTACGTGTACATACTTATATTTAAGTAAGAGCCGTACTAAGAGTGGGAAATGAAATTTCGTTTCATTTTTTCCGTTTATATATATATATATATTTATATATATACACACACACACACACACACACACACATATATATACATATATATATATATATATATATATATATATATATATATATATATATATATATATATATATATATATATATATATATATATATTTATATATATATACATACACATATATATACATATTATTTCTGAAGACACCATATATATGTGTAGGTATGTATATTCCCTCTGATAGTTTGTAAAATGTTTACATAGATCTATATGATATACATACCAACACACATATATATCCTAGGAACGATCGTAAAATGATGAATTCTTTTAATATAAGGAACTGTTTCTTTGTTTTTATTCATTGTTTTTATTAATTTATATATATATGTATATATATATATATATATATATATATATATATATATATATATATATATATATATATATACTTATATGGAGAGAGAGAAAGAGAAAGAGAGAAGAGGAGGGAGAGAGAGAGAGAAATAGGTGGATAGATGTGTGTGTGTAGGTATGAGCATGTACGTATATATATTTCCTCTTGGCTGACAGAAAGCAGAATCGCTGATAGAGCGATATCTTTTAACATTTGATTACGTTTCTACATTATGAGTTTTAAATCTTCACGTGGCTCATGATTTTTAGAATGAAGTTGGTATATATGTGCTTTTAGTGGGTCAGGTCTCCAATTTATTGACAATTTTTCTTTCCTCCCCAGTTAGTTCCAAAGCCCTGAAAAAAAAAAAGTATAGCAGTATAGGACTTTCTCCTTACTAAGACTGCAGAACTATTAGGTTGCCAAACTCATATATGTATCTGTGACTATGTCTAATTATATATATACACCCCTTTGATTTAATATATATATATATATATGTATATACATATCGTCTTCATACTAATATTTTAAAGCAAATGGAATATATATATATATATATGTGTGTGTATATGTGTGTGTGTGTGTGTTCGTGTGTCTGTGTGTGTGTTTGTGTTTGTGTGTGTGTGTAGTGGTTGTTTTTTATTGTTTTGGTAAATTAATTTAATTTTGTTATCTGTTATACATAAACATATTATGTCAACTATATTTTACAAACAGAAGTTATACAATGATGGAAATATTAACGAAATAAAAACAAAATTAAGTAATGAAAAAGAGGAGAAGGCGTAAAGAAGGACAGATCTGACTGAATAGGAAAGTAGAGGAAAAGATTATAATGCCATAAATGGGAGGAAAAGGAGTGACAAAGTAAGAACTATTAGGCCACAGAAGACGAGAGGGGGAAGGTAAGAGGGTGACAGGCTCTACGCCTAGAGCGGGATGGTATTCCGACTGCGCTCAACGGACAAAGGTGTAAAGGCATCTCTGCAACACTCACTGCAACAGCCGTCTCACTTCGCGGGGCTCCTTTCTCAGATGGGCTGCTGATATTCCGATTTTACGAAGGAGCTCGAACCTGTTGCATTGGAGATCTCTGGCGTTCTTAGCCCCCGTATCACATCCTTACTCACTGCTATCGGAGCTGAGTTGGCTACCCGCAGGTGAGAGCCTCACGAGGTGGAGTGGCTGTTCCAGGGCGTCACCTTCACCATCGTCCGGGGCAATGTCTTCTTGGTCCTGTCGGTCGGGACTTAGAGGCGGAGTTTGCGGGGATTATACGTTCATTGCATGATGACATAAATGTCTTGGCTTACGTCAATGGTGAGCTCTTAGAACCTTTCCCAATTGTGAGAGGCGTGAAACAGGGTGACTTGCTTGCTCCCACGATGTTTGCCTTCTGCTTTGCAGTTGTTTTGTTAAAAGCATTCACCAACACCGACTTTGGCATATATATACGTTATTGACCAACAGGAAGTCTCCTTTATACCCACCGATATGTTGCTGCATCAAACACATATATTGCACTGATATGTGATCTTCTTTATGCCGACGACTGCGATCGTGTTAGATAAACGGAACAAGCCCTTGAACTTTTGATGAACTGCTTCTCAGCAACGTGTGATGAACTTGGGCTGACAAGCAGCCTCAAAAATACAATGGTGATGTACCAGCATACACACGAAAACCCATATATTCCACCATCCGTATTTGTCAACGGGAAAATATTGAATATTTTGGATAACTTCGTCTATCTGAAGAAGGTCAATTTAGCACCGAAATATGGAAAAATATTGTAACGGAGCTCAGTGGCGAAATCTGATTGCTACTGGTGATAAGGAATTTGAAAAGTCTATGGTGAAGTGAAGCGAGCAGCTATATATGGGAGATGTTAATCTGCTCCCAGAACGGGGTTCGAAAGAGACTCTTACTTGTGAGGGATGTAGATGTGTATGCACGTCAAAGGCTTGACTACTAAACAATAGTGGACGTCATACTCATAGAAATAACACCTTTGCGTACCCCATATATTATGATTCTGCATGTGGTATCTGTACAAAAGTTTGTCATTTTGCAAGTGGTTTAGCCTGGTACTACAAAGCATGCCACGCCAATCAAACTCAACCAGGCGAGAAACTTACCTGCACACAGTGTGGTTTGATATGTAAGTCACTTCCTGGATTAATGAGCCATCTAAGGCGATATCAATGACAGCGAATGCAACAACACGTTTTTGCTAATGTCTGTTTATTTTTCTAAGTGGCCGTACTCGGATGCATGTACTCGGATGCTAAAGCAAGCAGAATATGCTTAAACATTTACATATCAATACAAGACTTAGAAATGGTTTTAAAAAAAACAGCGGGTGTCTGTCTGTGTGTCTGTTTCCCTAAAACTCGAGAAGTACCCAACCGTTTTTTTCAAACTTTACACATGTAACCCGTATGGCCCCGGAAGTGTTTTGAGCAAAAAAAATTTCAAATTATTCTGACCTAGGGATCGAATTAGTGAAGTGACCAATGTCTGTACATAATGAGGGAGTGAGAGGGGAAGTGAAGAAGTGGCTCTCTACTCCTCCTCCTTCTCCCCATTCGTCACAGCGTTTTTCGATAGAGGGGAGAAATGTGAACGAGTTACAGAGAGAAAGAATGAGAGTGAAAGAAACAGACAGACTAAAAGAGGGGGATAGCGGGAGAGAGAGTGACAGACGCCGTTTTTGAGAGTTGTATGCGTCAAAGATACATGACAGTGGAATAACTATTGCGTGTGTGTGTGAGTTTGTGTACGTTTGCATGCGTGAGTGTGTATGTGTGCGTGAGTGATTATAAACTCTCTCACATGGTCTGATGGAATTACCCCTTTAGCATTTAGATTACTCTATATATACTATATTATTTCCATGGTAAAGGCTTTATCTCACATAATATAAAAATCTCATAGATTTAATATTATTTATTTTGAGAACAATACCTTAACCCTTTAGTATTAATGTGAGTGAGTTATAAAGAGAAAGAGTGAGAGTGAAATAAACAGACAGACTAAAAGAGGGGGATAGCGGGAGAGAGAGAGAGACGCTGGAAGAGGGAAAGGAAAGCTATATGTCTTGCTGTCTGCATTACGATACATATATACACACACACACACTGATCGCGTCATAATGACGTAATGCAGACAGCCAGACATACAGACAGATATTATAAGGGCGGTGGATTGGCAGTATCGGTAGAGGGTCGGACGCCATGCTTTTCAGCACAGTTACGTCCCTTTACGGACTGAGTTCAAATCCCGCCGAGGTTGACTTTGCCTTTCATCCTTACGGGGTCGATAAAATAAAGTACCAGTAATACACTGGGATAATTGCTGGCCTTGTGCCAAAAGTATAAACAATTATAAGGGCGCAACGTTATATCTATGTATCTATCTAAAAAGAAAGACTAAGAATTATAGAGAGAGATTGCTAAATCGCCTAATGCGGTCCCTAGGGTATTGAAAATTTGAAATAATTTTTGCTAAAACCACTCACAGGAACATAAGTATTACATGTGTAAAGTTTGAAAACAATCGGTTGGGTGGTTCTCGACAGACATTCTCTGTTTTAGATATATAGATATATATATAATTATATATTCGTGTACAGATATTTTTGCATACACAATAACAAAATATAAATAAACGTATTTATTTCACGAGGCTCAATAAGGATAAATATATATCAAATATATAAGAACCCTAGAGCAAATCCCGAGTAACGCCGGGCCATTCTGCTAGTATTCTATATAATTAATTGCTTCTACTTTTGGCACAAGGCCAGCAATTATCTCAGTGTATTACTGGTACTTTATTTTATCGACCCCGTAAGGATGAAAGGCAAAGTTAACCTCGGTGGGATTTGGATAAATTATTATATTGATATACAACCATGCTCACGCATTCACCAGGACACACATACATAAACTGGTGACAGTGATAGAGGTGATAATATCTTAATATATTACACACATACACGTATATATATATATATATATAAATATTTATATATATATATGCAAAAGTTCTATTTAAATTGTTGGGATACAACAAACAAATATTTTTATAACTGATATAAAACACTCAACAAGTATATATATATATATATATATAAAAGATCTTTTCCTGAGTCCTGTATTTTCGTTGGTCTGGTGATACGGCTGGACTGCCGATCGCTATATTTGATTTGCTAAGCTGTCTAAACGTATTGTTATTACTCTGGGGTACTTTTCCCCATCCGAGTGCTAAAGCTACAGACCGAATTTGCATTCGTTAGCTTGGCCGCTTCGTTAATGCTGTACTAAAATTTATATATATATATATAATATATATATATTATATATATATATAATATATATAATATATATATATATAATATTGAGAATTGGTTTCGCAATTATGAGGTTGCGATCTCGATTCCCAGACCGGGCGATGCGTTATGTCCTTGAACAAGACACTCTATTTCATTTTGCTCCTTCTACTTGGATTTGCGACTGACTGATAGTATTAGCAATTGGAAAGGCCAGTGGAAACATTGTTTCCTTGTTCCGACTGGATGAGCTCCACCCCACTCGTCAAGGTCTGGGATCTTGTCAATCAACTGTTGATATATAATATATATAATGTATATATATATATATATATGTGTGTGTGTGTGTGTGTGTGTTTGTTTGTTTAATAGTAGTAGTAGTAATACAGCGGAGGTTGTTACTTTCACAATAACTCGTGTAAAGCAAAAATGGCATTGGAAATCGCTAGTGATCGACGACTGCTACACAGAAAGACACCATCGATGACAATAACAATTCCTAATTAAAGCACAAGGTCAGCAAAAAAGCAAAGTTAACTTCAGTCTGATTTGAACTCAGAAAGTAGATGGCCGGAACAAATAACACGAAGTATTATGGCTGACGCTTTAACCATTCTCCCAATCCGCTTCCTTTACCATCAATGACAATAACAAGACAAGGCAAACGCCAACGGCGTCGGCACCGATGACTACATCTATTACCACCACCACTACTACTACTACTACCAACACTACTACTAACACCACCACCACCACTACTACTACTACTACTACTACTACTACTACTACTACTACTACTACTACTACCACCACCACCACCACCACTACTACCACTACCATCACTACTACTACTACTACTACTACTACTACTACTACTACTACTACTACTACTACTATGACGACGACGATAGAACAACGACGACAATAACGACGACAATAACAACAGCAATAGTTATTAGTGGCAGCGTCGTCATATGTCTCAGGAGGAGGCAGCCGTCTTGACTAGAGATCACAACCCTGGACGCTCACATCTAGTCGGTGTCTGTGAGTAACAAAAGCTGAGGTAAACATACTTGCGTCTTTCTGTCTCTGAAACCTTTGTTGGGATTTCTTTGTAGCCAATGTAATGTCGTCTGAGACCTGTCTGTTGGTTTAAGTCGCTCTGTCAAGATGTATTTGCGGGCGTGCCAGCTGCTCTCTCTCTCTCTCACCTTCTATCTCTCGTTCTTTTTTTCTTTCACTCACTCTCTCATTTCTTCTCCCTTTCTATCTTTCCCCCATCCCTTCTGAAGCTCTTTCTCTCTCGCTCTCTCACCTTTCTCTCGCTTGTCTTTCTTTCACTCACTCACTCTCTCATTCTTTCTCCTTTTCTATCT
>OZ024743.1:11134772-11152272 GCA_964016885.1 Eledone cirrhosa | reverse complement strand
CATGGCCTCCGATCTTTTATTAATATATATATATATATATATATATATATACATATACACACACATATATATATATATATATATACATATACATATATACATATATACATATATACATATACGTATATACATATATATATATATATATATATATACATATATATATATATATATATATATATATATATATATTATAGCAATTACGTTGTAATCGATTCGTCATTATTTTCCGTGTGCTGGTATTGATCAATTGATATATACAAATACCCCCCCCCCCCCCATATATATATATATATATATATATATATATATAAGAGGGTGTTAAAGTTTGCTTGAAGCATTGTGAAATGTGTAAAATACGTAGTTTAGAAAGCCACAACAATGCAGATGGGAAATCTCGAGGTAGGAAGTGAATGATAGATAGGAGAAATAGGAAAAGGTGAAATTTGAGAGAGACAAAGATGAAAACAAAACAAAGGTAGAAGGGTTACCGTAGTGGAGATTTAATCCCAATATTTCGGGCTCCCGCCCATCAACGGGGGAAAGTTCCAAAAAGGGGGGGAACAGGCTAAGCCGGAGAAAGTTGTGATGTCGTTAAAACAGGAATGCCGTTATGGGGTAAAATTTAAATGAGGGAAAGAATGCGCGTGCGCGTGATAGGCTGTGGCAAAAGCTACTGACCAAATGGGTTTCACACGCTAGCGCACCCTCTTGATTTACCCATTTGGTCAGTAGCTTTTGCCACAGCCTATCACGCGCACGCGCATTCTTTCCCTCATTTAAATTTTCTCCCCATAACGGCATTCCTGTTTTAACGACATCACAACTTTCTCCGGCTTAGCCTGTTCCCCCCCTTTTTGGAACTTTCCCCCGTTGATGGGCGTGAGCCCGAAATATTGGGATTAAATCTCCACTACGGTAACCCTTCTACCTTTGTTTTGTTTTCATCTTTGTCTCTCTCAATTTTCACCTTCTCCTATTTCTTCTATCTATCATTCACTTCCTACCTCGAGATTTCCCATCTGCATTATTGTGGCTTTCTAAACTACGTATTTTATATATATATATATATTTAATATAGAAATGGCTACTACAGAACTAGAACTGTTTCATTCGGGAGAAATCCCCCGATTGAACTCGGGATAAACAAATATGTTGAAGGCGCGTGGATGAGTGGTTAGAGAATTGGATTCACAATCGTGAGATTGTGAGTTCAATTCCCGAACCGGGCGATGCGTTGTGTCGTTGGGCAAGACACTTTATTTCACGCTGCTCCTTCTACCTGGTGTTGCGACCGGTAGATAGTATTAGCAATTGGAAAGACTAATGGAAACACTGTTTCCTCTGATTGATTTGACGAAAGTCGATCGACTGTCGATATACAAAATATACATATATGAATGTTTATATATATATATATATATATATATATATATATATATATATATATATATATATTGGTAAACAGAATAGAAAATGCTGACAAATTGTTCACAGTGAAAAATAGTTTAATTAGGAATAAGTGAGAATTAGTAATAGTATTGGTTAGTATTCAGTTTTGGTTTTAAGTTTTACCGGTTGCGCATTTCTAATGCTTTTCAAAAATAATTTTGAGATAGAGCGTCCGTCATGTTTGCTCTCTCTCTCTCTCTCTCTCTCTCTCTCTCTCTCTCTCTCTCTCTCTCTCTCTCTCTCTTTCTATATATATATATATATATATATATATATATATATATATTATATACTGTATATATAAACATTGTTGCTTGGAAAATAGTCGAGACGAGTGTGAGTGTACCTGACATTCTTTTCGGTAATTTGGAAACTCGAATGCTAGCAATAGCTTTTAAAACAGCCGAATGACTATAGTATGTACGTTAGGTAAGAAATACCTCTAATGACAGAAATCTGTGACCAGTAATCGATAAGGAGAAAAGGTAAGTTTTGAGATTGGTAACAGGTTGATGAAACAGAGAGACAATTGAGAGAGAAGTGTGTTGGCATGTTGTAAAGGTAAGTAAAGAGAAAAGGAAAGGAAGGCAAAGGAAGATTAGTGTTACAATAGATTGATAGATAGAGTGGGAGATTGGGAGTTATTAGTTTAGTAGTTAAAACTAGCAACACCATTGTTTAGTTAAGTACTCACCAGTGAATGTAGAGTGTAAGTATTGTAATATATATATGTGTGTGTGTGTGTGTGTGTGATAATATTGGTGTTTTCTCACCGCTCTACAAATATATGTAGAATTGAAATTATTTTCTCAGTATAACTTGATTATTCTCTCTCTCTCTCTCTCTCTCTCTCTCTCTCTCTCTCTCTCTCTCTCTCTCTCTCTCTCTTATATATATATATATATATATAAAACTTAAGCCAAAATCTCGATTTCAAGGATATAAGCTACACAGACTAAGAGAAGTCAGTTTTACTCATATATTTCCCCAACCACGGTTTCTGGAATTCAAGAAACAATATTCATTATTTCAAAAAACATTGGAACAACCAATATTAGAAAAGTTTAAATCCCAACTTCAGGAAAATTATTTTTTGGAAAAAGAGGAGATATAGAATATATAACTTGGCTGCGAAATAAGATTTCTTTCTTGCCCTCGCAATACAAGCAAATACGAAAATTCTAGAGACAGTAAAGGTGCCAAAGGTCAAAACATGTTAGCACTTTTGTGTTAAGCTGGAATCTGTCTTTAGACCAGAAAATAAAGTATTCTGGCAGACCATCAATTTGATTTCGTAATAAGAGGTTTCTTCTACAATCTGTTATATGAAACTCATCTGGGGTTCTTCTCTATGAAGAAAGGTGCATCATCGTGGCAGAGAAAATACATTGCTGCTCACCAAAATCCAGCCTCAACATTTTCTGATGTACATGAGGTGTATCTAGAAGCGGGGGATCTAGGCCACCGGGGATGAAATCGGCCTGATCTCTGGAAAGGCACCAAAGCAATGGCAATCAGGAGTGATAATCTCAATTCAAAGTCTATATAGAATATCACATAAACTAATATAACCATAACCATGTCTCTACGTATACATTTTAAAAATATTTTTTATAAACTAGAGAAACTTGGTCAATTGATCTGCTAGAAATGGCAGCCCACAACTTACTGTCATAAAATTAGAGATGTTAGATAATGTAGCCCTGGATACAAAATCTCATGAAATACGCCTGATTAGTCAAGGGTGGAACACCTTTGATTATGGACCTGCTGGACCAGAACAACCTTGTGTACAAACAAAAGCAACAAAGATAACGACAACAACTTCTTTACGAACTATTTGTCTCACAAAATAGGTTAGTTTAACGTTAAGTGGTGAAAATAATATGTGGAGCCGGTTAGGAAGCGAACCCTTAACGTTATTTAATCTATTGGTTTCGACTTTCCAGCTACTTAAACTGAGTCAAATGCGGTTAAATACTTTTATCAAATAGCAAAATTCGAACCCATGACGCCTAATCCATAACCTAACCATTTTTATATACGAGCACAAGAGCTGGCACCTAATTTACTCGGTTATTACGTCTCGCGATGATAAATGTAGGTGTAGGTTAATTAAATTGGGATCTAAGAACGAAATTCATTGCTGAATTTATTGTCTTGGTTTGCCAGACAATACAATAATGTTTATGTTGTTTATGGCGACAAGAAGGAAAGTTACATCGTTTCTGAAATGGATGATGTATATCGTGGATAGCCAGTGCATTCGATATCAGCCCCTATCTAAAATATCTGGCAATACGCCTCTCAGCCTTACATCCACCTAAGAATGAGAAGGTGTTATTGATATTAGTGGGAGCCAAAAATCTTGACAACAAAGAAGATGAGGAGACGAGGGAGATGGAAAAAGAAGGAAAAACGAAAAACGAAAATGAAAGAGCGCAGAGGGGATACGAGAGAGACAGTTTTGTGTCTAGTCATTTTCATAAGGTTTTATTTGCAGGTGAGCATTCCTAATTAAGCTTTAACAACAGGATGACGCCCAATTTAAAAATCATTTGCAAATAACTCTTGGGAGATCATTCAGTGCAAATTTAGATGAATCTTGAAGTTTGGGAGGCGAACAATGTAGGAGAGGATTTCAATCTTTGATACAGGTGATGAGGGAAATGAGAAATGTATAATTATGCTAGTTAGTCAAGGTGTCTGCAGATGTGATAGCATGGAAAGTAATCTAAGGAGTGGGGGGCATTAGATTTCGGCCACTTATGCAGCATCTTTTAGTTAGAACGAGACTTTCCTACTCCCTGTTGGCCAATGTGTTGTCGCACTTGGTAGTTCTTGTGACGCCAACTATTGCTGGACGGCGCCAGTAAGCCATTAATGGATTAGAGTAGCGCAAAGAATGCCGAAACTGGTTTTCCTTCGTTCAAAGAGGTTCTAATTTAAATTGTCAGTTCGGGATCAAAATAGGAAGCGAAAGATTACCAGCTTTGGCGACATTTACTATTCTCCTTCCATCACCCTTTCTAATTTTATTTCTGTTCTTTTCTCCTCCACATCTTTTATATTAACCCCCCCCCCCCCTATCGTTTTTTCACACTATCTCTTACTCATATTTTCTCTCAGTATTCTTATCGCTCATATCTCTCACTCTTGCTCATTATTTCTCTCTTTCCAATCGGTAGATTGGCAGTATCGGTAGAGAGTCGGACGCCATGCTTTCCAGCATAGTTATGTCCCTTTACAGTCTGAGTTCAAATCCCGCCGAGGTTAACTTTGCCTTTCATCCTTACGGGTCGATAAAATAAAGTACCTGTAATGTACTGGGTAATTGCTGGCCTTGTGCCAAAAGTAGAAACAATTATTTCTCTCTTTCTTTCTTTCCTTCTTACTTTCTTATTTTAATCCTTTATATCATCTTCCTTTCTCTTTTCGTTCCTTCTCTTTTCATGTTGTATTGCTACTTTATCTCTCTTCATCCTAACAAATGCTTTCGTTCATATATTAAGCAATAAAATGCCTCTTACTCAGAATAGGCTCTCTCTTTAACATCCGTTTAAAGTATTGGTCTCAATGCATTACTTTCAAACTATTAGAGCACTGAACAAAATGCTTTTTGGCATTTAGATTCGGTATGCACGTTCTAAGTTCAAATCCCCAAAGCGGTCAACTTTGCTATTTATCCTCCTGGGCTCAACAAAATAAAGTAGCAGTCAAATGCTGGGGTCGGCATACTCGACTTAAGTTTGAGGTCTTGAATCTATTACCATACCTAAATTTGGAGCCTGGTGGCTATGTAAGAATCAATGATATTGTGCTGCCCTACTTAGTTCCAAGTTTAAATATACTTAGTGTCGACTTTACATAAAGATATGTATTGGGATTTAACTTTCTTCTGTCGTAGTTTCATATTTCAATGTTGTAACATACTCCAGAATAGGCTTGGCCATTTTCTATTCTTATGACGATAAGTTCGATTCAGTCGACTGCGTCCCTTCTCTACAATATTTGTTTTTGTACTTATGAAAGAAACTAACAAATCAAACTGGTTTTTACATAGCAAACCATGTTAATGCCTAATGTTATAAACTATTTTAAAACTATTATAGATATCAGCATCGCTTAAAAGGTATTACATCTTTATTAGATTACACTTTTTATTCCTAATGAAACATAACTCAAACGATTTCATAACCTATCGAAAACCTATGGAGTTAACGATGAAAAACAATGTTGTATGTTGTACTTCAATGTTTCTAGATGCAGGTTCTTAACAATATATTCTTCGTTTTGGCTAAATCTGCGATTAATATTAAGTAAAACATAATTATTTTTAGCAACTCATGCCGAAGATTTAGGCTGTTATTCGTCTTTCGCAAACACAATTCAGATTTCCCCTTTGATATTACTTCATCAACAATTAGTGTTTCCAGCTTTATAAAGGCATTTTGATATCACAAAATCAATGATTTTCATAGCCTGGTCTCACAGAAATCTCTGCTCCGTTCCAAATATTATTTTCTTGTATGACTTTATATACAAAAACCACGTAATACATATTATGCTCAAATTTTTATATTATGTCAGTGGAAAAAAAATATTTGAAGGCACTTTTATGGTTAGAGTGCCAGCTGTTGAAACGCCGATACATGATCTCTATGAAATATTTACTTCTAAATATGCAGTCAAAACATCGAATATATGTTATATTTTTGGTGTGATTTTGAATATCCTTGAAGATAAGAAAATAATTTATAATGTTAGATCCTTGACTGAAAGGAATGAATGATGGCTGTTATACGTAATCGTTAAAATATGTTGGCTCGTCAACTTTTCAAGGAAAATTTGAAATCTTTTTTTCAATAAGACCAAGCTTCTCGACGTTCAAATATTTCAATGTTATCAAAAGCGGATGTTTTACAATTTCTTGTTCCACTCTTCTACCATACTTTGATCTATTAAAAAAAAAAATTTAAACACTATTCAAAATGTTTACACTTTGTTTTGTTGTTGCTCAACTAAACTTTAAAAGATGCTGAGGAGTTTTCTATATTTACGAGGTTTCCATGTATGGTGGTTAAATACATCTCCAGTATGTTGGAAATCATGGTATTGTTCACAAATTATTTTGATACAAGCAAACATAATGACACGCGAGTAAAGGGAGAAGCCTCTATGACAGTCGCTCGATCTCCTCTAAATCCTGCCGTACTGGACAAGAGGAACACGACTTAAATACATTTCATCATAGATCGACAGGTTGGCCATTTCTCTAAAACAGCCTGCCGAAAAAAAAAGAAAAAACTATCAAAAGGGAATTTCATAAAGTGTTACGATGATTTGGGGAGGGAGTTGGTGAAAAGGGATAATGTGGGGTCAGCTAACTTGTAATGAGGGATAGATACAATGTAAATGACGAGAGAATTGACGAGTTAGTCGACTGTAAGTCAGTGGACATAAGGCCAGACAGGTCCGAAGAGTAGCTGTAATGATAATGGTGTACTGGCAAATATCTTTTCAGACGGCTGAATCACTCCCCAGATCCCCCCTATATCCCCACCGCTGAGCGGCAAATTAGCAGACTTTTTAGAACGTTGGATAGCATGCATTACAGTTTTAGTTCCGGCTCTCTGCCCTCTCAGTTCAAATCCCGCCGATATCAACTTTGTTTTTCATCCTTTAGAGGTCAATAAACAACATTGCAGTCCAATACTGGAGTCGTTTCTTTCTCACCTCTTCTATCTTTCTCATACTTCCCCCAGAGTTCATTAGGAGTTACAGATGCAACTCGTTTTCTCTCCAGTTGAGCGGACTGGAGTAATGGGAAATAAAATGTTTTGATGAAGGACACGATGCGTCATCGGAAATCGAACGCACCAGCTTACAATAGTGAAGCGACACCAAATCCCCGCACTTCCTCATATTTATATCTACTCACACAGATACATATAAGCTATGTACTAGGATTAGTAATTCATTGCTGTTACTAGAACTTATCCGATTTATAATGTATCACTTTATTCAGAAACTTAAGTATCCCACCACTTCATTAAATACTGAGGTGACTTGTACTTCAATAACTCGCACCTAAAATGTTACACAGTATTTCTCTTAGTATAGTATTTAATACATATTTAATATCCCTCAATGATTTAGTATTCTTACGAGTATACTTTGCTATAAGCTAATCTCATAAACTTTTCATTGCCATTATTATTTTTTTAAATATTTGAAATCAAGTGTTTTTGCTTTTCATTAATAATTCTTTTCATAATTAATCTTAATGTTAATATATATTTTTGTAAATTTGGTCTGTGTGTGTGTAATACACACACGCGCGCGCATGTATGTATTTGTATATACTGATAGCCATATTACTTAATGATGAGAATTGGGAGTAACAGCTGTGATGCCATCGGTTCAATTCTTGGAGCAAGAGAGAAACAATGTGAAGTAGCAGTTGCCGGTTATTCCTGTGATGAACTGCTGTCCCATCTCAGTCTTCTACTCTCAGTCCTTTAAAAGTATTAGAAAATTGAATTAGAAAAGATTGGACATCAGCACTTTTCCATTATGACGGCTTATATACCCTGTTATTAGACTATTGTCTGTAGTCAAAATATGGCGAAAAGTTCTTTCAATTCAAATTTTTAATCGGCACCGTATTCTAAACACACCTGCTAAAAAATGAATTTGATTACGACCTGATTACAACATTATTTTAGAAGTCTCTTGATTCCTCGAATTTTCCTTGTTAACGATGAAGATTTGGTTACTATATCTAGCGAGTCGTACGATTAATTGAAGGCTTCCGCGTCGGCTCATAATTGTTGTTGTTAAATTAGATCTGGGGCAGCCCTGGTCGAGGAGACCTATGATAGCAAAGTAATTACTGCCATGAACACCTCCATTCAACTGCTTACTCAATGAATAATTTTAAATAGGTTTAAAATTAAAGCAGGAAGAATAAGTATATATATATATATATATATATATATATATATATATATATATATATATATATGGAGGAAGTTATAGTTCACTTGAAGCATTGTGAAATGAGGTATAAACGTTTGTATATGTATAATAAAGCCAAACCAATGCAGGTATGGGCATAGAATAAAGAATGCAAATGCAAAAGATATTGTTGACAATTAGTCTTTTACCTTAGATTTATTTAAATGTCCTTAATTTTCGAGATAATATCTCTTCTTCGGAGGGAAGTAAAGCGGTTAAACCAGTGTTCTAAATAGCTTGCCAAGTCATGTCAGCAAGAAGAGATATTATCTCGAAAATTAAGGACATTTAAATAAATCTAAGGTAAAAGACTAATTGTCAACAATATCTTTTGCATTTGCATTCTTTATTCTATGCCCATACCTGCATTGGTTTGGCTTTATTATACATATACAAACGTTTATATATATATATATATATATTGAGTATGTGTTTCCAGCTCCTTTGAGGAGTAACAACACACCCAGGAGCTAGATTTATCGATGAATTAACAGGTTGGAACAATTACAACACCATGTTTACCTATTTTATCTACATTAATTCTTACTGCCTGATGAGGTCACAGCCAATAATGGCTGTCACTGAAATATATATAGCAGCGAATTAGAATAAACGAAGCCAACTTTAACATGTTTGACTTACACATATTATTATTATTACAGGCTTAAAATTAAGAAGAAAGCAATAACTGGGGTGGAAGGGGGATGTTTTTCTCATCAGTTGTCTACTGGAGGTCTCGGATATTTCAGCGCTTTAAAGACAATAACTTACATAGTTATTGAACGCTCTGGGGGTAGATATAGTTGTCTTTAAAGCGTTGAAATATCCGAGACCCCCAGTAGACAACTGATGAGGAAACCCCCCCCCCCCGTTCTTGCTTTCTTCTTAATGTTAAGCCTACCTTAACTAGCAACTACACAGCCTTCCTATTCTCCATATATATATACAATGTAAATAATAACAATATCTTGTGCATGTGTTGCACGTTGATGAAACTGTTTAGTTCCGGGTAAGTCAAGCTCACCAAATCCATTGGCGGTGAGTTGATCTTTTTCCTTCTGACTTATCTTTCCTTCTTAAGACAGTAACATATATGAGGTAGATTTAGCTTCTAATTCTAGCCAGACGATCGACCACGCAAATGTTATCTCGGTCTTTTATTGTTACACATCGTCCACCACTTTTTTAAGGGAGAGAATTATGTGAGAACATTTTGTCTTTTATCATATTATTGCTAGCACATTACCACATGGTCACTTCCGTGACGAGAACCAAATGAATGACCCTGGATCATTTGCTTTATGTAAGTAGATACACTCATATATATATATATATATATATATATATATATATATATATATATATATATATATATATATATATATATATATACATACATACATGATGGCTGCAATTCGATTTCGAGTGATGCTATCGCTTGGTACTTAAGCATGAGCATCACGGACGTGGCTTTTTAATCCTTGCCTATGGCCAGCAATGCGATGCATCGCAAAAAATGTCACATATCAAGCGATGCCTGTGCTTGAAACTTTTTTAGGTGATGAAATGCTTTGCACCGAGCCAATCACACTCTCTTAACTTCGAATGTATTTACCACAAAAGTAGCACTGGTCTACATCATTGGATGCAAACCAAGTTTTATATCGGAGTCACCATCTCCTAGAGAGATTTCTTAATGAAAACTAGGACTCTCTCACTTCACAAAAAAAAAAAAAAGTTACTTTATTGGATGCCGTTGACTCTCCTGAGTTCCTCGTCCCCATACATACACACGTACATGGTGGCTGCCAACTCGTGTTCGAGTACGGCCACTACTTTATATCCATGTAGGAGAACCCCTACCGATGCGCTGAACAAGTGTGACTTTTTAGTCCAGCCAGCGACTTGAAAACTCTGGTACAAACACTACACTTGTGACAATTATTGACACATAGTGCTGGGCCCATGGTATCATGTGACGACAAGTGCAGAGAGATCTCCAGATATAAAGCAATGCCTGTGCCGTGAAGCTTTTATAGTGAGCAAAGGTACTGCACAAAGCCAGTCCCACTCTCTTAACCAAGATGATATTTACCAAAAAGAAGAATAAGTCAACATCATTGGATACCATCAGGGTTGCAGGTGTTATATCAGAGTTTTCCATCTCCTAGAATTCTGCCTTGACAAAGGCTAAGGGGTCATCTCTCCCGGTGATTTGGGATGGCCATTGACTCTTAAGAGCTCCTTTGCCCTTTAACAGGTTTTGTTTTTAGTCCTGCAGGATGTCCAAAGTCACCCTCCTCACCAAGAAACCTTGGTGGGGTTGCCAGTTTAGTCGCCAACGACCCGACCATGAGACAGGTTGTACTGGGATACATGTTACCAGTAGCACCAACTGGTGACCTGACATAATACATACATACATACATACATACATACATACATACATACATACATACATACATACATATATGATGGCTGCCCCCTCGTTATCGAGTATGGCCATTGCACGATATAACATTATTAATAATTATTAATTAATTCTATCGTGCAATGTCTGTGTGTGAATATATTTTTTAAAGTGAGGAAAGACTGTGCACTGAGCCAATCCCACTCTCTGGGTGACAGTAGCTATAACCCGAAAAGAAGAAGAGATCTACATCATCGGTAACTACTGAGCCGCAGGTTTTATATCGAAGTTATCCCAGTTTCCTGAGTTGCCTTCTCCCAGAAGAATGCCCTGACAAAGGCTAGGGGTCCTTCACTCCCAGTGGATTAACCACGCGGTACATGTGTATATACATATTTACACACTTTCGGATGACCGTTGACTCTCATGAGTTCTTCCGCCCTTTGTGAGGTTTTGTTTTTTGTCCAGCAGGGTGTCCAAAATCACCCTCCTCACCAAGTAAACTTGGTGGGGTTGCCGGTTTAGTCGCCGACGACTCGACCATGCGACAGGTTGTACTGGGTTACATGTTACCAGTAGCACCCAAAAGTGACCCGACATAGCATAACATACATACATACATGTGTATGTCGGTGTTTGTGTCTCCCACCGTATACTGGTGGTTTTATGACATAAATGGTCACTTTAAAGTTCGACAAATAGAGATCAATGAAATAAGTACCAAAAACAGAAAATCGAAACTTCATGTGTCATTATTAATCAGTTTTACCTCATTTATTGATTAAAATGAGGGAACTGCAATAATATAACAAACATAACAATACTAGCACTTCAACTCAATAATCTAGACCCCGGCATCTTTCTATAAAACAAAAAAACATTGTCTATAAACATTTTAATGTTGTTTTATCTTTCCGATTTTTCCCACGTATATTAAGACTAAATATTGTTTTGCTTTAAATTCTTTCATTCACCACTTACCGACATTCTGACGCTATTGAAATCCAATGCTTCGGACGGGTTGTCAACTTATAACAGTGGAAGATTAGAACAACATTAACACTAAATATCGTAGCAAAAATGTAGTCTATTAAATAAATGCATTTCTTTTATTTTTTCATTTATTGTTTATTTATTTGCTGCGTATATTTTTTCAGTTTTATTAACTTTCATAATTTCTTTAGCTTGATTATAGTTATTTTTTTTATTTATTTATTTATTTAGTTTTGTTAGTAAATGTATTCGTTTTGTTAGTAAATAATCGGCTAAAGTTTCGCAGCGATCTTTAACTGTAATATGAGTCGAAAAACGTTTTAATGGCAGTAGAAAAGACGTACGCACACACACACACACACACACACACACACACACACACACACACACACACACACACATATATATATATATATATATATACGCATATACATGCATACACACATAAATACAGACATACATGGGAATATCAGAGTAATGTACCGTTTACATGAAGAATGGTTAATATCTGCGTGTCACTGTTACAAATCCATAGATATACTGAAGATAGAAATTTACATACTTATATGTATCCAGCTAAGTAGTTAAGGTTTATTTGAAACTACTATATATATATATATATATATATATAGTAATAGTTTCAGAAGATCCCGTTGACGGTGAAAGCAGCAATTCTTTGCTTAAAGTTTAATCTGTTATTTTAATAAATATATATATATATATTAGGTAGTAACATGTGGTTATGCCATTCAATTAGAAGATATATAACCATAGCAGGTATATATATGTATATATATGTATATAAATAGGGATGGGAATATCTAGGGCGGCGTGTTGGTGTAATGGTAACATATTGGTGCGGCATTTCAAAGATATGGGTTCGTGTCTCATGTGCGTCAATACTCATCCCTTTTTTTTTTTTTCCATTCAGAGCGTTTTTTAAAAATCCCAACTAATTCTATTTAGTCAAATACGGCATAAGCACATGTTACTACCTAATTTTTTCAAATTCGCTTGCCGTTTCTAATCAAAGCCTGCTTATATATATATATATATATATATATATATATATATATATATATATATATATATATAAGTCCTTTGGGCAAGAGGTGTATTACCATTTGTTATTTAAGCCTAGATCAGATCTGACTCAACAGATCTATGATCGAAAGAATTCCAGCCATGACTATCACATCATTCTCTCACACATTGCTCACCTACGACGTCATTTTCAAAGGCAGTGTGATGTGTTTGAAAACGCTGTACGTATGTATGTATCAGTAATTGTGATGAACCAGAATATATGTGTCTGTTCGTCAACGAGACTGTAGGTATATTTGTGTAAATTGACATGAGTGTAAAATACTCCGTAAAAACTAGATATAAGTCATTTAATTTTAACCAAAAAGTAAATGAAAATGTCTACAATTGTGTGTACATTATCGGTGATGTCTATTGATAGAGAATGTAAACATCAGCGAAAAATGCTGCTCTTCTAAAGAAGCCGTTACCGACAAGCCCTTACCACTCTTGCTGTTGAAAATGAACGACGCTATTGTTCAAAAATTATAATATAGAATAAATAAGCAGAGTAAATCAACCTACCAGGAACATTGCCAGTTTTAATATTTAATTGGGGGCAAAGGGGGCAAATGCCTCGGGCCCCCAGCAGTAGGGGCCTATTGGCGACTGCAGTAGCAATTTATTTGTGCTGGTTTTTTAGCTTTTGAATGGTTAGAATTTTCGAATTTAATACCTGTAGGTATAGCTTTTCAATTCCAATTACTTGTGCCAAGCTAACTTTGATATGTAAAATTGGGTGGGGTTGGGAGGTTACCGTGTATTCTATTTTTTGTGTATGACCCCACCCCCATAAAATCTGAAGTGCCCTGGGCTCTCCAAGGTCTAAATTCAGCTCTGGCCAGCAGCAGAGATTCGAGATTCGTGGTCGACGTAGATATGCCAGACATGTTCTCTGATCTCCTCGAACCTGTCTACTGCAAATGTCGGCAGATGGGAGTATTCCTAGTTCTGGGAGTCGGGGTGTAGTAACGCTTATGAGGAAAGACGAAAACAAGAGGGACGTTTTAGACAACTTTAGGTCCACACAGAGTTTAAAATGTTGGCCATGGTACTAACAACGCGCTTGGCACTTGCCGTTGAGGGCCTGATAGGGGAGGGGCAAACGTTCACAATCCCGGCCAGGTCCATGCACGACGCAATCTCCACCTCATGTGTTACATCATAGAGAGAGCAGAGAGTAAACCTGGATTTGGTGGAGCTTTGATCATTTTAGATCAATAGAAAGATTTCGATAGAGTCGAGCATCAATACCTGGACGCTGTCCTCAAAGCAGCCAGCTTCGGTCGCATCTTCTAAGGCTGGATCGCTGGAATGCACAGCAGATATGCTATGGAAGGGCTGCCAGTTTTCCTCTGCCTAGTAGATGTAGCCTTCGGTCAGGACCCCATCAACTTTTCAAGTTCCACTTGGAAAGGAAGGTGAGGGGGAAGAGGGAATTACTTCGCCGCCTCAGCACATTTGTTAAAAGGTGGGTGAATGTAGCGAGAATGCCCCGAGTGAATGGGCCTACTCTAACCATGCACCTGTAGGCTGCTTAGTTTAGAGAGGAGAGGGGCTTTAGGGTGGTTTAGGCTTGCTGAGGTTCCTAAGTCACCCTGGGGTGGTATTCTCTGGTATTGGGGAATTTTCATTAATATGTATTTTTGTTGTTTATTGTTATGTTATCTTTTTTTACTGGATTTTTTTTTTGTAAATACCCACTGCCCCTGTATTGTACAACATATTTCGGCCCTAGTGGCCAATAAAGAAACTATTCTTATTATTATGGGTAATATCGTTAGAGCGGCGGACATCATGCTTCGCGGCAGAGTTACGGCCCTGTAGTTCTGATTTCAAATTCCGCCATGGTTAGCTTTACCTTTCATCCTTACGGGGTCGATAAATAAAGCACTAGTAATTTACGGGGCTCGATTTAATCGACTCCTCCCTCCAAATTGCTGGCCTTATGCCTATAGTAGAGATCATTATTATTATCATTATTGTCTTTTTTGTTGGGGAGAGGAAATAAATTCAACATGTATGCCTTTATTATATGTTATAGCACTGTGGGCGGTGGATTGGCAGTATCGGTAGAGTGGGACACCATGCTTTGCAGCAAAGAGTTACGGCCCTTTATGGTCTGAGTTCAAATCCCGCCAAGGTTAACTTTGCCTCTCATGCTTACAGGGTCGATAAAATAAAGTACCAGTAATACACTGGGATAATTGCTGACCTTTTGCCAAAAGTAGAAACAATTATGTTATAGCACTGTAAATATATTGAAATACATCCAACCAAGAATTGAACTCACGAGGGGTAGAAGAAAGGCTAGGAGCTTTTCTATTGGCTCGAAAATACTTGTCATGTACATAAAAAGAATATCTACAAAAGATAGTTCAAACAGTTTAATATATAAAATCTAATCCTTTAAAAATAAATTACGCTAAACTGAAGTCTCTCCAGCACTTAGCGTCTCTTCCTATTTTAAATGCCTACTATTGTCATAAAGGCTCTGGAAATTAAAAATCGGTGTGGTAAATATTTATTGAAAGTAGTGGAGACACTAAGTCGGTTGTGGCTTTAGGTCATCAAATTCGTAGTTATCTGACGGGTAAGTAGACACCAGCAATGCGTATGTTCAAAGAATTGATAGCAAATAACACTGACATAGTAGCGAGTGAGTATCAGTGTAGAGAATAATGCTTAGTGTGTTCATCAAGTACATCTTTCGTATGTAAACATGGACGTCTACATTGTCACTGCACTTAATTCCCCGACAATTATCTCCCCTTGTCAAACAGAACCAGCGCCTTTTTGACGTCTTGTAATATCAATGCGTACATCGGTAATATTGGCATATGTTTATAAACTTTTATGATCTGAATCATGATCTTATCTTTGTGTTTACAAAATATTTACTTGTCTCTATTAAGCTGTAATATACCAACCAAAAGAAGTGAATTAAGAATGTTTGAAGCATTGTGGTTTTTAGCTAGGTTTGATCCAAGTCCACTTCTGGTGTAGTTCTAAATAGTTTAATACGTCACATTTATTTAGAAACCAGACGATAATAGTTGTTATGTTAATACTTTCACGTCCACATAGCCGGTACTCACCGCCGATTTCTGATGCATTAAGCAGATGAGAAACATAAATCTCTCTCTCTCTCTCTCTCTCTCTCTCTCTCTCTCTCTCTCTCTCTCTCTCTCTCTATTTCTCCCCCCCCTCTCTCTCTCTCTTTTTCAGAGGCAGGCTTCTAATTCACAAGCTGTTGGTATATCTATATCAAATTAATCTTAAATGTTCATATAAACGTTATGTTCTACATAACAAAAATCAACCGTTTGTTTATAAAGTTTGCTACGCAACCATGTGGTTTTAGATCAATTCCGCAGTGTAGCACCTTCGACAAGTGTCTTCTACCATAGCCCCATGTTGACTAATGCTTTGTGAAGTAAATCTGTAGACGGAAATTTTGTGTAGACTCGTCGTATATATATATTCACGTTCTGAATTCAAATCACGCCGAGGTTAGTTTTGCTTTTCATCCTTACGGGATCGATAACATAATGTACCAGTAACGCACTGGGGTCGATTCAATCGACTTTCCTCAGCCCAAAATTTATTGGCCTTGTGCCTAAATTAGAAACCATTATTATTAAAAGAGGGATGGATTGGCCATATTGTTTGAATATCGGACAACATGCTTTTCGGCATATAGTTACGGCCATTTATCTTCTGAGCTCAGATCCCACCGTGGTTAACTTTGTCTTTCATCCTTCCGGGGTTGATGAAATAAAGTACCAGTAACGCACTGGAGTCGAATTAATCCACTTTTCTTTCCCTTTAGACCAACTGTTGAAACAATTATTAGTCAGATAATTAATCAATTCATCAGATGGTTTACAAACCAAATGGTTATTTAATTGTCAAAGCTCTTTCGTCTCACATTCTCTGACGATCTTAATGACTATTTTGGCTCTCTGAGTTTCCCCTTCGTTTCAACTTTGCTTCAGATACTCTATTTCTTTCTCTTCACTTTGCTTTTCTTTCGTGTGTGTGGAGCATGAGCATGCGCGCGCGCGCGCGTGTGTCAGTCAGGTCTTGAACATCCCAGTCTCTAAAGGCTCTTTAGAAAAAATGAGAAAATCTGAAAAAGTCCTGGGGCTTAGTTTAATAAAAACATTCAGTAGATCCACTTACTCAATCATCTTGTTCTATTAAGAAATTCAGAACGCAGGTTTGCATATAGAATGCAGTCTTGCACAGACACTGGTGATAAGAAAGGATTTAATGAGGCTCTGAAAGCAGTGTATGACTTTTTCTACTAAGATCAAAACCCCTTTGCGCAGTGCAGCAGGGTAAGTATTACTCATATCCTGAACCAAAATTCAGAACATTCCAGACCCTCCTTAACATAACATATTCAGAGTTCATGACACTGCAATCTATCGCATCCGTCAACAACCAGAAGAACATGAGACTACAACTAGAAGAGACTCTAATAACAATTTAACAGCTGAAAACTAGAAATGAAGCGGGATTAGGTGGAATACCGAC
>OZ024743.1:11127272-11129772 GCA_964016885.1 Eledone cirrhosa | reverse complement strand
GTCGAAGGAGCAACGTGAAATAAAGTGTCTTGTTCGCCCGGTCCAGAAATCGAACTCACACACACACACACACACACACACACACACACACACACACACACACACACACACACACACACACACACACACACACACACACACATACACACACACACACACACACACACATACATATATATGTATATATATATATATATATATATATATGTATAGATAATTTTGAAAGTGACTACTCTCTCTTGTCAAAAATATTAAGTATAGGCCAAATAATAGACATAGAAATTATAATAAATTTGATAAGTTCCAGTCTAGACTTAAAAATATTGTTAAGGGTTTTAGTGCGAATAAGTCTATTCTTGTCCCGGCGGATAAGACTAAGAATCTATACTCTATGGATTACAGTGCTTACCGTGACTTTATTTATAAGGAGCTGCATAGAAATTATAAAAAGACTACGCTAGATAATTTGAACCATATCAATAGTGAGGGTCTTAAAATAGTCTCGGACCTCGGCCTTGATAAGTATACCCAGCCATATTACCCTAGAGAACAGAGATTCACTCTTAAGGATCATAAGGTAGACTTCATTAGTAACCCCTCTGTTAGACTCATCTGTCCTTCTAAGTCCGATATAGCCATAATCAGTAAAAAAAATCCTTGACCTTATTATACCAGATGTTAGGGATAAAGTTAATTTTAATCTATGGGGGGGGGGACACTAAAGAAGTTATAGATTGGTTCTCTGGGATTAATAAACTTGAATCTAATAAGTTTATCCAGTTCGATATTGATACCTACTACACATCGATTTCTCCCATCCTCCTCAATAAAGCCTTAATGTTGGCCATGAGAGTGTCCAGCCTTACACGATCACAGGTAGATATTATACTAGCAGCCCGTAGAACTATCATTAATTTTGAGGACACATTTTGGACCCGTAAAAACACGCCCAACAATTTCGATGTTACAATGGGTTCGAGTGATTCGGCCCAGGTAACTGATCTTGTTGGGTTGTTCCTCCTAAATGAACTATATGTTACCTTTCCGCACCTTAAAGGCGGACTATATCGTGATGATGCATTGTTTGTGATTAACTCTAGCACCAACAATGTCGAGCATAATAATAAGAAGCTTTATAAGTTTTTTAAAAACTATAACCTTTCGATCACGATAGATAGAAACGATAGAGCGGTCAACTTTTTAGATGTGACTTTGGACTTGGTCACTAATAGTTTTAAACCCTTCCATAAGCCTAATGAAATACTTTCTTATGTTAGTCCAAATTCTAACCACCCCAAATCTATGATAAGCTCTATAATTAAGGGTGTATCTAATAGGATTTCCACACTCTCTAAGGACGTAGGAACATTTAATGAACATGCGGAGTACTATAATAATGCCCTAGCTAATTCCGGTTACTCTAGTAAAATACATTATAATAATAGTAACCTTAGAAAGTCTCCGCTTACTTATAATAATAATAACATAATATCCCATAACATGGCCACAAGGATAAAAATAGAAGGAGATTAAATACTTATTTTAACCCGCCATATAATCAGGAAGTATTAACTAATATCCCTAGGTCTTTCTTTTCTATCTTAGAGAAAAATTTCCCCCCTTCTCATAAATACCATAGTATTTTTAATAAAAATGTTATTAAACTTTCATTCTCTACCACCCCTAATATTAGTTCTCATTTAGCTAGCACTAACAATAGGAAAATTAGGGATGGATACTCCTCTCTACATACTACTAGTCTGAACAGATCTGCAAATGCCTTACCACCAGAGCAGACCTTATCTAATAGTAATCCTACGTGTAATGCATCACTACTTCAGCCAATCAATAGCACCCGGAAGTGTAACTGTAGAGTGAGTGCTAACTGCCCTTTAAACGGTAACTGCCTCTCTAAGAACATCGTTTATGCTTGCGTAGTTATAACTAATTCCTCTAACAGAACTTATATAGGCTCTACATCTAACACTTTTAAGACTAGGTTTAATTCCCATATCTCTAATTTCAAACATGTTAAGTTTAAGAATTCTACTTCTTTAGCACACTATATCTGGGATCTTAAGGGGGCTAATATACCATATAGCCTTAATTGGCGTTTAGTAGCACGCTCTAATAACCTTTCTACACATACTAAATTTTGTAATCTCTGTATCCTCGAGACACACTCTATAATTTTCTCTAGTGAATCCTTACTTAATAGAAAGTCTGAGATATTCTCTTCTTGCCCCCCACGCTATTTCTAATTCTTACTTTTATTATAAACCTAAAGGTTCTAGTAGTGTAAATTGTATCCATTAGCTGATATATTCCATTACTTATTTTTTTAGTTTAGGTTCTTTTTGTTTACCACCATTATTATCATCATTATTATCATTGGTTTTTGACAACTTTTTATTCTAGCTCTCATAATCTTTTGGCTACTATACCATATCTATCTTCTTACACATTAAATTTTCACTATTAACACCTTATGAGTATATAT
>OZ024743.1:11102272-11119772 GCA_964016885.1 Eledone cirrhosa | reverse complement strand
TATATATGTATATACATATATATATATATGTATATACATATATATATATATGTATATATATATATATATGTATATACATATATATATATATGTATATACATATATATATATATGTATATACATATATATATATATGTATATATATATATATATGTATATACATATATATATATATGTATATATATATATATATGTATATATATATATATATATATATATATAACCATCCTTCCTGTGACTTTCTTAGATGTTTGCCCTCCAAAATAGTTTTCAAAGACTTGATTATTAATGTAACTGGAAGAATCTCCTGTCCCTCATTGAATAAAACCTAACCACAATAAAGCACTAGTGGCTTCAAGGACAGGATCATATATACCTCTAACCCACTGCCACCCAATAGTAAGGCCAGAGGCCATAATATTTGCTAGTTCACTCTTCCATTCTTCAAATTAGTTTGCTAACCTAAATACTTTCTCATCATAATAAATAATAATTTCCTCCTTAATGACCACTAGCAGAAAAATCCACCCTCGGATGGTTTTCTGCTTAGATATGTAGTGAGCATATTGATATTATACGCAAATATATATGCATGTAGATATGATACGTCAAATAAAATCGTAATTGACAATATGCACAGGAATTGAACGAAGTCTGTGTTACACTCTCTTCTGTAATCAGAAAAGTAATCCATGATACCTTAAAAAAAGACGATATTATATATAAACAACATATATGATAAACTAAAATGTTATGAAAATGAAAAAGGAGAAAATTAGCGACGGAAATATAAACCTTATATAACGATGCAAATATATGAACGTTTATAGAAGCGATGTGATGAGTGTTATGATATAATTGTTTCTACTTTTAGCACAAGGTCAGCAATTATTCCAGTGCATTACTGGTACTTTATTTTATCGACCTCGTAAGGCAAAGTTAACATCGGCGAGATTTGAACTCAGATCATAAAGGGATGTAACTCTATGCTGCAAAGCATGGCGTCCGACCCTCTACCGATACTGCCAATTCGCCGCCCTTTTATGATATAATTGTTTCTACTTTAGGCACAAGGCCAGCAATTACCCAGTGCATTACTGGTACTTTATTTTATCGACCCCTTTTATGATATAATGGGCGCTAACCGGAAGTGTTGACATTTGAAAATTTTAAAGAAGTGAATGTTAAAATAAGCAATACTTTATATATAAGAATATTTATATTTAATCAAGAGCTACGAAATTTAGTAGATAAATTACATAATATTCATTCATGATTAATCCAACTTATTTTACTAACGGGATAGAAAAATATAAAATGGACGCTGTCCTGCACCCCTCCCTTTATTATATTATAGATTATAGAAAAATTCTCAATAAAAAATCATTTAAAACCGATTTTCAATTACACTACTAATATATGATAGAAAATTTAATAAATCAATCAAATAAATCGATCATGTGTAACTGCATCATGGTGAGGATATTAATAGGCGGGTGGATTTACACAAAAGTTATCTATTTACTGCTATGTAAAGGTATGCAAATATATAGACCCAATCACACTCACACATATCCTATAACCAACATCGAGACGAAATACACTGTGCAATTCAATTATAATCCTTTATGTTCTTAGCTGAAATTCCACCAAGTTTAGTTGATAGTCTTTTCAATCTTTAAAATCAATCTATAAAAGCAAATAATGGTCTTGTAGTTTATTGATAAACTACTTTAAACTGTTTCGAATTGTACGTATGACAAATTTTTATATACGAAAATTATCTTAGAAATTACATTTGATACCGAGACCATAATACATGTTAAGGAAAGATTTGGGTTATAAATTATTAAATTATTTTAATCCCTTAGTCAAATGTTTTGTAAATGTTCAGTAAATGTTTTTTTTTGCCTGGCCTCTAAAACTGATGGAGTAAAAGGGAAAATAAATAACGAATCATAGGTCACTGCAGTAAGAAGCAGCATATTTAGACATTGACTTAGAGCAAACACTTGCAACAGATTAGTCTGGTTTATGTTAAAACGGGAGAAACGACGAAAGACGGATTCAAATATATTCCAGCCAAGGAGTTACCACAGGACTTGTTGTGTAGGGTTCTGCAGGAGTATGGGATCGATGGACAGCTTCTTTTTGTCGTGAAATCATTATATTAATTACATAGTATTGGTAATTCTTTACATCTCTAATAATGTATTGAATACCTTATTTACTTATGGTACTTTTCCGTTCTTCGGAAAAGCGTTCTCAATTACATACATACATAGCTACGCGCGCACACACACACACACACACACACACACACACACACACACACACACACACACACGCACACAACTTTGATAGGTTTCGGCCATGTCTAACTTAATAGCACCATATATATGTATATATAGTTTATCTCAGCCTGGGTTGTAGTAGGAGATAGGAAGGGAGGAAAATTTAGTTGTAATTGACTATCAAATGTGTGTATGCATGTATTTGTGTATTTATGTTTGATAGTTGATTGATCGGTATTAGGTGTGGGTACACCATTTCAAATAGATTTTCAATCCTTTCCACCTGTGACAAACTTTATAAATAAGCCTAATTCCACCACAAGATGCAGCTAGATGAAGTGTCCAAGCTGATGCATCGATGTCACTCATTTTTTCATCAGAAAATTACATCATACGTATTGAGTATTCATTCAGTTAAAGTCTGAATGCTTAGACTGTAGTATTTTAAACACACACACACACACACACACACACACACACACACACACACACACACACACACACACGCACACACACACATATATATATTGCGTGTATATATGTTTGGAGAGAGAGCGAGAGAGAGAGAGTTACCACTGGAAAGACCTGTGTAGAATTTGAACAAGACAAACCGGCCAAATGCACAGCGAAGCCACACATATATTTTAAACGCCATATGAATATGTGTCGTCTGCCTGTGATGCAGGCTGTTTACAATGCAAGCAATAGGAACGTCGCGTATGGCGGCTTGCTGGCTGTCTGCTCACTACAGCTAATTGTACTGCTAAAACAGGGTGTTGGGTGGAGTTCACTCGGTTTCACAATTTCAAACTGTGTCCACAGCAGGAGTCTGAATATCACTGTTGTGTTGACTATTTACCCTGGATTCAGTTACATTTCGGCTCATGTTATTTTTGTTGTATTTCTTTCATTTATGTTTATTTTCTGTATACATACACATACGTCTAAATATGTTTGTGAGGGTATATGTGTATGTAAATGTGTTTGTGTGTGATCATCTCTCTCTCTCCCCCTCTCTCTCTCTCTCTCTCTCTCTCTCTCTCTCTCTCTCTCTCTCTGTATATATATATATATATATATATATATATAATAAATGTCAACCACAGAGATACAAAATCAATTAGACTTATATATATATATATATATATATATATATATATATATATGTGTGTGTGTGTGTGTGTGTGTGTGTGTGTGTGTGTGTGTGTGTGCACCTGTGCGTTATCTTGTGTTTTCTAGTCTGCATGTGTGTGTGTGTGTGAACAATATATGGAAGTATCTATTTGGGAGTCTTCGTATTTATGAGTGTGTAACTGCTTAAGTGAGAGTCTGAAGGATACGAAGTATTTATGGCAATGTGTATATTCCCGTATGTATGTGTGTTGTTCTATGCAAGTGTGTGCTTCGCAGTGTGGTGATGCAACAAACTTGTATGTGTGCGGGTGGTAAGGGAATGTAAAGTGAAATTTCACTTTTTCCATTTATCGTTTTCGGTACGCCCGGCCGACTAACTCGATATGCAAATTAGGCTGCTCAGCCATTAATATGCATAAGGAAAGTATATACTTTCAAACGTTCAATCAGCTGACAGGAAGGTATACGGTGCTGATGACAGCTAATAAGCTAGAAACTAGTTCATCGTTCCTTTGTCAGTGTTGAATAAAAGGGCAACGATGGTTGCCGAACACTGTACGGCTTAAACGGGCTGTTTGTTTACAAACAAACCGAACATTATAATAAGTGTTCGGTAAACCCATACGTACATATATATACATGTGTGCATGTATGTATGTATATACATACTACTGTACGTCTGTATACATATGTGTATGTACGTATACATACTTATATATATATATATATATATATATATATATATATATATATATATATATATATATATATATATATATATATAAGGAAAATAGATGAAAACGAAAATGCAACTGGAGTCTTTTTAAGAATATTTATTTGTTTCCTTTACCGGTTTCGCAGTTCTTAGGCTTTTCAAAACAAGAATTGAGATGGAGGGTTTGAGGTTTTTCCTATATATATATATATATATATATATATATATAGGAATTCCTTCCTTGCTCACATTCCAACCAGGTTTGATGGTTTTTATTCTCTCTCGTTCACGATTTCACCGATTCATGGAAATTTGGGACTTGACTCGTTCTTCCTCACTTTTCCTTGCTTCACAATCTTTGTTTGTTTACACTCTCGCTGTCCCCTTTATTTACGTGTCCCAGCGACGTTTTTTAGCCGTTGCTCGCACCAACCGGAGGTATATGGTCTTTAAAGCGAAGTAATACCTGTGATGGTTGGAAGATCACTGACGAAGGACCACTTTATTCATATATATATATATATATAATAATGAAATGACAGGAGGCTGGATTTGTGTAAATCCTTGAAAGGTTTAAACCTTTCAAGGATTTACACAAATCCAGCCTCCTGTCATTTCATTATAATATTTAACTCCGTAATAGCACCACCAACTACAAAAACAAAGACGGTTGAACTGCTTTACGTTGAGTACTCTCTATATTATTGCATTACGATTGACCATACGGAATAGACCAGCTCTATACAGTGGTGAACCTCAAACCTGAATATATATATATATATATATATATAGGAAAAGAGTCAGGACTCCGTCGGCTGAGCTCCGGCCGTTTCGACAGCTAGATCCGAACAGCCGGGGCTCAGCTTACGGGGTCCTGACTCTTTTCCTATTACGCAATCTACTACCCTAAGTATCGAGTACTCTGGTGCGTTATGGTCCACCTGGTTTCTTACCACACTTTCTTTGTTATATATACAAGTGGAAGCTTAGTAAATCGAAGATTTGGCTGCGGCCAAGCAAAATCGACCTACAATAAGGAATGAGTAGCAAAGCACTCAATAAGGGTAATAACATACGTTTAGATGGCTTGACAAATTGAAAATTGCGGTAGGCAAAACCCAACCATGCAATACCAAAAACAACGAAAAAACTAATCAGGTTAGACAACAGAGCTATATATGTGTGTGTGTGTGTGTGTGTGTGTGTGTGTGTGTGTGTGTGTGTGTGTGTGTGTGTGTGTGTGTGTGTGTGTGTGTGTGTGACTGTGTTTACGTTTACTATTTGCTGAAGTCATGTAACATCGTTTCCATAAAACATAATTACACGAGTCCGTTACTCGTATTTTATATAGAATTGTCTTGATGCTGACACGGACGGTGTGAGAGATCGATGAAAAAATATGGTTTACTACACCCAGCTAATGGCGACGCCCCAACATGATCATAGCCTACTAACTAAAACCAGTGAAACACACACACACACACACACACACACACATATATATATATATATATAAGAAAGAGGGTATGGTAAGAGACCAGGTGGACGATAAAACACCAAGGTACTCAATAATTAGGGTAGTAGAATGGGTAATGTCGAAACGGCCGGAGCTCAGCCGTCGGTGACCTCACCTCTTTTCACATATATTATATATATATATACATATATATATATACATATATATACACACACATATATATATATATATATATATATATATATATATATATATATATATATATATATATGTGTGTGTGTGTGTGTGTGTGTGTGTGTATACATATATATGTGTATATATATATATATATATATATATACAAATACATATACATATCTATATTACTAAACCGGAGAATGTCTGTTTGTCTGACTGTCTGTCTGTACAATCACTAACACTCGAGAACCACCCAACCGATTGTTTTCAAACTTTACACATGTAATACTTATGGTCCTATTGAGTGTTCTGAGCAAAAAAATTTGAAATTTTCAATGCCCCAGGGACCGCATACGGCGATTTAGCGATCTCTCTCTCTCTCTCTCTCTCTCTCTCTCTCTCTCTCTCTCTCTCTCTCTCTCTCTCTCTCTCACTCGCTTAGTCTTTCTTTTTTTAGATAGATACATAGATATGACGTGGCCCTTATAATATCTGTCTGTATGCCTGACTGTCTGCATCACGTCATTATGACGCGATCAGTGTGTGTGTGTATATATGTATATATAATGTGTGTGTATATATACATATATTCTTATGCCGTCTTCACGAACCAAAGTATCGTCTTCCTGTTTTCCTTCGGCTGCAACGTTTCGGCTGCGTTCACAGATTGATTTTTTTTACTTTCAGAAGATCCCGTTAAGGTTGAAAGCAGCGATTCTTTGCTTAAATTTTAATATGTTATTTTAATATATATATATATATATATATATATATTTGCATACACAAAATCAGAATATAAACAAACAAGGCCGGCGATTACATAATCACATGCATCACTGACAGATATTTTTGCATACACAAAAAAAATATAAACAAACAAGGCCAACAATTACATACGATTACATCAGTTAGTCTTAGTGTACTTCATACTGCTTTTAGGTAGAAGATGCTATTAAGTGTGAAAAGAGCGATTCTTTGCTTAAACTTTAAGTCAACGGTTCGGATATCACATGCATCACTGACGAGTTTACTCCTTACTCTACCAGTTAGTCTTAGTGTACTTCGTCCTGCTTTTAGATCATGCCTCGAAGGAAGAGATACTCCATTGGCCGAAATACTGCGATAGTGGCAAGAGAAAGAACAACGCGGGCAAACGAATCGTCAGTGGAATCTGCTATTCGACAGTCGCAAAATGCAGAACGTACTGTAACCAGAAGAGCACTTGAAACATACAAACAACAAACCAATCGTCGGAGTGATGATGCTGCATCAACTTCTGCTGCACGAGCTGCCGAGACAGAAGACCAGCGTAGTAGACGTCGGAGTGATGATGCTGCATCAACTTCTGCTGCACGAGCTGCCGAGACAGAAGACCAGCGTAGTAGACGTCGGAGTGATGATGCTGCATCAACTTCTGCTGCACGAGCTGCCGAGACAGAAGACCAGCGTAGTAGACGTCGGAGTGATGATGCTGCATCAACTTCTGCTGCACGAGCTGCCGAGACAGAAGACCAGCGTAGTAGACGTCGGAGTGATGATGCTGCATCAACTTCTGCTGCACGACCTGCCGAGAGAGAAGACCAGCGTAGTAGACGTCGGAGTGATGATGCTGCATCAACTTCTGCTGCACGACCTGCCGAGAGAGAAGACCAGCGTAGTAGACGTCGGAGTGATGATGATGCATCAACTTCTGCTGCACGACCTGCCGAGAGAGAAGACCAGCGTAGTAGACGTCGGAGTGATGATGCTGCATCAACTTCTGCTGCACGACCTGCCGAGAGAGAAGACCAGCGTAGTAGACGTCGGAGTGATGATGATGCATCAACTTCTGCTGCACGACCTGCCGAGAGAGAAGACCAGCGTAGTAGACGTCGGAGTGATGATGATGCATCAACTTCTGCTGCACGACCTGCCGAGAGAGAAGACCAGCGTAGTAGACGTCGGAGTGATGATGATGCATCAACTTCTGCTGCACGACCTGCCGAGAGAGAAGACCAGCGTAGTAGACGTCGGAGTGATGATGATGCATCAACTTCTGCTGCACGACCTGCCGAGAGAGAAGACCAGCGTAGTAGACGTCGGAGTGATGATGATGCATCAACTTCTGCTGCACGACCTGCCGAGAGAGAAGACCAGCGTAGTAGACGTCGGAGTGATGATGCTACGAACAACACTGCTGCTGCGCGAGCTACACAGGCCTCGCAAGAACAAGATAATCAACTAGAAAGTAATTCTCAACGAAGAGCCTTTAGGCAGGGCATTTCAAAACCATGCCGCTCAAAATGGGCCTTCAAAGCCTTCAAGTACAACCCCGACTTCGACTATGACAGCCCCTACGACATGATACTTGGGAGTATGTCAAAATCGTGCTCTTTTTGCAATGCTAAAAAGTGGTCAGGCGAAACACCTGGTATGTGCTGCACAAACGGGAAGGTCAAACTGTACCCACTGGAGGACCCACCACAGCCGTTGAAGCTCCATTTTACAGACACAACTGCAGAATCTAATCATTTCCTAAAAAATATCCGGAAGTACAATTATGCCTTCCAGATGACATCTTTCGGGGCAAATATTGTCAAAGAGGGTGGATTTATGCCCACATTTAAAGTGCAAGGGCAAGTGTACCATAGAATTGGATCACTCCAGCCTACCGCCAATCAAGTTCCTCAATTTCTTCAACTTTACTTCGAATGTCAGCGAACAGGCAGCCATGCGGAACTCCTGGTACCAACCTGGAGCTTATAAGGAAACTACAAGACATATTACACACACACAACAGCTATATCATCAGTTTCAAATATTCTTTGGTAGCAGCTCCTTCATCAGACTTTAATGTGGTCATTGGCACCTCAAACAGGCCTTCTGGCCAGCATTCGGGCCGCTACAATTCACCTGCTTGCAATGAAATCGCTGTTTTTCTCCATGGCGATCAGCGCAACCCACGAGACATTGTTCTCAGGCGACGGGACAACACACTTCAGCGTATAAGTGAAACCCAATAGATCTTATAACGCCCTTCAGTACTCGCTTCTATTTGTGCATGGAGAGGATGGATACCGATTAGGTCTTCCACAGCATAATCCAGAAAACCCTGGGCATTCCGCCAAGAAAACCGTTTCCTGCATGGACTTCTACTCAAACCGCTTCATGGTCCACCAAAACTCCGTCAACCACCTGCACCAGTCAAGAGACCTCTTTCGGCAATTCGCGGTTGATATGTGCGCGAAAATGGAGTCGGACAGGTTGTGCTTCAAACGGTCACACCAGAAGCAACTGCGTTCCGATAGCTACATCCACTTCCGCAATGCCATCAACAATGATGCAGCCCCCACCAGCATAGGCAAACTCTACATCCTCCCGTCCACTTTCACTGGAAGTCCGCGCTCTATGCACGAGAGGACGCAAGACGCTATGACTTACGTACGGCATTACGGTAGGCCTGATCAGTTCATAACTTTCACGTCCAATCCCAAGTGGAAAGAGATTGAGGTAGAACTCTTCCAGGGTCAACAGGCCAAAGACCGACACGATATCCAGGCCGAGTCTTCTGATTGAAACTAATCAATCTCATGGAACTCATCAAGAGAGGAAAGTATTTGGACCAGTTAAGTGTGACATTTACACCGTAGAGTGGCAAAAACGAGGCCTCCCCCATGCTCATATCCTCATTTTGCTTTCCACCACGAACCAAAATATCGTCTTCCTCTTTTCCTTCGGTTGTAACGTTTTTCGAAATAATTACATCTGCGTTCACAGATTGATTTTTTTAGTTTCAGAAGATCCCGTTAAGGTTGAAAGCAGCGATTCTTTGCTTAAACTTTAATATGTTATTTTAATATAGATATTCGTGTACAGATATTTTTGCACACACAAACACAAAATATAAACAAAAAAGGCCGGCGATTACATAATCACATGCATCACTGACAGATATTTTTGCATACACAAAAAAAATTTCGAAATATTTACTTCTACGTTCACAGATTGATTTTTTTTAGTTTCAGAAGATCCCGTTAAGGGGGAAAGCAGCGATTCTTTGCTTAAACTTTAATCTGTTATTTTAATATATATATATATATATATATATATATTCTTTTTACCCCCTCTGTCGGTCGCTCTCTCTCGGCTGGCCTCTTCCTCACACTTTCACTCACTCACTCTCTGCTTCTCCCCCTCTCTCACTTCCTCCCGTTTGACCTGTGTGAAATCCTTTTCTCGCTCACATCTCACCCAGGCCGGATGGTTTTTACCTCTCGTCTATGATTTCACCGAACTAAGTTCATAGATATCACGGACTTGCATCTCCTCTTCCTATCTTTCCGTTGCATTACCATCTCCGTTTGTTTACATGTCTCGCTCGCTTCACCCTAATTTACGTGTCCCAATAACTTTTTTTTAGTTATTGCTCGCACCAACCAGAGGTATATAACTTTTAAAGCGAAGAAATACCAATGAAGGTTGGAAGATCACAGATGAAGGACTAATTTTATTCATATGTAACCCAAGTGAAACCACGCTGCACGCCATTTTTCATATATATATATATATATATATATATATAATTATATATTCGTGTACAGATATTTTTGCATACACAATAACAAAATATAAACAAACGTATTTATTTCACGAGGTTCGATAAGGATAAATATATATCAAATATATAAGAACCCTAGAGCAAATCCCGAGCAACGCCGGGCCATTCTGATAGTTGTTTATATATGTGTATATCTGTGCTTTTATGTGTGTGTAAGTGTTTATGTGTGTGATCAGAAAAAAAAAAGTGATCTTCATTCAAGTAAGAGACAGGAGTCTTGACATAAGTGGTTCCTTCAATTGGCGCTAACCTTTACATTCCACTCCTCCCTAACCTCTTAGGGGTGCCGGAAGATTCGAAAGGGGCACTGGAAGCCAAGAACGTTGAGGGGTCATTTGAAGGTGAGAAGCGTTGGCGGAGGAAATGGGCAAAGAATGCAAATATTAGATGCCTTTAAAGCTGTCACCTGCGCCAATGAACATCATAATATGTAATAACAACATATCCATAATAGTATATTTTTCATAAATGGCAGAACGCAAGAGGAAATGTCACCTATCGAGTATCGAATAATTGAAGCATGGTTTTCTGTTACTTACAAACAATTTATTACTAATGGTCTTGATTTTACTAAAGGTTTTCCAATAGATTTCAAGACTAGAAGTGTTGATACACCAAAGGTTTACCGAACTTTTGTTACAACTAGACTAATCATATTTTCCGGTGAGTGAAACTCGACTGTTAGTATATAGTTGGTTTATAAAAGAAGAAATAATAAAAAAAAAAAACAACCCAAAACGTATTTGCCAGAAATCAGGAATGCAATGAAATTGCCCCTGAGACCAAATCTTTACTAATTTGGGAAGATGGATCCGAAACAAGATACTTTTTTTAACTTTAGGTCTTGTCTTTGAGATTTACCTTAAAGAAAGCATTTCCGCTTTTGATGAAAATAAGAGAAAGGGGGCGTGGTTTAAGAGCAAATATATTAGTAGATTACTTTTAGTCAGCTGTGAGAACAAAATAATGAACAATTTAATCGCCCACTATTCCACGCTAAATTTTGCTGGTAGTCGAATTGTGCAAGTTGCATCATTTGTGAAGTCTTTAAAATCGTTTGCAAACAAAAGATATTTTCATGTGAGACAGCGTCGACTTTAAAAAGAGACATATCTGAAATGTCAGAATTATTTTTCAAGTTAAATGAGATGAAATTGCAGCTGTAAGGAGATAAACCGAATTTGATATAAAGAAGGCTGTTAAATGTGCTTTCTTTCAAAGCGTATTTAATTCAAACACAACTTAGGACATAGAGAATTTAAACAGTTATCGAGTCTTTCTGAAATGAAGAAAAAGATAAACTTATATAACGATGCCGTTCAGGCCTAATGCTATCATTTGGAACCGTTACATAAGATGCCTCAGAATGATTTGAAAATATTCTCGCTATGAAATTTCCAGATTGTGTTTTGGACCCATTTTGAAGAGTTAAGGAAAAGAAATTCAAATACAAAAATTGATTGAATGAAAAAAACTAACAAATGTTGACGTTCACATTTAAGAATTAGTACATCAATTCTTTTTGCAACACCAAATTACAAGACATTAACCTGAATTATTAGCCATTGTGAAACATTTTCTAATTGCGTTTCCATCGTCATATTTAGTTGAATGTTTATTTCGTGTCATTACGTAGTTCTTGACAAAAAGAGAATCTGACTACAAATAGCCGAACAAAGCGTTTTAAAGGTATTGCTTACCAATATTGAATTGAATGTTGTAAAATTACTTTCAACACATCAGAACCGTATCTTACATTAATAAATAATGTAATTTAAAATACATTTCTACAATTAAATTCAAACGAAAAAAAAAAAAAATAAATGAAGTTCTATTTTCAGTGTATCATCTTCAACCGACTTTGCGAGATTGGGGTGCTTTAAAAGGATGCTGTATTTCGAAAACGCTTCGGAATCATAGCTATGCACAAGGGACTGGCAAACGCTGGTCAAATTTACCTCTACCGCTTCAATTCATCCGACACGCAGACTTCCTTGAATAGGTGATGTTGCATGCACAAGTTTTTTTGTTTCTTTATCAATCTTAAACTTGTATGCTTGTGGCATTGTTATACGGTCTCTTTTTATTTTATTTTCACTATCTCATATAATGCACGGCTTTTCATCCTTTCCACACACACACACACACACACACACACACACACACACACACACAGACACAGACACAGACACACACACACACACACACACACACACACATATAATGCACGCTGCCTTCATTTTAACTATTAAACTAAACAACTGCATTTCCTCTGCTGCAGAACGGGCCTCTTCCGGCTGGCGATTAGGCTACCAAATTCTAAAAATGTTAATGGTGCGACATTCCTCGGGCGAAACTTTGTTGGTAGTTGTCATGCCACTCAAAAATATATTTTTAAATGCATGACACGACGAAAACTGAAATAGTATTTTACTTGAGACATTATATATTGCGAATAAAACATTTGATTTCAATGTCTTAGAATAACATCAATAGTGGCTATTATCTATTTATATTGTGCCACCCTACTGTTCTCTTGGTGTTGTTATAACTCTAGTATTATGTTATGTTCACTGTTCTATTTCATACATATGCATTATTCTCTGTTGAATTTCTGAGCACGCTGTGGTTTAGCAAAAGTAATATATTTTTTTATTGGCTTAATTAATTAAACGATGTTATGGTATAAGGAAATCCATATTCTTATAATTATTTTTATAGCACTGGTAAAAAAATGTTTTATACTCCGTTAAATGATGATGATTATTATAATTGCTTTTATTAGCCACAGGGGCCCATACAAGAAAAAGTTACAACAAAAAGTGTTTTACATCGAGTAAAAATGTTCGAAAGAAACAGCAATAAATGTAGCAACAAATTTCTACAAAACCCAGAATTACTCTGAATCACCAAACACATTGTAAGTTCCCTTTTCCAGATTCTTTTTCTCCTATGCTAGAAAAGCATAGCCAGAGCAGGCCCAGTAAGCCTCACCAATCTCTCTTCTCTCACCCACCTTTCGTGAAATACTCTAAAAAACAAGACATTTCTTTCCACCCTTACTTTCCACTTTCAATTGTGTTTGAAGAAGGTAATGAGAGCTTGGACAGAAAGGAAAGTTACTCTCCTCAAACGTTGCGCTCGTGTTCACCAACCATCTTCTTTTACTATAGCTACTCTGAAGAGAAAACTTCCGGCCTTTTTATGCCAAAAGAAGGCAGTTCAATTTTCACTATAAATTCGACTGAAATCCGAATGCATCCCACATGCGATGTCAGCTGTTTGGTACAAGCCCATAATTATGTAATGCAGGGGAACTGAACGATAATATGTATGTTATCGTGCATATCGGAGAGATTTGGTTGCTGGCACTTCCATGCCTGTAGAGCCTATCTCGAGCAGATAATGCTCCCCTTCAGCATTGCCAAACCAAAGAATTTTGGAAATTGTCCATCATCCTCAAATTTAAAGTCCTTTAGAAGAGTCTTCTTAAGCTGTTGTCGTCGAGGACCAGAGTGGTTTCCAGGATACTGTCTACTTTTTTTTTCACGAAACTTTTATAGAAAGCGAGCATAATTATCGATTGTCTTGTCCAGTTGATAGAATTCCATGAGTGCCTAGCAGTATTCTAAACCCAGACGCCCTTCCTAGGGCTGCACATGACCCAGGACTACAGTTCTCCCAAGGTGACTAATTGCGAAAAAAAAAAATCGTCTGTCGCAAGGAAACCACGCAGGTTCGTTGTAGCCGTCATCGTGTCGGGAGTTGGAGTATTTCTGTAGGTGCGACAGAAGGCTGTATGGTGAAGGCGGCTGCAGGACTGAATGCAGACTCATCAACTTTTTCAAGTTCCACTTGGAAAGGAAGGTGAGGGTGGAGAGGAAAGCACTACCCCTAATACATTTGTTAAAAGGTGGGTGAATGAAGTTACGATTGCCCGTGTGAATGGGCCTGCTCTAACCATGTATCTGTAGGCTGTACAGTTTAGAGAGGAGACAGGTACCTTTCTACGGTGTATTTGGATAATCTTTTCATTCTCTTGATAAATATATTGTCGTCTGTGGGGATAGATACATCAATCCAAACAGCTCGTGCTACGAAGGAAAAGCAGCGGTATCCAAGCCATGCTTAATTGTCTCTAGAGACGCATGACTTGGGAGGCAACTGGATCTCTGACGGCATGATTGGTTGAAGGCCAAAAGCGTCCACCGTGGATCCACATCAGCATCTGTGGGATGTTTAGATTATACAGAGCCCTATTTTTCTATATCTGCGACTACATTTTTCAGTGTGTTCTTTCGTTTTCAAGATATGGAGTTGTTTGAGGGCGTTTCTAGCAAGTCAAACTACCATGTAGAATATCTCTCGTTGACTCTTGTATATATTGATCAGCCTTTCTCAAATCTCTCCTTAAAATTCTGTTTCAATTATATCCGGAGGGGGTTATACTTTAAACTAGATACTGCGATGTAAACGCAATAATTGTTTCTTCTTTTGGCACAAGGCCAGCAATTATCTCAGTGCATTACTGGTGCTTTATTTTATCGACCCCGTAAGGATGAAAGGCAAAGTTAACCTCGGCAGGATTTGAACTCATATCATAAAGGGCCGTAACTCTATGCTTCAACGCATGGCGTTCGACCCTCTACCGGTACTGCCAATCGACCGAAGGAGAAAAAAATCGCAAACAGTATGGACTTTTGCTTTTCACCCTACTGTTTTATATTGCTGTTTTTCACACACTTTCACTCACCCATCATTAAGTTGTTTAGCTAAATAACTCAATCAATCTTTTTCCTTATAGAAAGATGCTCTGAAGCGTGTCATGTCGCCATTTTCTTTCCTTCTTACTTTTCCGTTAGCGAAGCTTCTTGACCTTTCTGTCAGATGGTCATCAAATACTGGCCGCAATGAGATGACCACATAGATAGATATCAATGAAAGGCAAAGAAAAAACATTTAAAAAATACAGATTGAAAAGGATAAAGTGACAGATAGTTGGATTAATGTGATTTGGAAAGAGAAAAACATGATAAATGACGATCTTGCCATAAACTTGAGTGTCATGAGAGTGAATGTCTGATTTATATATTTTCAACACTTTTACAGATGTGATGATATTTGCCTTGCTTTATATTGTACTTGTTGCCTTCCAATTATCAAAAGAACGATTGTATTATTGGGTCACTTCCAGCTGTGATCTTTCACCAGCCACTTCTGACTTGTTACTGGTGGTCTGCTGGCTGGGTAATTGATACCCAAACATCTAAATACTTGAATTAATTCATATCACCATCTTTTTCCTTTTGCTGTATACTTTAAAATTAAAAATGAAATCATATTGGAAATCTTATAAGTTTAGCAATAAAGTGCCCCCCCCGCCCAATGGTTTGGCATGTGACTCAGGAGTTTTCTATTCAAACACGTACCCTATCGAATAACCGACACTCTAAACTCTCCTTGGAGGAACCCCGTTTAAGCTGCTTGTATTCCCAACCGTATTCTTTCGATCATTACCCCAGATTCATGACCAGGGTAAGCACGAACACCGAATAGAAGATAGGAAATTTACCTTTTACACCTACCCATCTTCTGATGACGAGAAAATACTGCACCAGCTCCAACAAGTCCCTCAATTTAATCCAGCCTCCTGCTTTCCATCTCGTCGTGACAACGACCCGAGATACTCTTGAAATTCTTTGTGTAACTCCACTCACATACTGAGTGCATTGCACAAGCGTTTTAAAGAGGACGAGTGGATGGTGCACGTTTATGTGCCAAACAGTGTCCTAATACAGATCTTTCCTTGAAGTCACTGCAACGTTACATGCATTTAATAGCGAGACGACAGGGCACTTGTTGTTGTTGTTGTTGTTGTTGTGTTGTTGTTGAGATAGTCGTGAGAGCAGAGTCCGCAAACACCCCTTCTAGGGGGGTCCTGTCAGAAACAACCCGCTTTTCAACTGATCCAGTAGGATCATTAACTTTTGTGAAAAATCTTATTTAACCGAACGAATTCTATCTATTTACCACTTGAAACGACCTTAGTGTCTTAATATGAACTTTGCACCCGAACACGCTCTACCGTCTCAGTAACTCCACCACTATGACTGTAACAAACAACAAATAACTAAAATCCAAGAATTAGTGGACTAGATATAAGTGTAACATTTAAGTGGCACACACCTTTCTGTAACGCAATAGGAAATTCGGAATTTTCGAAATCTACCAAATTGTACAACTGTAAGCATGCAGATTGAAATGGCAGTTTGTTTCGAAGAGTACCGATTTTTAGTGCTTTATAATTATTTGACTAAGAACATCAGAGCTAACTATGCAAATTAATTGAGAAAGACCATTGGGTTATGTTAAGAAAATGTTCAACAAGAAGGTATATAATAATTTCTATTAAATTACTGATGTTTGAAAATAATTAAATCAAACACGAATTGTAATACTATAGTGCACGTTAGCATAATTGATTGTATTAAAACCAAAACAATTACATAATCAAAATAACAGTTCTAGTAATGAGAACAATCATTATATATGTTCCGAATTATTAAAATAGGGAGTGCAAGGGTGACACAAAACTCATATGATATATTTATTTGGATATAGATTTTTGTCTTCTGGCTGTCATATATATAGTATAATATATAAGATAAGAGAGAGAGAGAGAGAGAGAGAGATGAGAGAGAGAGGAGAGAGAGAGAGAGAGAGAGTGGGAGAGAGAGAGACCCAGAGAGGGAGAGAGAGAAAGAGGAGAGAGAGAGAGAGAGAGAGAGAGAGAGAGAGAGAGAGAGAGAGAGAGAATTAGTTCCACAACAAGTTAGCAAAATTATACTCGAGGACGTGCGGTCACCTAGAGGATTTTCAATCCGAGTCAGGTTGTGCTGACAGCTAGATCTAGATTCCCGCCGCCGCTCTAATACCGTTGGCTTAGTTCGCATCTGGCTGTTCGAAGACGACTGGAGCTTAGCCCTCTGGCTCCCTCACAATTCTTATCTCCATATATATATAGCTATATTATAGTACTATTATATATTATATACTATAGTAAATATAATATTACATATAGTACTATACTATATGATAGTTTATAT
>OZ024743.1:11099438-11102072 GCA_964016885.1 Eledone cirrhosa | reverse complement strand
GTGTTGGATGCTTAAAGCGTCCGTATGCGGTAGGCCGTATGAGCACAGGATGCCCCCATAGAGCAGATTATGATATCACAGAAAAAGAGAATCAGTGTTGCGACGAAAGGAATAGGAAAATCTGCTTCGTAGAATCGAGACGTATCCGAGGACCGCGCGATTTCAGAGTCAGGTTTGATCACCACATCGATCGTGCCTCGAGCTGATCGCCCGATAAACAATTGTAATATGTCCAATACATTCCTTTCGTCGCAACACCGATTCTCTTTTTTCTGTGAGATATATATATATATATATATATATATATATATATATATATATATGTATATATTGTTATACTTGGGGAGGGTCATATTTGTGTAATATTGCCAGAATTAATAACAGAACACACTCACTGTTTCGTTGTTTTCGCTTTTCGCTTCTGTGTCTTTTATATCGGTTAATTTAATATATATATATCCCCTGTCTCTTCTCTCTTTCTTCTCCACTATCTTCTCTACATCTCTGCCAGATTGTATAATTAAGAAATAAACTCCAAATATAACAACAAACATTTCACAAAAAGAAAGAAAAAAATCATAAAATATCCATAAAACATCAATTAAATGTTGACAAATTATTATGATTAATGGCATAAATTACTAGAACCAATAGATGCCTCGCGCTATTGAATTATCTCCCTTTATTTTTTCAGTTTAAATCCCACCGAGGTCAACTTTTTCCTTTTCACCCTTGTGGGGTCAAAAGAATAAATAAATAAAGTACCAGTCAAGTACTAGGGTCGATTTTTAATATTTTTAATCGACTTTCTCCCACCCCACAAAGTTTGCTGGCCTTGATCCTAAATTAGAAGTCATTATTATTATTATTATTGTAGTCTTACTTGGTACTTAATGTTGGCTCCCTTTGAAAGGTACGAGAGGTGTGGGGTGTAGTGGAGTATGGGCCTTTGGTATTATGGGTGAGTATGAAGGAGAAAAGGGGGGGGATTGGAAGAATGGGTCCCCCCCCCCCACTGCCACCATTGGTATCATATTGCCATTGTTCACCCCCACGCCAACTAATACCACCACCACCACCACCACCATGACTAACCCACCAAAATACACCCATCTTTCTTTTATTACATTCGTCTAACATTAATTAACAGACTAAAAATTAACAAGCCATATAATTACTTGTAACTAATTTATTAACAACAATGATGATGATGATGATTATGATTATTATTATTATTATTATTATTATTATTATTATTATAACTTCAATTTCATAGATTTGCTCGTTTTAACCTTGTATGTATATCTACATATATCTATCTACATACATATATGTGTATATATAAATGAAAAGTATATGTATATGTATATCTACATATATCTATCTACATACATATATGTGTATATATGTATATATATATGTATACATGTATGTGCCCAGTATCTTTTGTATATGTATTTTTAAGTGTATAATTGCATTTAACTGATGTTGCACTCACACACACATATGTGTGTATATTGTGTTACTGTTAATATATATATACACACGCATACATAGACCCACAGACAAATATATACTCACTTAGGCTATACGTAGTTGTTTTTTTTTTTTTTTTTTTAAAATCGATATGAAGTTCCTCCTTTAACTATCATACATGTATAAGTATACACACACATATATAATATATACACACGTATATAATATATACACACATGTATGATATATATATACACATCTTTGGGAGAGTTGATACATGTTGATTATTTTTATAGATATTATTGTTTTTTTTTTTAATAATAATTAACTCCGTATTAGCACCACCAACTACACAAACGAAGACGGGCGAACTGCACTACGTTGAGTACTTTCCATAATATTGCATCAAGATTGACCATACGGAATGACCAATTCTATCCAGTGGTGAACCAACAAACCTAAATAAAATATCTATATATATATGTATATATATATATGTATATATATATATATATATATAATAATGTATATATATATATTGTTATACTTTGGGAGGGTCATGTTGCCAATAAGAAACACACGCACCAGTTGCTTTCACTTCAATTTATTATATATTTATAAATTTATAAATTTATAAATTTCTGGTTAGTTGGTTGGTTCCACAACCAGATAGTTGTTTATATATAGTCATAGTTCTTTCGTCACACACTCTGTGACCTCTTCAGTGACTGGGGATTCCTTTCTTTGTTTCTGTGCCTCTCCTTTGTTCTGTCCTACGCCATTTTGTTTCTGTGTGTGTGTTGTGTGCTCAGTCTGCGCATGCGCCACATCCGGGTGTCTGTGTGTGTTTATGTTCATTTATTTATTTGTTTATTTACATGTTACTGGTTGGTTGTTTGTTCTATGTGTGTGTGTGTGTGTTTTCATTTTGTCCTTAATTGTAAGTTGTGAAATGTAGTGTAGAAATGTAGTGTATAGCATAAGATGTACTGAAGGACAATGTAGAGACAAAAATATAGTGTACATAGGTGAGACAGCTCGCAGTGTTGGGGAACGGATAAATGAACACTGGCGAGACCTTCAAGATAATAAAGAATCATCTGTACTCTACCAACATGCTAAAATAGAACACAAGGGTAAATTAGAGAACATAGAAAT
>OZ024743.1:11079438-11096938 GCA_964016885.1 Eledone cirrhosa | reverse complement strand
GACTCTCGTGCATTGTCCAAAGACATCAATACGAGCACTTATTAACATTCATATGCAGAAGGGCTCAAGAGTAGCAGAAACGACAGTTTACAGAATATATCTCAGCAATGTATCTGACTGTTTGAGTTCAACAGTTTGCTAAGTCAGCTTCCGTTTTCATATTTCTGGAGTTAAAAATTAAAAAAAAACAAAAAATCTAAGTCAGTTATGGGTAGCGACTCAACTAAATTCATTCTTAAAATGTTATGGTCTTGGGATAAAATTATAAATAATGTTTTCGAATGTAAGCACAGAGGGATACTTGATTGGTACTTATTTTATTGATCACGATGATGAAAGGCAAAGAAAATAAAACAACGAATCTAAATACCAAAATTTCTTTTGCTCGATCCTGCACCTATTCCGTAAACCCTTTGCCAAATATTGGATGTTATTGTAGTGCCTTTAAAATAATATTTTGTAAAGTTGTATCAATTTGAATAATCATTATTCTAATTCAGTAAGGGTCTTCACTTTCATATATAAGAGATCGATGAAACAATTATCTATCACACTCCAATGAGAAACTATAGAATACTAAAGTCTCGATAAACTAACAGAATAGAATATCCTGGGGCTGCCGAATATCCCACCAAATTTTCTTTCTAGAAATGTTTGCTACTAAATACATGTAAACAAACATTATACAATGTTTCACTGGCAAGAAACAAGAAGTCTAGACGGGCTCTCTTTATACTCTGACGAGAAAACAGCATATAAATATGTACGAATATATGATACAAAATGAAGCGTCAAGTATCTTTAAAATAGAATTAGCGGCGCATTTCAAAATCTTGTAATATTAAGACTATAATTAAGTAGGCTATAGTTTACATTGCTTTTCATGTATCTGCCACCTGTCATTACATAGTCAGTGGAGTGTTCAAGTGAATTGTGATTGAGTTACACAAAAGTATTGAGGAAACGGAACTGATTCTTTACAAGTTGAGAACAAAGTATGACCGCTCAGGTCACATGTACATTTATAATCGATATTTATGTACACTGCTGGGTGCCACTAGTATTACAGCTAAACTGTTAAATACACAAACCTATAAAACAGAAGCCAGACACGTTGAACAATATAAAGATAGGGTATTACCACAACAGTTCATGTGGCCAACAGCTCTGACGCCATCTTTCTTTGTGATCCCTCTTCCTCTCAACTACCTTTGAAAATATTGACTTATATACAAATACTTTCATAGGCACAAATATGTAAACAGACAGATAAAACAGAATCATTGTGTATGTATCTATATGAACGTCGATGTGTATGCGAGTGTCTGTGGCTGCCTGTGAATTTTGTTTGTGTGCAAGAAGTAGGTTTTGTAATTCATAAATATATTTTTTTCTTCACATCTAGTCAGTCATTCAGCTTCTCAGCAAACACGTAACGGCCCTCTACCTAAAGCAGACAACATTGTAGACAGACTGTAATGCTCGTTAAAACGTCACACAAGTTGCTGCAATGATTAGGCGTATTGTAAGATAAGATGTCAATCTTGTAGATGTGACATTTTTGTTTAGAGGAAGGGGCATTTCTGTGAGAGAATTGTAGCCATCTCAAGTGGCACAGCATGATTCTATCAGACAATGACAGTGCGTCTGTCGCCATATAAAGACGCCGTTAACACAAACTCAACTAATTTCTTTTTACTTTTTCCTTACAACAGTTTCTTGTTGTTTCTTAAATAGTTATGTTTTCGTTTTTTTAATCGTATTGCTTTTTTTTTTCAAATTTCCTGTTTTTTTCTCTCTCATAAAAGCTTCATATTATTGTCTTTTATACTTGTTCTGTATAACTTTGTGCATTCCTCTTGGTGCCTCTTTATAATCGTTCAAACGTTGCTGCTATTGTAGATGAAGAGGTACGGAATTCTCTCAAAATTCTAGTGAAATTTCAAAAATTCTCACTACATAAAATGAACTTGATTGAAAGAGGTTCATCAAAATTCAAATCTAATAAAGGAATATATTTTTATTGTTCCGTCGATACAATTTAATCAAACAGGTTCAATTCTAATAATTAGGTTTAGTTTTAATTTTAAACAAATTTCATTTAATGCCGGTATCTGAATATTGACAAATATTTTAAGTGTAATAAAACACCAAATAGGAAAACACTGGATTGTCTCACATGACGCGCCCCCCCCCTCCACTTTTTTTCTTTCTTCGTAATGTTCTCCGTCAGTCTTGTTTAGATTTAGAATATACAAATAGTTTTTGAACCATCCTGCTTCCATATATTTGTTACTTAATTACTAATAAACTTGTGCAAACTTATGAATAATAAACTAAGGGCGCAGTCACAACTCTGTAGTTAGAAATTTCTTTACCGATCCTACTACGTGCCATCTTGTTTGTATACCATCATAACATCGGGTCGAGCAAAGCGATTTAGTGGGCAAAAACTGCGTGGGAGCTCACCAGACATACATACATACATACATACATACATACATACATACATACATACATACATACATACATACATACACACACTCATATATGTATGTAGGTATGAATGAATATATATATATATATATATATATATAAATGTGTAAATATGTATATACATGTATGCATGTGTATATATGTGTATATACATATATACATATATGTGTATATATGTGTATATATACATATATACATATACACATATATACATGTATATATGTGTATGTATATGCGCGGGGAAATAGAAATAATCGGGCTGGATACCCGATCGCACGGTTAAACCACTGGGAGTGAAGGACCCCTAGCCTGTGTCAGGGCATTCTTCTAGGAGAAGGCAACTCAGGAAACTGGGATAACTCCAACATAAAACCTGCGGCTCAGTAGTTACCGGGGATGCTGATCTTTTCTTTTCTGGTTATAGCTACTGTCGCTCAGAGAGTGGGATTGGCTCAGTGCACAGTCTTTCCTCATTAAAAAAAAATTCTTCATGCATTTCACGGTGAATTGGCAGTATCAGTAGAGGGTTGGACGCCATGCTTTCTAGCATAGTTACGTCCCTTTACGGTTTGAGTTCAAATCCCGTCGAGGTTTACTTTGCCTTTCATCCTTACGGGGTCGATAAAATAAAGTACCAGTAGCGTACTGGGTAATTGCTGGCCTTGTGCCAAAAGTAGAAACAATTAATTAATAATTATTAATAATGTTATATCGTGCAATGGCCATACTCGATAACGAGCCATATATATATATATATATATATATATATATATATATATATATATATATATATATACGGACCCCGTCTAAACACTTCTCCCTAAGACGAACCCACAACATACACACGTCAACATACATACCTACATCAGCATACATCTCTATCCACATATAAACACAATGACATACGTAAACACACATGTTCTATGGTGCAACACAATATATATATAATAATATACACAAATTTGCATACCTTTTGATGTCTATAGATATAAACGTGCCGACACACACACATACATATACGCACACATGCATTGCACACTGATGGGCACATACATATTTGTACACAAGTATTCCAATACGGCAAGGCCTAATGGATTCCCCTTGCAGTACGTACAATCTGGACACTCATACACACCTTGGTATTATGCCAATACTATATATCATTTCACACCTTTTATTATTAATGTTTTTGATATTCTATGAAGAGAATCGTTTTTACTGAAAATATCGAATAATGTACACCATTTTTACCAGTATCACAAAAATACTGCCCCCCCCCCACACACACATTCTCACACACACACACATATATATATACACACACACATACACACGCGTACATTAACATACAAAGAGACATACACACACACCCACACACACACACACTTCTCCGTATAAGACAAGAGCTGAAAAATATCTTTTAACATGTTAAAATATCCCCCACACACGTACAGATACATTCCTACTGACCATCCCTCTTCCACGAATTACTCTGCTACACACACACACACACACACACACACACACACACACACACACACACACACACACACACACACGCGCGCGCACACACACTTGTCTTAATAGGCATTTGAACCGTCAACAGGCTGCGGTTCGCACACACATCCCTGCTGACCATTATCACAACAACGAACCTCTTTACTACTACTACTACACACATACACACACACACATATTTGTTTTGAAAGACTTATTTTTCAGTGACTTCTCAATCAGCCGAGACAAACCTACATTTGGCTCAAAATCAATTTTTAACATTCACATGACCTCTACCAACCAATCAAAATTGTTTTGACCACAAGAATTTTTTCATACATCTGGAGCCACTTTTTTTTTACATAAAAGAGGTAGAATTTCCAAAACTAATCAGATTAGAGCAAACATCACGGGCGCTCTATCTCAAAATTATTTTTGAAAAGCATTAGAAATGCGCAACCGGTAAAACTTAAAACCAAAACTGAATACTAACCAATACTATTACTAATTTTTACTTATTCCTAATTAAACTATTTTTCACTGGGAACAATTTGTCAGCATTTTCTTTTCCTTTTACCAATATATATATATATATATATATATATATATATATATATATATATATATATATATATCACATACACATATATACATTCATACATACAGGTGTGAGTGTGTGCTTGTGCGCATAAACATACATTTTAATAACTCGATCCTTTAAGTGACACCTGATTTCTGTTTACGACGTAGATCACAAATACATATTTACAGTAAAGTGATTTGCCAGTGTCCTGCTCCGGAGTTCAACTGCTTCCATACGATGAACTACACGCAGAAGCTAAAAACACATTATTGTGTCGGTAAGGGGGCCAGAACTACTGACTTCCCGCTGTTTGTTTCGCAACTTTATCTCATACACAAGACAAACACACGCGCAAACAGACACGCACAAGGACACACGTACGAACACATACACACACACGAACACATACACACACCCGAACACATACACACACATACATATATATATATGTAAGCTTTTTGAAATGCATAATCAGAATATTAAAGGATACTTTCGGTTGATTGTCGTTTTCCCCACTCACTATATTCAGACAGCTAGACTCTTTCGGCATTTTGAACCACACTTTCTTCACACTCACACACTAACAAACACTCACATACAAACACAAACTCACACATGCGCACGTATATTTGTTATACTTTAGGAGGGCCATGCTGTCAATAAAAACACTCGCACCAGTGAATGTCAATCCAGTTTTGTTATTAGGTATGCTGGCCTTATATCAACATATTCTCTAACTTTTCAATGTCTACTCTTGCTCCTCTGTGTCTCCCCTTCGTTTCGATAGAAGAACAAGGATAGTTATTGAAATGGCCACAGAACATGTGACAAAACATCTCTGACATCTAAATAACGATCCAGTTACTAAACTAATAGAAGCATGGATTAGTTACCTGGATTATAAAGCAGAAATGAAATTCAACTGTTACTTGTGTTTTTATTGGTATCCTGGCCTTCTCAAATTATAACAATATCTGTTACAACACACGATTTCACATCAAGAATCCTGCAAAACATATAAAAAGGAATGAATATAAACGAATATACTAACAAATATAGATATAAGAATGAATCGGTGTAAGTGATTATTGATTGGCAGTATCGGACGCCATGCTTTGCAGCATAGAGTTACGACCTTTTATGGTCTGAATTCAAATCCCACCGAGGTTAACTTTGCCCTTCATCCTTACGAGGTCGATAAAATAAAGTACCAGTAATACACTGGGATAATTGCTGGCCCTGTGCCCAAAGTAGAAACAATTATTATTATCAGTAGAGCGTCGGACGAAATGCTTTTGCAGCATATTGTTACTGCGCTTTTCGTTCTGAGTTCAATCCCGCGGGGGTTAGCTTTTCCTTACGGGGTCGATAAAATAAAGTACCAGTCACGCACTGGGGTCGACTTAATCGAATTTCCCCTCCCCCAAAATTGCTGGCCTTGTGCCTATATAAGAAACCACTATGATTATTATTATTATTATTGGTCTAAGCGGACGTATTTTGCTCGCTCCCAGTAAGTCGCTTTATTTACCTGTTAAAATTATTTGTTGTTAAATATTTCTTGTTGTGTAAGGGATATAAGCCGTTAGACTTTGCCCTGTAAAGGGGAAAGTATATTTGGGCCTTTTGGCCCAAATATTTGAATTTTTTTTACATGTTAAAACATTTACGGAGAAAAAAAAACATGGCTGAGCCAGGCCCCCCCCCAGCGATATGTCTGCTGTCGTGCGACAACGACGTAGAAGTTGAGAGGAGCGCTACAGCGAAATTAACACAAATTAATAACACAAACACCACCACAAACAATGTAAACAAAGACACCAAAGATAACAATGAGAACTCTAATTTTGAAAAAAATGACAGTAACAGCGACAACGAAAATACAGATAACAAAAAAACAAAAAACAAATACAACAACAATATCAACACCACTAACATGAAAACAAATAGCGACAACACCAACAGCAACAATACCAACTGCACCGAGAACAATGGTGGCAACAAAGACAACAATGATAACAGCGTCAGTGCTAACAACAGCACTAACAATACCAACTGCACCGAGAACAACGGTGGTAACAAAGACAACAATGATAACAGCGACAGTGCTAACAACAACACCAACAAGAACAACGACAACGACAACGACACCCCCAACGAAAACAAGAAGAACACTTTCGCTGCGGCAGCAGCAAAAAAGAGGCCATGCTTCAACATGGACCTCTCAAACAAAGATGAAAAGTTGGCCCAGGCATGGAAGCTCATCAAGCAAGAGCAAACCTGGGCCAACTTAACTGTCCCGGTAGAAGCTATTGAGGCAGTGGAGCGCAGAACGGTGCATTATAGATGCATCTCAGCACAAACCAAAAGGGCAGCTTTAATCCTACAAGAAGATGTCGCGCTGAGGTGCATCAGAGAAGACACCCAGTACATAGAGAGGAGCAGACAGTACGGCACCATTTCGGTGTTGTTCAAGTCAGAAGTCCTCGCTATGAAACACGCTATGACTCCTTGCAAAACCAGCAAGGTCATAATGTACCCCTCCCACATGGGAAAAAGAACGGCCCGTCTCCGTATTCCAAGAATCCCACCAGGACTTGACATGTGGTGGCTTCTGGGATGTGTGATTGTGGAGGGGACGGATACCGTCCCTATAGAAGTGACCAGAACGGCCAGAGAGGACTGGTCCGGGGTTGACCTGGAGATCCTTCTCCAGATCAGGCCCGAGAATGTGAAGACAATCCCGGACCACATCCGCCTTCAGAATGGGATGGTCATTCACATTATGACCGAAGGCAAAAGGCCGCAGTGTTTTGTTTGTGGGGAAAAACCCATTTGCGAGCCTTCTGCTCTCAACTGCTGAAAGAGGCAAGGGGTCGAAAGGCTCCACTGCTGCCGACGCCGGGGCGAGGACCACAACCAACACCAGCACCGGCAAAACCACCAACATTGACCACACAGGGAGGAAATGAGGAAGGCTGTCAAATTCCCCCTCTCCCCCCAAATACACACACCAATAAAACCATAAACATACATACAGACACACTTACAGACACAGACCCCTCATCTACCAGTAGTGAAGATGAGGGAAAACCAAAATCCCCCAAAATACAAAAAAGGAAACACAAAAAGAAAAAAACTCAACAAAGCACAAAATCACCCACAATAAAAAACGCAGACACCACCCACGCAAACATCTCTCCAATAACACCAATATCTACACCACCATCACCATCACCAGAATCCCCCAAACGCAAACAACCTAAACAGACGCAAGAACAAAAATACACGCAAACATCTGAAACCACAGACACCGCACTCACAACAAACACAGATACAACCGAAACAACACCACCAAAACCATCACCACCACAGCCACGCAAACAAATAAAATGACACCAACAAAACATACAAAACTTCGTGCTCGTCAGGAGGGCCAACAAGGAACTGATGGCCCTCGTAGCACGAAGTGAAAATATACAAAAAGAGGGGGAAATTTTTAAATCGAGCACATTTCGCGCCCCGGAAGATTTGGTTCTGGTGCGAATGCCGCTCGATATATTCAAAGAAATACGAGACAGCTTTCCTCGGGACGTGGGAACTCCGAACGTAAAACCCACTTAAAGACTTTTAAAGGGGTTCCCAAAAGAAACCCCACCAACTATGGAAGTCGAACAACCCGACCTTCACAAGAGCCCGGAAGGTAAGTAAACCTTCCTCTCTCTCTTTTTAACCTGCCAACATGGCCGTATTAAGAGTAGGATGTTTAAATGTTCGAGCCCTGGGATCGTCCTGGAAGCAGGGTCACCTGCTCAACAACCTCAGGTCTATAGAAATGGATGTAATTGCCGTCAGCGAGACCAGGATTTCCGACACGCGCGCACTATCCCCCATTTTCGACGACTATCAGATCTTTGCATCTGTTAGCCGGCCGGGAATGGGAGGCGGGGTGGCAGTGCTGTTTAGAAAAGGCCTGGATCTCGAGGTAAGGTCGATCTTCCGGGACCCGGACGGGAAGTTGGTGGTCCTGGACGTGAACAATAACGAAGGTGGTGCCTTTAGACTGGTGGCCGTCTATGCTCCTACTGGGGCAGGACGGCCGGACTTCTTTAGACGCCTGGAAGCCTTTCTGGCTACGTCTCGCCCTTTACTGTTAGCGGGGGACTGGAACGGCATCTTAGACGAATGCTGGGACTGTGTGGGAGTATCCGATAGGAGCGGGGGATGCAAAAGCCTCAAGAACCTATTCAGCCAGTTCCAACTGTCTGACAGGTACCGACTAGATTTCCCTAATGCGCCAGTGTGGACCTGGGCTAACCGCATAGGGTCATCTAGATCGTATATAGACAGGATATTCATTAGGAAAATAGATAGAAATAGTGTAAGCTGTCCACGCTTTGAAACGGTCGCCTATTCAGATCACAAGTTTGTGATCTGTATGGTCGACCTAGATAAGACGCGTAGGTTAGGACCTGGTTACTGGAAGCTAAACATGTCATTTCCGGCACGTAAGGCTTACAGGGACCAGGTCAACAATTTAGTTAAGAAAAAGTTGACAGGGGGAGTCGTCAACAATAGATGGTGGGGGGCTCTCAAAAGAGAGATTAGAGTAATGTCGATAGAGTTTAGCAAAGAAGTAGCGTTAGGGAAAAATAGAAAGGAGGGGGAGTTGGAAGATAAGTTAGACGAGGCTATTGGTAGTGGCATTGCAACTGACGTGCTAGCTGCGAGAATGGCATTAGACCATTTCTTCAATGCGAAACACGAAGGTTGCATTGTCAGAGCTAAGGCGCGTGCTCTGAGAAACGAGGGAACCAAAGCTGTTCGATGGGCCCGCGTGGCAGAGGCGCAGCGTGGTAATAAAACCACGATTCGGTCTTTGACGGACCGAGATGGGCACGAGCTGAGCGATTCCAAGAGGATGTGTGAGGCTTTTCGCCAACATTTTGCTCGGTTGTTCGGTGGAAGTGGTGGGTCAGAGATGGTGGCGGACTTCAGACCCTACCTCGATGGCTTGCCGCAACTCTCGACGGCTGACGCTGGGCGCTGCGAAAGGCCAATTACTTCAGCCGAGATTCACGATGCCCTTGTCGGCTGCATGAGGCGCAAGTCACCCGGTTTGGATGGTCTGCCCTACGAGCTTTACGTAAATATGCCAGACTTGTTCTCCAATCTCCTCGAAGCCCTCTACTGCAACTGGCTGTAAAACGGGAGTATTCCCAGTTCTGTGAGCCGGGGCGTAGTGACGCTGATAAGGAAAGACGAGAACAAGAGGGACACGTTAGACAATTTCAGGCTCATAACTCTGCTCAACACAGAGTTTAAGATTTTGGCCAGGGTGTTAGCGAAGAGGTTGGCGCTTGTCGTCGGCGATTTGGTTGGGGAGGCGCAAACTTGCGCAATCCCAACCAGGTCCATACACGACAACCTCCACCTAATGCGATACATCATAGAGAGGGTAGGGTATAAACCTGGCTTCGGTGGGGCTCTGATCAATTTAGATCAATCGAAAGCATTCGATAGGGTCAACCATCGGTACCAGGAGGCTGTCCTCAGGCGGCTGGCTTCGGCCGCGTCTTCAGAAGCTGGATCGCTGCAATGCACAGCGGCACCTGCTCGATGGTCAAAATTAATGGCCACCTCTCGGAACCGTTCCAGGTCTCCCGATCGGTCCGTCAAGGGTGCCCTCTCTCCTCCCTTCTGTACGTATTGACTCTCGTGCCTTTACTGCGGAAGCTGGAGCTGTTGCAGGGCATCCCGCTCGAACCGGGACGCGGAAAGGCTGTGTCGGCTTATGCGGACGACATCACCGTGATGGTGTCGGACACCTCAGAAATCGAGGTGGTCGGCAACTTATTGGAGGAATATGAAAGGTTGACGGGAGCAAAACTTAACCCGGAAAAGTCGGTGGGCTTGCAACTCGGCACCTGGATAGGCAAGTCCATGCTATCCAATAGCGGACGGACGGATCGGTAAAGTTGCTAGGGGTTTGGTTCGGGCCAGACCTCCAGGTGGATAGGAATTGGGACGAGGTGACGGGCAGGGTAGCCAGTCTCACCCAGAAATGGGCTGGGATGAAGCTATCACTGAAAGATCGGGCGGAGGTGGCGAACACGTACATCGCGTCCGTCATCTACTACCGTCTGACCGTCGTCCCTTGCCCCCGTTCGCGCCTCGCCATTTTGGAGCGGCTCCTCTTCAAATTCTTGTGGAGGGGTCAGGTTCCGCTGGTAAGGCGGTCCATCTGCTGCCAGCACCCTCTACGTGGAGGGCTGGGCATGCCGTGGCTAATGATGCGCAAGCACGCGCTGAGGCTGCGGCATCTCCAGATATTCTGCCTAAACGGTGACAGGTGTGGTCGCCGTTTGTCAGACGGGTCTTTCCGCAGCTCGTTTCTTTGACCGAACTGCAGTCCTGGGTCAAGAAGAGACCGAGACTGGGTGACTGGCATCTGGAATGTTGCCAGGCACTCACTGCCCTCTACCAGGTGGGCAATGCGGTCAGTGGAACTTCCACTCTCGAGTTCTATAGAGGATTAGTGGTGGGCAAGTGCGACGACGCACTCGGAGAAGCTGTGGGAGTCAACGAAGTCGAACTAACCAGTCTGTATCGGAGGACTTTCGAGCCGGGGACGATGGATAATTTCCAAAAATCCCTCGCTTGGCAGTGCTACCGGGGGGAAATGCCGGTTCGAGATAAACTCTACAGGCACGGAAGTGCTGTCAGAGATGCGCGCAGAGCGACGAAACCGTTCTGCACGCACTCGTCCAATGTCCGTGCATTATTGACTTGTGGAGTTATGTTGAACAGCTGTTGTCGCGTGTAGAACGGATCCGGCTATCGGCCGAGTCCATAGTGAAGATCGACCCGCCGACTTCTTTTGGCCAGGAAGGGCAGGCAATTTTCCTCTGTCTGGTGGCAGTAGCGAAAGAGGTTGTATGGTGGACGAGGTTGAAAGGACCGAAGACAGACACATTTCTCTTCGGTCAATCCCTCATCAACTTTTTCAAGTTTCACTTGGAAAGAAAGGTGAGGGTGGAGAGAGAAGTACTGCCCCCCCCCATTACATTTGCTGAAAGGTGGGTGAATGTGGCGAGAATGGCCTGTGTGAGTGGGCCTACTCTGGTCATGCGGCTGTAGGTAGGTAAATTTGAGGAGGAGAGGGGTGCCCTTCCAAGGTGCTCTCGAAGCGTCGGGTCGTTCAGGACTGGTGGGGTACCTGAGCGAACCCTAGGTGGTCATTCCCCCTATTGGAGAATTTTTTCTTGTAATTTTATTGTTATTTATTGTTATTTTGTTATTGTTATTTTGTTATTGTTATTCATATTGTTTACTCGATTTTTCTGTAAAACCCCACTGCCCCAGTCTTTTGTATTGTCCCCTATATGCCGGCCCTTGTGGCCAATAAATGAAATCATTATTATTATCATTATTAAATCGTATTAGCGTGAGCTCCGCAAAGGTTTGTTATTTTCAGTTGTTTAAAATTGCCATTATTGGAAAATGTTTATTGTTAACTGTATATAAGTGCACATACATTGTTTTCTGAAAAGGACACTCAAAAAGATTGGGGCCTTGAGCCCAAAATTTAAACTTTTATAATTATCAAAAAAAAAAAAAATTTCTTTGAAAAATCATAGCCGACTCACAGCTGAACCCAGTAGCTGAGAGCCTTCCTCGCAAACTAACACCTCACACCGACACCACCATTGTAAATATTACTACGTTTGCCAACACTAAAAATATAAGCAGTAGCAATATTTTAAATTTGTCTCAGGCAGACATTCATTTCCCGCCATTACCAATGACTGCAGGTGTTGAAGCCGCCACCCCCACCACCACCACAGCGACAACAGAAACAAAAGAAAAAAATTATCTCGTGATATCGAAACGAATTCAGCCAAAATGAACTCTTCCACACCGAACACCACTGACGCCACCCCCACCACAACTGAAACTAAAATTACCAATAACAAAAATAACGATAACAACAACAGCAACAATGAAATTAAGAAAACAACCTTTTCTTTTGCCTGAGTAGCAAAAAAGTGCGAAACATTCCAGGTAACTCAGGAGGAATTAGAAGCCAAAAAAATGGTAAAGAAAGATGGGTACAGGGTCAGCCTAACCCCCCCCCCCACCTAATAAAATGGAGCATCGGCGCCTATGCACCGTGTCTTATCGGACGATTAACATAAAATCGCGCCGAGTGGAACGGGCATCAGAGTCCCAAATCCAAAAAGCTTTGGGACATGTGTGGGCAAAAAAAACCCACATCAGACGTGGGGAGAAATATAGAACCGTGGACGTGTTCTTTGCAACATCACAGGAGGCCAGAGAACACTCCATGGCCCCATTAAGAAGTGACGACTTCACACTCGTCCCAAGCTATTGTGGCCAGAGACTCGTGAAGATCAGGGTGACCCACGTTCCACCGGCCATCGAAATTCCCTGGCTAATGGCTGCCGTCCTCGCCGGCATCGAAGCCAACACCAAGATAATCGAAATAGCGAAAGAAAAGCAGGAGAACTGGTCCGGATCTGGGATGGAGCACCTGATCCAAGCGGACCAAAAAAGCATTGAGGAGATCCCAGAGGTAATAGACCTCACTGACGGCAGCCACCTCACCGTAATCGTCGAGGGCAGAAGGCCTAGGTGTGTCGTTTGTGGTGAAGGAACCTACCTAAGGGCTTTCTGCCCTCAGGCTAAAAGGTTGAGGCCACCTCTCTTACCCACCCCAGTGACTCAACCATCAACACCATCAGCAGCAGAAATGGCAGCAACAACTGTAGCAGAAACAAAAGAAGCAACTGTAACAGCAACAACCCCAGCAACAGTAGCAAAACCAACACCACCACCACCCAAGTGCCAGGACTAGCACCAGCGCCTACACTATCCACCACGCCACAACCAAAACCAACGCCTCTGGAGAATTTTCTACTCCCCGACCTATCGCAACTGGAGACAGATTGTGACGACGAGGAGTGGGAAACGGTATCAGAAAAAAAGAAAGAAAGAAAAAGAAACCAAAAAAGAAAAAAATCCCCTTCCTTCCCCCTCCAAAAACAAAATACAGAGGGAAACAAATAAACTATCAAACAAAAAAGTTAGGACAGCTATGCCACCATCCACACCAGCATGACCAACCCCATCACCACAAACACCAACACCATCACCATCATTAACCCCAACACCACCATCACCTACACCACAAAAGTCACAAAAAAGCGAAACAGAAACAAACCCACAACAAACGTAAACAAAACGAAACAACCAAAACGATACACACTACACAGCAATAAATTTGAACAACAACCAATTATTACACTACATCCAACACAACACCAGCATCACAAAAAAAGACTACACAACAACCCAAAAGTTCACACCACCTCCACACATACAAATTACTCGCATCACACAGAAAACGTACACGACACTAAAACAAAATTCCCCAAAGACATCGGAGACTTCCGACAAGCACTCTCCAGGAGGATTTATAAGGACATCCTTCCGGAGGAGGCCAGAAGCAGTGAAAAGGATGGAGAAACCATCCTTCCTCTACGAGAAGTAAGGTAAGTGGTCTTTCCCATCTTTTCCACTCCATTTCAACATGACCTCACTCAGAATAGGCAGCATAAATGCGCGTCGCTTGGGGTCATCATGGAAGCAGGGCCACCTGATCAACGACCTCAGGTCACTAAACATAGATGTAGTGGCCATCAGCAAGACCAGAATCTCCGAAGCACGAGCCTTCGCCCCGATCTTCGGCGGCTACGATGTGTACGCATCTCCCAGCCGTCCTGGATCGGGGGGAGGAGTTGCTGTGCTTTTTCGGAGAGGTTTGGATCTCGCCATACGGGCCATCTTCCTGGACCCAGAGGGTAAGTTGGTGGTGATGGACGTGACCAGCGGAGACGGGCAAGCTTTTTGGCTAGTGGCCGTCTATGCCCCGACAGGAGCAGGGCGGCCTGATTTCTTCCGGCGTCTGGAGACCTTTCTTGGAACGTCCCGCTCTTTAGTGTTAATGGGCGACTGGAACGGGATCTTAGATGCACGCTGGGACTGGGATTAGCGGATAGGGGAGCAGGGTTCAAGAGCCTCACCAACCTGCTCAGGGGTTTTGAACTGTCTGACAGGTACCGATTGGATTTCCCGAATGTGCCAATGTGGACTTGCACAAATCGCATAGGGTCATCCAGATCATATCTAGATAGAGTATTTGATAGGCCTAGCATAGGCTGTCCACAATTCAAGATAGTCAGCTACACGGACCACAAATTTGTGATTTGTGTGCTTGACTTAGATAGGCTTCATAGACGAGGACCCGGCTACTGGAAGCTAAACCGGATTAGCGAACTAGTTAAGCAGGCGTTGACGGGGGCCATCGTCAACAACAAGCGGTGGTTTGCTCCGAAAAGAGCGATTAGAATAGAGTCCATTAGGTTTAGTAAGGCTTTAGCAATAGAGAAAAATAGAGCAGAGGTAGAACTAGTTAGAAAATTAGACGAGGCGCTTAGCAAAGGCATCGCGACCGACGTACTTGCGGCGAAATTGGCCCTTGACCAATTCTTCAATGCAAAGCACAAAGGCTGCGTTGTCAGAGCTAGGGTGCGTGCTCTCAGACACGAGGAGACGAAAGCCGTTCAATGGGCCCGAGTGGCGGAGGCGCGTCGTGGCAACAAAGCCACGATCCGGTCTTTGGTGGACCACGACGGGCGCATGCTACTCGATCCCGGGCAAATGTGTGAAGCTTTTCAGCGACACTTCGCACAGTTGTTAGGGGGAAGCGGCGGGCCGAATTGAGGGATGGACTTTAGTGTCTACGTCGACGGACTGCCGCGGCTCTCGACCACTGAAGCGGAGTGTTGCGAAAAGCCGATAACAGCCGCTGAAGTACGGGAGGCAATGACTGGCTGCACAAGGGGTAAATCGCCTGGTTTGGATGGTCTGCCCTATGAACTTTACGTACAGATGCCAGACTTGTTCGGAGGCCTCTTGTCGGACGTCTCTGCAACTGGCAACAGAACGGGCCCATAACTCTGCTAAACACAGAGTTCAAGATTTTGGCCAAGGTGCTAGCAAAGAGGTTGGCGCTTGTTGTTGGTGGTCTGGTGGGAGAGGCGCAGACATGCGCCATTCCCGACAGATCCATCCACGACAACCTCCACCTCATGCGATACACCGTAGAGAGGGTAGCTAGGGAACCTGGCACGGGTGGGTCCTTGATCAATTTAGATCAGTCGAAAGCTTTCGATAGGGTCGACCATCGTAACCTAGCGGCAGTCCTGAGGGCGGCTGGCTTTGGGCCCGTCTTCAGAGGCTGGATCGCTGCCATGCACGGCGACATCTGCTCTGTGGTGAGAGTGAATTGTCACCTTTCGGAACCGTTCAACATCATGCGCTCGGTCCGCCAAGGATGTCCCCTCTCGTCCCTCTTGTACGTATTGACTCTCGAGCCATTACTGCACAAACTGGAGACGTTGAGAGGGGTCCCGCGTGAACTAGGATGCGGAAGATACGTGTCAGCATATGCGGACGATGTCACCGTAGTGGTGTCGAACGCCAAACACATCGAGGCGATCGGCACTACACTAAGAGAATACGAAGCGGTGACAGGAGAAATGATCAACCAGGAAAAGTCAGTGGGCCTGCAGCTCGGCACCTGGAGAGGCAGGTCCATGCCGTCCAACAGCGTCGTCGGGAGCTGGACGGACGGACCGGTTAAATTGCTAGTGGTCTGGTTCGGTCCGGACCTCCAGACGGACAAAAACTGGGACGAGGTGACGTGCAGGGTGGCTTCTCTCACCCAGAAATGGGCGGAGAGAAGGCTATCCCTGAAAGGTCGAGCGGAGGTGGCTAACGCGTACATTGCGTCCGTCATCTACTACCGCCTGACCGTCGTACCTTGTCCTAAGCCCCGCCTGACTGCGCTGGAGCGTTTGCTCTTTCGCTTTTTGTGGAAGGGACGCGCTCCGATAATCAGGCGGTCCATCTACTGTCAACACCTGCTACGTGGAGGGCTGGGAATGCCGTGGCTGATGATGCGCAGACACGCGCTCAGGCTACGACATCTCCACCTTTTCCTCGACGGTGATCAGGTGTGGTCGCCGTTTGCTAGACGCGTCTTTCCCCAGCTCGTCTCCTTGACGGAGCTGCAGTCCCGGGTCAAGCGAAGACCGAGAGGGAGCGCTTGGAGACTGGAATGTCTTCAGGCGCTCACAGCCCTCGACCAATCGCACAATGTGATTGTAGAAACTCCACATTGGCGTTCTATAGAGGATTAGTGGAGGGGAAAAACGACGACGTACTTGGAGAAACTCTAGGCGTCGACGAAAATCAACTAGCCAATCTCTTAGGAAGGACTTTCGGGCCGGGGCCTATGGACAACTTCCAGAAATCCCTGGCCTGGCAGTGCTACCGAGGAGCTTTGCCAGTTCGGGATAAACTCTACAGGCATGGATGTGCCTTCAGCCAGGCATGTCCGAGATGCGCGCAGGGCGATGAAACCGTCCTGCACGCACTCGTCCAGTGTCCGAGCATTGCTGACTTGTGGGTTTATGTCGAACACCTGCTGTCGCGTGTAGGACGGATCCAGCTATCAGCTGAGTCCATCGTGAGGATTGCCCCGCCCTCTTCCTTTAGCCGGGAAGGGCAGGCAGCTTTTATCTGTCTGGTGGCCGTGGCGAAAGAGATAGTATGGTGGACACGTTTGAAAGGGCTGAAGACGAGCACTTACCTCTTCGGTGATGCCCTGATTAACTTTTTCAAATTTCATTTGAAAAGGAAAATCAGGGTAGAGAGGAAAGTGCTCTCTTCCCAGCATTTTGTTGAAAGATGAGTGAGAGAGGCAAGAGTGGCCCGAGTGAATGAGCCTACTCTGAGTATGTGTCTGTAAATTAAAGGTGGAAAACTGGGAGAGGG
>OZ024743.1:11061938-11074438 GCA_964016885.1 Eledone cirrhosa | reverse complement strand
CTTAATCATTTTGTTTGCTACCAACTGCAACAGCATTTTTATTGACTGCCAAACTTTTCAAAATACCACTATTAGCAGTAATTGCTACAACAATAAAAAGAACATTTACAGCAACATGTAAACTAACTTAAGGTATTGCGTTTCAACCATGGATAAGCATGAAAAGCATTATTGACCATTTCCACGAGGAGGCGTATATTTTCATATTAGTGGTGCTTTTAGACAGGGGGGCAATATCGATGATATTTTTCGATATGACCACCCAGTATCTCGCACTCCGCCTCGTCCTTCTTCAACTCATCCGAATGTTTGTCAAATATCTAAGAGGACCTCGAAGATACTGAATCATGTCAAACCGGAGTCGTAGCCAGAAAAAAAGGAATAAAACAACAAATGACTGTTTCCCAGTTACAAAACAAACAAACAAAACAAAGAGCCTGTATACAGGCCATTCATTATCCTAAACACAACAAAAACATCAATAGAAGATGGGAAACTCATAGTCACAACAACAGTCATAGCTAAAAAGTAAAAACAAAAAATAGAACAACAAGACATTCTCAACTTTACCAAGCTTCGAAAGGAGAAGTATACATTGACGAAGAATGGCGAAGAAATAAAAATGTGTCTGGAAAGGGGAAACCGACCTATTCCTTCCAATAGCCGACATACACCTGGTAATGACTAGAAATGTCACTGCCTGATATGTTGAAGAAGTTTACCATGGGTTGGGGTCGACCCATATCTTGTAAGTGAATCTCGTCGGATGAATTGTATCTGCAATTCAATTGTCCAGCCTTGTCACATATATTATGTCACGCTGATTCAGCCCAAGAATTAAACGAAACGTACATGTGTCTGTGATATAACCAATTATTTACACGTTAATTTAAAAGTCAGGCGATTAGCTGATCGAACGACTGAATGGTCTTCCCCGAAACCGACGAAGGATCCATTATCAAAAAGGAACAGAAAGCACTGCCAAATTGATTAACCAATTAAATGATTTATTAGCTAATTATTTAATTAAGTGAAATATAACTGAAGTGAAAAAGAACCAGCGCATGTGTTTTTTTATCGGGAGTATGACTTTCTCATAGAACAACATTATATACAGGGTGTCCCCCCCCCAAAATGTATACACATTTCAACAGCATTCTAATAAAAGTGTGTGTACGTTTCTGGGGGACACCTTATATATATAAATATCCAGAGAGAAAGAGAGAGATGGGGGATGAGGAAGAAGTGGGGAGAGAGATATGAGAACAGAGAGTGGAAAAGAATGGAAAAGACAGTGCAGTTGCAAGGCTGCAAGAGGAAGACAGAAAATAAGAGTGAGAAAACAGGATGAGGTAAGATGGGCCAATAATTCAAAGTTTATAATTTAGGCACAAGCCCAATAATTTTGTGGGGAGGGAAAAGACGATCCCATCGATTAGAGTACCTGATTGTTTCTTTATTTTATCGATCCTAAAAATCCTTGGTAGGATTTGAACACAGAACGTAAAGGGCCGTAACTAAATAACGCAAAACGTATATATATATATATATATATATATATAAAAATGTTTTTTATCCAAGAGAGGAACAGAGAAGGAGAGAGTAAGGGAGAGAGAGAAAAACCGGGAGGCAGAGAGCGAGAGAAAGAGAGAGTGGAGAGAGAGAAGATAAATATGTGTGGTTCTTAATGTGTGTGTGAAAGAAGACAGAGAAAGGAAAAAGGGTAATATATTTTATGAGAACAATATTTTGTGTGTGTGTGTGTGTGTGTGTGTGTGTGTGTGTGTGTGTGTGTGTGTGTGTGTGTGTGTGCGCGTGTTTGTGTGTTTCGTATATATATTTGCATGTGAAAGAATGTATTTTTTTGTGTTTATATTAAATAAAAAAAAATATTAGGAATTATACAGGCACAGCACGGTTGTACGGATCAGAATTTCGCTTCGCAACCAAGCTTTGTTTGGATTCAGTCCCATTGCGAGGATCCTTGAGCAAGTAACTTCTCCTATAGCCTGGGGTTGACCAGTGCCTTATGAGGGGCATTTGCTTAGCGGAAACTGGCAAAGCTTGTGATATATATATATATATATATACAAGGTGTCCCAAAAAATGTATACACCATTCTAAGAAATATTACCTGTACATATAATTAACGTGTGTATATAGGTTTGGGGACATCTATATATATATATATATATATATATATATATATATATATATACAAATACGTATAGTTTGTGTGTGTGTCAGTGTGTGTGTGTGTTTGTGTCTGTGTCTGCCCCGTGAATTAGTAGTACGACAAAAAAGAGATCGATAAAATAAGTACTAGTATCGATATGGTCAACTGTATCAAGGTGGTGCCCCTGCATGTCTGCAGGCTAATGACTGAGAGGTAGAGAGCGGCTGTGAGAAAAAAGTGTGGGATGGAGGAAGAAAAGTGAGGTATGTCATCTATTTCTGTATTTATATGAGAAATAATGGGTAAGAGGAAGATAGCGAAATGACGAAGAGAATATTTAGATAGAAGGTAGAAAGATAAAAAGATAGAATAATATATCGACGTAAAAGAGAAATGAGATGCTCGAAAAAAAAGACTGACTTATAGATAGATCGATGAGTATACAGAGAAGTTAATAGAGAGTGTGCGCGTAGGCGATACATTTAAAGGATACATATCTTATGTAAGTACCAGAGAGAACTGGTGATGAGGAAGTGTGTGTGTGTGTGAGGAAATATAAAGGAAATTGGAAAATAACGATATACACATAAATGTATATATACACACATACACACAAATATATACATACACACACATACGCTCATACTTATATACATAACATACATACGCATACATACACACACACACACACATATATATATATATGTATATATATATATAAACATGGATATATATATATATATATATATATATATATATATATATATATATATATATATATATATATATATATAAACATGGAGATATATATATGTGTGTACATATATATGTGTGTGTAAATATATATACATGTATATACGTGTGTACATATGAATATATATCAAATTAATAGATAGAGCCATGAATGATGTGATGGGGAAGTTGGAGAGGAGTGGAAAAAGAGAAAGTTTAGGAGATAGTAAACGTGTAAGAGAGATAGAGTGAGTGAAAAATGAGGATAAAATAGATAAATGTAGGGAAGAAGAAGAAGAAGAAGAAGAAGAATAGAGAGAGAGAGAGAAGTAGAATAGAGTCAATTTCTTTCTTTCGTCATTTCTTCCTTTCTTTCTTTGTGATGGAGAAGCCAGTTAGACTTACTGGCCCTGAGTAGCCGGCAGCAAATGTTCTCTTTTCTGGAAATAACTCGGAATGTAATCAAAAAATATTGAACAATAAACGGAAGTTAGGTAAATTATTTCAACGGCTGCCGCCGAACATGACCAATTCCTAGGTTGGAGTCTGCCTCAAGAAATAAGAGTTGCCAACTAGAAATGCGATGGCACCAACGGGACGTCAGATAATACGTTAAAAACAAAAACGACGACCGTTTCGGAGGAGAGACGAATGAAAAATAGATTTAAAAACAACAACCCAATAAACAAAACAAAACAATAAACTATAAAATCAAATGAATAATAAAATTAACAACCCCACCACCATCACCACCACCACCACCACCAATAATAATAATAATAATAATAACACCAACAGCAATAACAATGATGATAAAATAGCCACAATAAATAATAGTAATAACTATAAGAAAGGAAAAGTTTTTAGTAGACAAGAGTCTTAACAATTAAAGATTTTTTATTTTATTTTTCACTGTTTATATTATTGTAAAAGAAGATCGGAAACCAGCACGGCAAACAAGAAGGACGACTATTCAATAAAATATAATTTGTAAGCATCTTTAAGCATTTACACTAGTGGCCACCTACACCTTCTCTCTCACATTTCCCTATTTCTCTTTCCATCTTTCTCTGGTTCTTCCAACTTTTCCCTCACTTTATCTCTATTTTCATACACTCTCTTTCCCCTTTCTATTACCTATTCTCTCCTTACTACTACAAAACCCTGTTTGTATCTTTCTTTCTAACTTTCTTTCGTTCTTTCTTTCTTTCTTTCTTTCTTTCTTTCTTTCTTTCTTTCTTTCTTTCTTTCTTTCTCTTATACTATATTTCCCAGTATCCCACTCTTTCTGTCTCTATTTCAGATATTATCCATCCCATCACTTTCATTCTTTTTCTTTCTTTCTATCCCATCGCATTTTCTCTCTACCCACCTCTTTCTCTCACCTTTATCGGCGCTTTGAGTAGACAGAAAACCCGTCGCTGAATTTCCTTTTAGTCTTGACTTATGGCTTCCGAATAAAAATAACAGAACTTAGTAACAATTTTAATTTCTCGCATGGTTTCCAGCGCGGAGGTTGGAGCCGTTGATAATAGAACAACGCCATCTCCGATTAGAATTAACCAAAGCAGAACCTCTACTTCAAACAAATAATGTATCTAATAAATATGATTGCTTCACCCCAATCTCTGATTCTCTGTTTGTGTCTCCGTCTCTCAATTTCTTCTCGATACGATCACAGTTCTTTGTGGTTTATTTACTATTAATCATTACATAAGTTTTCTACTTTACAATATTTAATTTCCAATTTTACTTTGCTTTAATGTCCTGTTGTCTAAAAAGCGCAGTTGTTTTAAATTTACATTGATCAATTAGTTATACGAGCCTCTAAGTCCACTCGTTTACGAGTTTACGTACTGTAAGACTCAGATCTAAAAGTAGACTATTTGTGTAAAGGTGTTTGATGTTTAAAATGAAATCAGTTAGTTGAATTGGTCGTCATCTTCATATTCAGACAGGAAACGAAAACAAATCCAGCAGTTACTAAATGGGAAAAAACATTCATGTTTCCAATAAATTCAATGATGATAATTGTAAGTTGCCTAAAATCTCTAAATTACTTGTAAAAAGATCTGAAACATTGTAATAATATCTAAATAGAATCTGACCATAGTGTAAAGTGTAGGACTGTACCAAGGGTTCACATTGTCACCCCTCATCTTCATAATCTTCATGAAGAAGACTAACATACACCGCCGGATTTGAAGTTGTATCAAAACCGGCGTGTGTATGTTCATGGGACTACTTAACGCGTTAGAAAACTAATCTCCATCATACACGGGATAGGTTTGCTGCCGAGTGCTGCACAACAGGAATGAAAATTAATGCTGCGAAGACTGAGACACTCGTCCTCTCAAGAAAGCCTGTGCAGTGCACTTTGCATGTGATTGAAGTTCCACTAAAGCAGTTGGAGTAATTCAAGTATCTCGGAGTTGGAAAGCAGGAAGCTGAATTAAAAGCAACATTTGCAGGAGATGGTGCTGTAATCCGCAAGCTTCAGCGCTTGTCATCAGAAGAGAGGTAGATGTAAAAGACAAATTCGTTGTCTTAAATTTGGTGTTCGTACCTACCCTTACCTATGTTGATGAATCTTGGGTAGCATCCGAAATAATACGACCACGAATACCAGTGGCTGAAATGGTGTTTCTCTGAATGGTCTTTGGAGTAACGTTACTCTAGCGAGTGCGTAACTTGAGATCAGAGATTCGCTCAGTATAGAGATGTTACGTCTTCGAATTGAGAGAATACAGCTATGGAACTACGAACATGTAGTTAGAATGTATATGGAAATAATCGATGGACAGATTTTACGGGAAATGCCAATAGGTTGGTCTCGTTTCAGGCACTTGGAAACATTTCCAGGGACGTTCCGTTCCATAGAGGTAGTGGGCGACTGGAACGGTATCTTAGATGCACGCTTGGACTGTGTGGAACTAGCAGATTCAGGAAGAGGTTGTAAAAGCCTCACAAACCTTCTCAGAGGCTTCCAACTGTCTGATAGGTTTCGACTGGATGTACTAAATATGCAAATGTGGACATGGTCGAATTGCATCGAGTCATCCAGATCATATCTACACAGGGTAATGTGTAGGGAAGCAAATAAGACTAACATAGGGGGTCTAAAATTCAAAGTAGTCGACTACATAGACCACAAATTTGTGATCTGTACAGTCGACTTAGATAGGTTTCATGGACAGAGACGTGGTTACTGGAAACTGAATTCGTCGTTCTCGGCGCACAAAGATTAGAAAGACTAGAATTGTGGTTTTATTATCTATTTGCGCCTCTGCCTCTCGGGCCCATCGAACAGCTTTTGTTCTCTCACTTCTTTGAGCACTCACCTTAGCTCTGACAATGTAACCTTCGTGTTTCGCGTCGAAGAAATGGTCTAGTGTCATTCTCGCAGCTAGCAGATCGTTGCAATGTCACTTCTAATCACCGTGTCTAACCTTTAACTAACTGTTAACTAAATTTCTAATCCGGTCCGTGTAGGTTTTATGCGTCGGGAATGAATGACGTGTTAAGCTTCCAGTAGCCGGGTCCCTGCATACAAGGGAAGTTCATCATGCAGATCTCAAATTTGGGTCTGAATTGGCGATTGATTGAAAATGTGGTCATTCTATACTATCCTTATCTACTAACTTAATGAAAAACCTATCTAAGTACGATCCCTAAGCGATTTGTCCAGGTTCACACTGACACATTCGGGAAATCTAGTCGATAACTATCAGAGAGTAGGAACTGTCTGATCAGGTTTTTTGAGGCTTTTACACCCCCAGCATCCACTAATTACTCCTACGCAGTCCTAGCAGTCGTCCAAGATGCCGTTCCACTCGCCCGCTATTAGTAAACTGCGAGATGTTCTCAGAAAGGCTTCCAGACGCCTAAAGAAATCCGTCCTATCCCAATCGGAGCGTAGATGACAACCAGTATAAAGGCACTAACTTTGCTATTGTTGACGTCTAGGACCACCAATATACTATCCGGGTCCAGGAAGATCACCCGTATCGCGAGATCCAGGCCTTTCCTAAACAGTACTGCCACCCCGCCTCCCTTTCCAGGCCGAGTAATCGTTTTGTTTCTGTAACCTAGCTACTCACTCTCCTATCTGTATATCGTATAGGGAGCCCTAGCAAATTTGATATGCAACGTTGATCAATCTTTCGTTGATTTGTTGAAGGGATGTGAAATTGTATCAAAGGACAGAGAGATGGGTTGCTACTACAGACGATGGGATTCTCTTGAAAGTGGATTTCTTTTCATCGGAAAGGGGCTCATCTTTAAGGGAGATACATTTCTTCCCAAAGAAGGTTTCACAGACTATAATTTCATTTTTTACGTTTATTCTTTTCTTCTTTAACTCTTTTGAAAAGTTTTCCAGTGTTCCTAGGGGTGGTTGTATTCTAAATAGACATCGTTACTTTTCATTTCTCGCTGTTCTAAATGTTTTCCACTACTTCTTTCCATCACGTTGCGTAAGAATATCATAATGCTATGTGAAAGAGTTTTATTCCTAATTAAAAGTTTTAAAGAATTTACGGTAAGCAATCTTCAGCATTTTACTCACCCAAATGTACTCCTACGCATATACATAAGTTTATACCTCGATTTAAACATATTGAGAGACGATATGTCTAGGTTACTTTACTTTTCAGACAAACTCTTCCCTACTTTCGTGCTAAGTAGATCCTTACAAGTAGAGTAAAGTGTTTTGTGAAAGGGCAGAGCAGATTGTTTTCAACAACTGGATATAAATTTATTTAAGTTTGAATATGTTGTCTAGAACCTCTTTCAACCTGCTTTTAATCCGCTTAAGGTGATTAATCCAGAAATGGTCACACTATTCCTATTTTCAATATCACTATAACACTAGAAATATCAATCCTTTCGCAACACATTTATTTTGTTATTTTTATATTTATAGAGTGCAATTGTTGGGCAGTATCAGTAGAGAGCCATACAAGCTGCTTTGCGGTATGTTACGGCTTTCTACGTTCTGAGTTCAAATCCCGCCAAGACCAATTTTTTTTCCTACTTCCAGATTAAATAAAAAAAGTACCAGTTTAAAAATGCGGTCGCACACACACACACGCACATATATATATATATATATATATATATATATATATATATATATATATATATATATATATATATATATATAATTGGATATATGAAAGGGGTGAAGTATACATGTGTTCTAATTGCAAATGACCAAGTTAGCTAGGTTTGAGCTATTTAATTGTAAAATTTTGAGTTTATAACTCAATCTATGATATATATATATATATATATATAAATTATTGACCTTGCCCTTGAATTAGAAATCATTATTTTTATATTTTATAATAACTTTACATTACCACTAAAGTGATTAGACAGAATTATGTTACCAGCATCAGTGTTTATCAGAAGTTGACACATGAATAGAATGGTTACTCTTACTATACCCTTTTATCATAATCACTGTTACAGTTATTTTATATCGATCATTGACTAATGTCTTAATATAAACGTTCTACTTAATATTTTGTCTACTTAATATTTTGTCTTAAAAGCCAATATTCATTAGATCTTCGTGTAATGTATCTAAAGCACACAGGCCAGATGGAACGCATGCCTTTTCTGCTCAAACACTTAGCTGGATTTTGAAGTCAACCATGTAAAGTAATATCATATTAGTAAACACGTTAATTATACTATGTTCCTGTTTCACAAGCATCCATTTCAGCTCTACAGTAAAATGTTATCCAATTACAGCGGGATCCCTTGGATCGATCGTCGCTTAGATGTTTTAAACATGGATGCATTGAATGTTTTTGACACAAAGTTTCTGGATAGCTATCCTTCATTCCCCCCTCCCCTGTTGTTTGAATTTAACACCAATACGTTCTTATCATATCCACGCATTATCATGTACCCATTTGCAATTATATATAATTATTGTTCCCAAATCAAATTTATTTTTTGGATAGAAGACAGTATACAGTGTTACAGTTCAAACCAGCAGAACGTACGTTGTGTGGATATAATTCTGATGTAAAGTACGTCAGATAAAGGATTCTGGTAGAGTTATGTTAGAGATATTGTAGTTGTACCAGCAGAGGTGAAAATTGTTTTGTAATTTGCTTCATTATAAGTGATATGTTATCATACTGCGCTGATAACACATGTCCCGTTAATTTTTACTGCCTGCTGAGCATTTCGATTTCTTACACTGACTACACAATGGAGGCAGCTGTTTCAATGCATTTATCAATTCCACATCTAAGTAAAGTTTGTGACCGATAAGAGATGCTGGGTACACACTTTTTTTTTAGAGAATCTCGATCTGATAGTTGAGTATAATGTCTAGGTGGTTGAAGAAATTTTTACTTGAAATTTAATTCCTGGAAATGATTAGTTTAAGCATCCTCAGATTATTTAAAGAAAGGACACAAGTTACATTTTAGTGAAATTGCTAAAAAAAAATACGAAAAGCAGCGAAGTAGGAAAAATATATAAATAGAAAGATAGATACTGGAGAAGAGGTTAGTATATGTATGTATATATATAAGTTAAAGAGAGAGAGAGAGAGAGAGAAAGAGGGAGTGAGAGAGTATAAGTGGGTGGGGGAGTATCTTTGTAAACATTCATGTTGCAATGGAGTTTTTAATTCACTTCTATTCATTCATATAATTTATCAATTAATATTAATCAAATTTATTATCTTAAATTATTCTTTTTAACTATACAAAGGCACACTTGCCGCCATTACGCATATGTTATATTGATAATATATTAGATATAAATAGAAATAATTATTTACATATCAGTCGTAGATATAAGTATTTACATATCAATCCTATTTTCAAAGTAGCGGACACTTGTATGACATGACCTCGAATCAGACTTTTGGCAATATTCTTTGATGTTGCCCATTGGAAATTAAAAAAAGTAAAAAAATTATGAGAAAGAAAAAGTAAAGCATCCCGTGGTATATAGGCTGAGTATCTGAACTAAAACATACGCTTGTATAAAACAAACTCTAACAAAACATAAAACCGTGCCTTTCCCTCGTTTGAAGCAAAGTATGACGACCCTGTGTGGTCGATCATCTTCCGATTTTGAAAACTAATCACACAAATAGTATACCCCACTGATAAGCTGGCAACTTATCTTTTTATTCTTTCCGTTTTCTGGAGATGACTGCAGGCAACGTTTATTAATTATGAACGAGGGACAGGATCTAAAATGTCTATGGTGAGGGTAAAAAGAGCAAAAAAGTTGCTTTTATAGTTCCGCCTCTGAGTCTTCAACATAACAAAAGCTAGGTAAAGAAAACCAAGTAGTATAATTAATTTAGGTCTAAAATAAACAAACTTTCAAAAGAGGCAGTTTTCATGACACCGAAATGTCTACATATTCCAGTGACTGTGTGTGTTCATGCAATGCTTTATGTTATTTTATAGGTTGATAACGTTCAGTTTACCAGACGACAAGCATTAGTTTACTATGCATAGATTTTGAAGTTGCTCTGTGTGTAAAAATATATGCTTGATAGTTTATGTATATATGCGTGTGTGGGTATACGTGAATATCCGTGTGTGTATATGTGTATCTGTGTGTCTCTCTCTCTCTGTATTATTATGTGCCCTTTAATATTCAGCAGGTTGCTGCAGAATTCTAATTGTAAGAATAAAAAGTGTTTTCAAAACCCTTTTGTTGTTATGTTTGTTTATGAAGGTGGTGAATATGATGGTGATGGTCGTGTTGTTATTGTTGATGGTGGTAGCGGTGGTAGTAGTGATGATGATAATGATGATAGTGGTGGTGGTGATGATGGGGATAGAGATGACGATGGTGCTGTTGGTGATGTTGATGATGAGTGTGAGTACGGTTCGTATAACTGGCTTGGGCATTGGAGCACTATTGAAGTGTCCCTAAGGCAAGTTAACCCGGCCATGGACGTATCTCTCCCCCAACTCACCAACCTCAACCTTCTCAAAGCTGCAGCTATGATATCTAAGTCTAAAGTCTGTCTTAAGCCAGAAAACTCGTTAGGCCGGTGCTTATTCCGGTTTCGTGGCATGAAGCGACTGAGAGTACAAGACTCCCACTGGACAGGACGCCAGTCCATCGCAGGGTTAAACCCCCAGCTAATGCTTATACTAATTTTCAGCTGAGTATAAAGGAGCAACGTGAAATTAAGTGGTTTGCTCAAGAACACAAAACGCAACCCAGCCCATGAATCGAACCCATGACATTATGATCGTAAGAAGAGTTGAATTAAAAATCACTGCTTAACACCTAATAAATGCTCATCAATTTCGCAACTAATAACAGTGATCTGTATTAGGCTGTATTACACTGACATCTATTTACTTGTAAACGACCACGACGTAAGGCAATCTGCGACGCCATCAGGTGTAATAAATATAACAGATTTAGTTCAGTACTCCCTACCAGGTTACTGCAAAACATACACAAACTATTGATACAGAGGTGCCGGGAAAGTGTTACGACCACTACGACGGACTGTTTAGTGGTTAGAGCATTGGGCTTGCAATCGGGTAATTGTGACTTCTATTTCCGGAGTGGATGATGCGTTATGTCCTTGAGCAAGACACTTTATTTTACATTGCTCCAGTAAACTCAGCTGTAGAAATGAGTTGCGACGTCACTGGTGCTAAGTTGTATCGGCCTTGCCTTTCCCTTGGACAACATTGGTGGTGTGGTGAGGGGAGTCTGGTATGCATGGGCGACTGCTGGTCTTCCAAAAACAATCTTGCCCGTACTTCTGCCACGGAGGGGAACTTTGTAGGTGCAAATCCTGTGGTCATTCGTGACCGAATGGGGTTTTTACCACACACACACACACACACACACACACCCACACACACACACACACACACACATATATATCAATCACATATATTTTTATTTGTTTGACCCGAATTGCTTGATCGTTTTTTAGGGGCTGTGCGGATGATTAGTTTAACCACCATCTCAGTGTGTTGTAGCTCTAATTCATATGAATTATCGAGCGCTTGCCACACAACTCGGAAGTGTTTTTCGTTAATTCCTGAGCTGAAATTCGATTCTCGCTAATTTATATTTGTATATATATATATATATATATAGCTTGGCACCAGTGACGTCGCAACTCATTTCTACGGCTGAGTAAACTGGAGCAACGTGAAATAAAGTGACTTGCTGAAGGACACAACACATCACCCGGTCTGACAAATCAAACTCACTACCTCACGATATATATTACACACACACACACACACACACACACACACACACACACACACATATATATATAAATATATATATATATATATATATATATATATATATATATATATATATATATATATATATTTATAAATATATATATATACGTATGTTTATCTATGTCTGTGTATTCGCATAAATGCTGAATGTCATATTTCTTTCAAACCCATTTTGTTTAAAACTGGTAGTATTTACAGATGTTCATAAACTTTATATGGATTCACCCTTCCTAAGTTATATGTTAAAGTTAGTCACAGTAATCAATTCTTAATAAGATGGTCGCCCGTATATTGTATTTACATGCAACTGG
>OZ024743.1:11009438-11056938 GCA_964016885.1 Eledone cirrhosa | reverse complement strand
TACTGCTGCTACTACTACTACTACTACTACTACTACTACTACTGCTACTGCTGCTGCTGCTGCTACTACTACTACTACTGCTGCTGTTGCTACTACTACAGCTACTGCTACTGCTGCTGCTGCTACTACTACTACTACTACTACTACTACTATATCTATTATAGCTGCAGCTGCCCCTCCTACTGCAGCTGGTACTGACACCGCCACCTCCACCACTGTTACTCGTGATTTTGATATTTTTGTTGTTGACTTTTGGGTGCATGTTTAAGCAGAGCAATTTAGACAGTTCAGAGCGAACAACAGAATTCGACTGAGCCTCACTACAATGTAAACCTACACGTGTATGTTTTGTAAGAAATTAAGATGAACATCATCACTATCACCCTTCTTCTTCTTCTTCTTCGACGTCGTCGTCTTCTTCTTTACCCACTTATTCCTAGAATAACATGCTTTTCGGCATATAGTTACGTCCATTTACGTTCTGAGTTCAAATCCCGCCGAGGTTATCTTTGCCTTTCGTCCTTACGGAGTAGATGAAATAAAACACCAGTAATGTATTGTGGTTGGTTTAATCGACTTTCTCTTACCCCAAATTGTTGGCCTTGCGCCTAAATCAGAAAAAAATTAATCATTATTATTGGTGGCATAAAGGTGGTAGATTAGCATTATCGGTAGAGCGTCGGCCAACATGCTTTGCGGCATTCCGTTACAGTCCTTTCCGTTCTGAGTTCAAATCCCGCCGAGGTTAGCTTTGCCTTTCATACTCACGGAGTCGATAAAATAAAGCGCCAGTCACGCACTGGGGTCGATGTAATCGACTTTCCTCCTCTCCTTCAAATTGCTGGCCTTGTGCCTAAAGTCGGACAATTACTATTGGTGGCATATGGATTGACAGTATCAGTGAAGCTTTGGACAGGTTTTGCGGCATATAGTTATTCCGCTTTACGTTTTGAGTTTAAACCCTGCCGAGGTTAGCTTTACCTTTTATCTTCACGGGTTCGATAAAATAAAGTACCAGTCACGCACTGGGCTCGATTTAATCAACTTTCCCTACCCCCAAATTACTGGCCTTGTGCTTAAAACAGAAACCATTATTAATATTGTAGACAATCTGAGCGTCTATGTAAATTAACTGGCTAGTTTTTTGCATACTTTTTGTCCAGGACTTATGGACAATTTCCAGAAATCCTTGGCCTTGCAATGCTAACGCCGGGCATTGATGGTTTAGTATAAACTCTACAGATACGGAAGTACCTTCAGTTGAACCTGACCATTTAACTCTAACAGAATCGTGGACCCATGGTAATTGACCTAGCTTATCTAGTCTGACCCAAGAATACATACACATACATACACCTGCATATACAAATCTATTCATTTTAAGGTGTTCTTCTCCGCCACACTAGGCCCAGATTCCTGCAATAAACTTAATTATAAATACATATAACTGTGTGTGGTTTGGTGTGGGTGGAAGTGGTGATGGTGGTGATGGTAAAACAAATAATAAAAACAATTGTAGATTGTAGAATTGACTGCATAATCTTAAGGAAAATCCCTTGAAGCCCCACGAATTAAAACCACTTAAGAAATGCATTCTGACTGCAATAGAATTAAGCTGTGATCCATTCATAACATTCCACTTGAAGTAATTAATAAAAACGCCTCTAGTAAGCAATCTTGAGTTACACAATTTAACTGAACGCCATTGCCATAGTTTTACTTTACTTAAGGGCAAAATAGTTTATAACAGGTTCTACCCTCCTCCAAATATGTCTGTTTCTCTATATCCTTTATTCTCAAACATTAGTATCTTCCAATTTATATCCTAATACACTAGTTCCTCTTAACTAGAGTTACATATAAGACAAGGACAAACGCTTTGAAAAGCGTTTGTCCTTGTCTTATATTTTCTCCTTATTTTCAGCTTTCTCCACCACAGCTATGGTATATTTTTTTTATTGAGCTCACTTTAATATATCAGAAAATAAGCAATTAAACACGTGCATGGTTGGGTGGTTAAGAGGTTTGCTTCGTATCGACTTATTTCCATGTTCAGAAGTGTCTTTTTTCTGCTATAGTCATGTGAGTAAACTGTGTGCATGCAGGCCTGTCGTTTATCTATTTCTATATTTCTATAAATCTTTATATCTATATAGAGAGTCTGAGACCGGGGATACAACAAACCATTGGAGTACTCAATACATGGGGAGATGCAGAGTGGGTATAGAGATAAGTAAAATCCCAACCGCAGTGCCAGGTGGTTTCGGGATTTTATTTATCTCTATCTCTATCTGTCTATCTTTCTAAATAATCTGCACACACAGAACCTATTGGACATAATTACCAGAAGAATCTCTAACGTTTCGTCCTCAGAGCTGCATCCCATTATAGCGAAGCACTAACGAGAAGTGGATTTAATATAAAAAGTAGCATACATTGAGGACACCTCGACCACTTCAAAGTGATTTAGAAAAATAAACTATTCCTGTCACACATTCAATCTACAAATGTCGCTAAGAGTTTATTGTCCCAAATTAGAAGACATCTCTCACATAAGAATAAAAACCTTGAATTCTTCAACTTACACAATGTTACGGCTCATGTCTAGATAGCATCGCTTCCCTTATCGCACGACACACACACACACACACACACACACACACACACAACATCAACTTGTAACTGCCGAAACAGTGGTATAATGATCCTTATACCACCTGATAGCATCAAGAGAAATTTCAAATCTTACTCTGAGTAATGTAAATCTAGATACATTTCTAGAAATAAAAGATACACTGATTACAATTAAAATTCCTTTGATCATAGGTCTTTCTGTTTGATTAGAATTAACTTATGACTAAATAACAATAACAGCAAATTGTACATCCATCACAAATACCTATCGTTATTCCCGAATGTTAAACATTCGCATCGTTGCTTACCTGTCTCAATATACTATACATAAGTCTATACACATACACATACATATGCGTGTGTATCACCGTGTCTGTGTCTGTATGTGTATCAAAGAACGAACAAGAGGTGAGAAAGGGGAGTGGCATTGATTAGGAAATAATATTTTGGTAAATTTGAAACGTTTCATATTTTCAGGGAGCGTACAAACCTGTATTTGTAAAGTTATAATAATTTGCCTACGTCAATCTTCACTAAATGTGTGCAGCATAGTACTTTATCCTCACCCCTCTAAGACTTTACTAAACTTAAAAAAATAAAATAAACTCTCTACTAATGTTAATATAGCAGTTTGATTATTGTTGCTGTGTTCTTAGTTTTAATTTTTTTTAAACTTCCTGTTGCTTTACTAGACTCATCTAAGTGGACGGTCTCCCGCTTTCTAACTGGCGTTGGTTTACTTTGATATGATATCACTGGAGTGCTTCGAACCTGCTGACCTCACCTTCACGGAGACTTTGCTCATCAAGAAGACGCCATTACAGAGATTAAACATATGAAGAAGAAGAAAAAACACAAAACAAAACAAGTATTAGTTGGTACAAAAGGGAAGAAGAAAAAAGGGGTGGATGTTAAGAAAGATAGAAAGAAAGAATTAAAAGAAGGGTAGCTTTCAAATCTGGTAATCACTTAGGGAAGTGAGAATATGTTATTATTTTATATGATGCCCTACTAAGAAAAACAATATCGACGATTCATAGAAAGATGTCAAATGGGTGTTTTTGTTGTGGTTACAATAAATCCAAACACATGATTTCTCATTTGTGTGTATACGTTCTTTTGTTTCTGTCATTGGACTGCATTTCCATGTTCAGAAATATCTTATATCTTTACTATAGCCATGAGAGTGAAGCTAAGTACAAGTAAACATTGTGCAGGCCTGTCGTATATCTATATTTATATCTCTACAGAGAGTCGGCGGTACCGAGACCGGAGAGACAACTAGCCATTGGAGTACTAAATGCACAGGGAGTAGAGAGTGGGTATAGAGATAAGTAAAATCCCGACCACGGTGCCAAGTGGTTTCGAGATTTTAGTTATCTCTATCTCTATCTCGATCTATCTGTCTTTCTAACTTATTTGCGAACAAGCACACACTGACACGCCACACACACACACACACACACACACACACACATATATATATAGAGAGAGATACATAATGTGTGTGTGTGTGCATGTATAGAAATATATAGATAGATATACATGTATGTATGTATCAAATCCCGCCGTGGTGTGCTTTGCCTTTCATCTTTTTGATATATAATGTACTGGGTTAGTACTGTGATTGGTTCTTTCCCCCTCTCCTTTTTCTTTGGAAGAAACTGACTGTTTCGACCTGTAGACGTTTATAATGCCTACAATACACTATATTTAATGGCAGCGTCCTACAACTCTATCACGAGCTAATGGTAATATAATTTATTTTACCTTAATTTGAATTTAGAAATCAACTTGTGATAAAACAAGAATTTATTGAACAAAAGTTATACAATTGTGATAATATTAAAAATGAATAAAATCAAAATTAAGAAGTGAAAAATAGAAATAAAAGGGGAAGGGTAAAGAAGGGCAGATCTGGCTGTATAGGAAAATAAAGTACTTTAAATGCCATAAACGAGAGGAAAGGGAGGGAAAGCGCAAGAACTATTAGGCAACAGAAGAAAGGGAGAAGGGAAGAGGGTGACAGATTCTACACCTAGAGCAGTGTTTCGCGGACAATGGCCAGCGATATCCGCTGGAACAGCCACACCACCTCGCAGGATTCCTCCCTCAGACGGGCAGCTGTCGTTCCGATTTTACGGTACAAGGACACCTGAGGTCTCGACAGCGACCGGTACAAAGAGAAAGCGGCCTGTCAAGCCCCGGTATTTGCTTGTCTTTCATTACGAGTCGTGGTATGGGGCTTCTTGGCCGAAGCGACTAAGTTGGAGGCGGAGAACTTGTGATTAGACGTCACTTTTGTTTGTTGTTATTCAGTTCTCGGTGAGGGAAGTTAAATTTGATTGGGTCAAAATGTTATATTCAATCATAAATATTTAAAAACTATAAAAGAGAGAAACAAAGAAAATGTTGGGTGAAAAAATTATAAAATAAATAAATGTAAAAGAAGGGGTGAAGAAATAACGAAAGGAAAGCATTACAACCTCATCTGCATACCGCAGACAAGCTGGCAAACACATTGTCACAGAGAAGTCAGTGATACTCGCTACATCACCTATTCCACCTCACAGGGCTCGTTCCTTATGAGAGATGGTCTCCTCCCAATATAGTGGAGGAAATCAATACTCCGGGAATCAGGCCCATCAGAAGTTTCGATTGTAACTGGCACAAAAAGGAAACGGAATGTCAATACCTGGTATTCAATCTTCACTTGTTACATTTTATTCTCTACATTGGATAATGGTGGATTTGGATTGTAAGCAGAACTTTTCATACGCCTACCTAACGTAATTTTTACTCAACACAAAAGAAAGCATCCGTAATATATTAATTATATTTACGGTAGATAAAGCTTGTAATGTGACTCGGTCAATTAGTGTCAAATTCCTGAACAATAGGGAAGATGATTTCACTCACAGTACTTGATTACTTTAACAGCATTAGTCAGTTATGAATGCATTATCATCAACGCTAGGCAGTCTAACGCATAACGAGCCGATTATGTACAGGCTTACATTACGTGATGTTTCATTGTTAATAGTCTACGAAAATACGCAATGAATGTGCGTGGAAATATGTATATAAATGTGAATGTGTGGTCATGAATATACGTGTGTGTTTATAAATACACACACACACACACACACACACACACACACACACACACACACACACACACATATATATATATATATATATATATATGTATATATGTATTTGTATGCATGTATATATGTATATATATGTATGTATATATATATATGTGTGTGTGTGTATATATGTGTGTGTATGTGTGTGTATATATATATGTGTGTGTGTGTGAGAAGACACAAAAATGCAGTCACACGCATACAATTGATTATTAATGGTTGACTAAAGAAAGCAATTATGTGATTTTATGTGATTTTAACTATAAAGAAGATGTAACATAAAAAATAGTGTCAGGTGGAATTCCATATAATAAATGATTACAAACTTTTTAATTAATTATATAACTCATGATATAACCACTTTAATTTGTGACTGGATGGTGCCTGCAGTCGTACAGCCTTATGTAAAATATGTTTTTAACAATAACATTGACTTCTCATTAGTATCGGCACATTTGATAGGCCGTCGGAGAAAATACTTTGTAATAATTAGTCACGCCGCGTACATTTCTAGGTTCAAATCCCGCTGGTTGGAATTTAGCCTTACATCGTTCAACGGTCAATAAACTGAAATATGTATCAAGCACTGGCATCAATATAATCGACTTTTACCATTCCTTAAATGTAATGCCCTCGTCCCCAATTTAGAAATCATTTTACATGCTCAAATGTCAGTATTTCCACAAATTGTCACTTGTGATACAAACGATACTATATATATTATATATTTGTGAAAGTTTGTCTGTGTGAGTGCCCAACTCTTCTCGCTCTTTCTTTTCTATGTAGCTACCACCTATTTCTCTGTTTCCACTACAGTGTTTCAATTTTCTACCTCGTAACACTATTCGTTGTCTCATAACATTACTATCTTTTATACTCACTGTTCACTCTTTCTACTTCCTTTCATTTTTTGTCTTTCATTCAATTCTTTCCAATCTACGACTCCTATTCCATTTAGTACCCACAGCGACTATCTATCCTCTTTTTAACGATGCTTCAATCACGACCATCTACCACTTTCGACGCTGTCGGTGTGCGAAGAAATACAACTGATTTATCTAGAACGAGATATCAATTGAATGACGTAGAAAAAATTGTAGTTGCGGGGCCAAGGGTTTGCAATAGGTTACTGAGTATAAACCCGACTGATAGATATATGGATTTTTCTTGGATGTGTTCTCCAATGCATAAGAGTGCATATGTTAATTAGGAATATAGAATAGATTTTCTATCCATAAGGTTTTCTAGCTGCCAACAACCAAGATCATCTTAGCGTGAAAAGAAAACTCACCCTTTGTGAAGCACCATGACTATCTGATGACGGTACGGTGAAATAAGCTATTTATGGTTTTTGGAGATTATTTAAACCTAGCATTTTCTGAAAATATGGTAATTTGAACTAAGTAATATTGGTGAGTAGAAGGGAGGGATGGGACTAGTATTTGGCGCTGCTACTAATCTGTACAAAGAGTTTGCAATATCAGGGTGCATTCTTTCAATAACTTAATCAAAAAAGGAAGGGAAGTGCACATGATCCTTATCAAGCTCATGTGACAGGCAGGGTTACCAGATCAATTACATAAAACTGGTGGATTGAGTTAGAAAGTAGCTGAGAATGAAAGTTTTACGCATATATGTGTAATACATATACTATAAAGACTGCGTATAGGTTGGTTGTAATTTAATTAGTTGGTAATTTAATTAGATACCATGCAATTTCTACCTTCAAAAGTTGAACAAATTTTAAAAAAGGAGAAACAAATCTAGTAAAGTGCTGTCCTGTATAGTAACGTAATTTGTTACATGTAGCTGAATGTGGTTACCCTGGGGACAGATTTGATTATTCCTGCTTTGCCCCTCAAACATAAAATCTACTTCTGACTTAGATGTATGTGGGGAAATTGCTATGATGTGATTTTAATTCCTTATTAAGGACATTGGCATAGTGAGAGTATTAAATAGACGTCAACAGTTATTGAAAACAGGATTACAGAATGTTAGTTTACAGTACTTGTACTAATGCCCTTTAAAATAGGAGTGTCTTTTAAAGTTATTGACACAACTCTTCCTGCTTGAGTCATAAACATATAACGAAGTGTGTTAGTAAACCATATTGTTTAATAATTTGGAGCCAGCAAAGAAGCCACTATGCGCTCATTCAACCTTCAAGAAAATATAGTTAAATCTTCCTCAAATCTGTTACTGAAAAAAGATGACACAATGATTTTGATCATCTTCTTACTTGATCGGTATAAAGATTCTGAAATCACGATAGTTTAGTCATTTAAATTTGTTTGTCAGTTTTCAATCTCACGCGTTAGAAATACCAAGTATTTGAATAAACAAAAACAAAAAGCAAAAACCTCATCCTCCTTTTTTCTCTGAATTAGTATCTTCTGTCAACTAGAAGCTTTTGGATCAAGGGCTCAATCTTTACCTCAGGATATGTGTAAATTTCTCTCTAAGCACATTACCGAATTTCCCTATTTGGAAAAATAGTTACTGACCCAACTCATTAGCGTTAAGAAGAGTGCATCCAACCATAAAACACCTGCCCAGGAAAAGGATAGGAGCCATCATTTCACAAGCTAGAAGTCGACAGCCAATAGTCTGTACCGAGAAAATGAAATGAAATGAAAATATAGTCAAATAAAGCGAGAGACAAATAATAACAGATGCAATCGTGGAAAACTGGATTTAAATTGGTATTTACACATACACATTAAAAAATGTATATTCAGAGATATGAATTTCTCTTGTTAAGTAAACAAACGTTGGGGACGGCAGGCGCTAATTGTCTCGACATGTGTCGCAATGAACCGCTGCGAGGACTATTCGAGCATACACGTTATATGTCAACCATCATCTAACAACGAGCGAGCGTTCCTCTCTTGACTCTGCACGACATTGGATGATAACATGTCATTATGTTTGTATTTTCTCATATACAATTCATAGGGAGAAGAAAGCTACAGCCTGTACGTCAGAATGCGTGAGTGCCCGCACGTCAGTTATATATATATATATTGGCAACATGACCCTCCCAAAGCGTAACAATATATATATATATATATATATATATATATATATATATATATATATATATATATATATATATATCCATTCGTTTGCGTCTATGCTGGTACATATCTGTGTGCGTTCTTAACTAGTGCAAACTGGAAAATTAAATGAGCAAATCCTTCCACCACGTTTCAACGCTTTTATCTTGTTTGTCTTGTCTAATTATGTAACCGTTGGGAAGATGGGTCTCTAATTGTCAGCCACCAACATAGCTTGTGCAAAAACCCATAAGCATCAATAGATAGAGAACAAGAATACTATGTGACGTCTGCATTTGACAAAATACCGGCGGGAAGTGCGTGTGGGCCGGGCATAGTTTATTGCTTTCAGCGGCATGAGTATGTTCTAGGAGCACAGGTCAATAGAAGTATATTAATGAATGAATACAGTAAAATAATAATAATACGTAATATTAACATAAAAATAATAATACATATACTAAAAACACATGCACGTGTATATATATATATATATATATATATAATTGTTATACTTTGGGAGGGTCATGTTGCCAATACGAAACACACGCACCAGTTGCTTTCACTTCAATTTATTATAATAAATTTATAATAAATTTATAAATTTCTGGTTGGTTGGTTGGTTCCACAACCAGATAGTTGTTTATATATTGTCATAGTTCTTTCGTCACACACTCTGTGACCTCTTCAGTGACTGGGGATTCCTTTCTTTGTTTCTGTGCCTCTCCTTTGTTCTGTCCTACGCCATTTTGTTTCTGTGTGTGTGTTGTGTGCTCAGTCTGCGCATGCGCCACATCCGTAAAACTAGAAATGTAGTGTATAGCATAAGATGTATCGAAGGACAATGTAGAGACAAAAATATAGTGTACATAGGTGAGACAGCTCGTAGTGTAGGGGAACGGATAAATGAACACTGGCGAGACCTTCAAGATAGTAAAGAATCATCTGTACTCTACCAACATGCTAAAATAGAACACAAGGGTGAATTAGAGAACATAGAAATAAAAATAGAATCTACACACAGAAAAGACGCAATGTTTAGACAAATTACAGAGGCAATAAACATAAAAGAATTACAACCAAAATTAAATAGAAAATATGAGTGGAACAGCAACATCACAACTTACAATTAAGGACAACATGAAAACACACACACACATAGAACAAACAACCAACCAGTAACATGTAAATAAACAAATAAATACATGAACATAAACACACACAGACACCCGGATGTGGCGCATGCGCAGACTGAGCACACAACACATGCGAGGGGGGAAGGCTGCAAGCTTTGTACTCCTACCTTCCCTCCACCACTTTTCTTAGTGGGCGTGGCACTCACGACAGTGGGCGTGGCACTCACGACAGTGTGCGAGGTGGAAATGGCATCCATTGCTGACTACCAAATCTACACAGTTTTGAGATGAAAATGAAAATTTCGCCAAAGAAAGGGGCGAAAATTAGTTGACTCAACGTCTGCAGGCCCAGGCAAGGGGTTAACTAAACAATGCTATTAAATTAAGCAATGAACTCAGTTTTTTTGACAATAATCCGTAAAAATCCGGAGCGAAGTAATTCACATCTATATCAAGTGGCAATTGATATAGAGAGGGAGTTTGGGAGAGAGTTCCGTGTAGTAGATATATATTTCTATTTATTTGCCACCAGGGCATCAAAGATTGGGACAAATACAAAGGGGGGAGTTTACATACATTTAAAAAGACGTGTAAAAAAAACATATAACAAATTAAATTTAACAATCGATGTCCTCAATAGGGAGGGGCGTTGACATCGGTCGCACACACCCCCGAAAAAATGTGCAACCCTCCTCTTCAGGAGCACAAAGAGCGGGTGCTTCCTTCCTCTCCTCATTCTTCTCCTCTCTCACCTACAGGCTGATATAGAGAGAAGGCCCATTCACTCGGGCCATTCTCGCTACTTTCACCCATCTTTCATAAAACTTGCTGGGGTAGAGCACCTCTCTCTCCATTCTGATCCTTCTTCTAAAGTGGTACTTGAAAAAAAAGACCAGTTGTTGGCCGGAGAGATAGGTGTCTGACCTCAGCCCTTTCAACCTTGTCCACCATACAACTTCTTTCGCCATGGCTATCACACAGAGGAAAACCGCCTCTCCTTCGTTTTTGAAAGGGGGAGGCGGTTTGATTGTGACAATGTTCTCGGTGGTCAACCGGATTGGTCCCACCCGCGATAGTAGTCGTTCTACATAGCCCCACAGGTCAGCAACGCCCGGGCAGTGTACGAATGCGTGTGCGACGGTTTCCTCGTCACGCACGCATCTTGGACAGATCTTCTTCGAGGGGTCCCTACCCGGGCGCCCGTGTCTGTAGAGCTTGTCCCGAACGGGTAGAGCTCCTCGGTAACATTGCCAAGCCAGGGACTTTTGGAAGTTGTCCATCGGTCCCGGGCCAAACGTCCTACCGAACAGACTGGCCAGCTCGTCTTCCTCCATGCCCAGAGCCTGTCCGAGAGCGCCGTCGCACTTACTGCGCACCAACCCTCTATAGAATGTTGAGGTTGAGTCTCCACTGATTGCCGGATCCGCTTGCCAGAGGGCCGTGAGCGCCTGGGCACATTCAATGTGCCAGTCGCCCATTTTTCTCGGTCTTTGTTTGATCCAGGATTGCAGCTCGGTGAGTGAGACGAGTCTCGGAAAGGCTCGCCTCACAAACAGGGCCCACACCGGCTGACCGGTGAGGAATACCTGGAGGTGCCGTAGCCTTAATGCGTGTCTACGCATCGTCAGCCACGGCATCCCCAGCCCTCCGTTCGAAGGGTGTTGACAGCAGATGGATCTTCTCACCAAAGGAGCCCGCTTCTTCCAAAGAAATCGGAAGAGCGCGCGCTCCATTTTGGCGAGTGTTTTCTCTGGGCAAGGCACGACGGTCAAGCGGTAGTAGATGACGGACGCTATATAAGCGTTCGCCACCTCCGCTCGACCTTTCAGGGATAGTTTGCACTCGGCCCACTTCTGGGCGAGTGCAAACACCTTGCCCGTTACCTCGTCCCAGTTTTTCTCCACCTGGAGGTCCGGTCCGAACCAGACCCCGAGCAGCTTCACCGGTCCCTCCGTCCAGCGTCCGACGATGCCGTCGGAGGGCATCGTTTTGCCCCTCCACGTCCCGAGTTGCAAACCGACGGACTTGTCCCGGTTCAGCTTGGCCCCTGTGAACCTTTCATATTCCTCCAGTAAGGTGCCGATCTGCCCGATTTCCGAGGCGCACGACACACCATTACTGTCACGTCATCGGCGTAGGCCGACACCGCTTTCCGCAATCCCGGTTCCAAGGGGATGCCCTGCAACAGCTCCAGCTTCCTCAGTAGTGGCTCGAGAGCCAGCACATACAGGAGGGAGGAGAGAGGGCATCCCTGTCGAATGGATCGCGTGATTTGGAACGGCTCCGAGAGGTAGCCGTTCACCTTGACCCTCGAGCAGGTGTTGCTGCTGTGCATTGCAGCAATCCAGCCCCTGAAAACGGGTCCGAAGCCTGCCGCCGCGAGCACCGCATCCAGGTACCGATGGTCAACCCTATCGAACGCTTTAGATTGATCCAAGTTGATCAGGGCCCCACCAAAGCCGGGTTCGTTCCCTACCCTCTCTATGATGTATCGCATGAGGTGGAGGTTGTCGTGTATGGACCTGGACGGGATTGCGCATGTCTGCGCTTCTCCCACCAGGTTCCCGACGACAAGCGCCAACCTCTTCGCTAACACCTTGGCCAAAATCTTTAACTCTGTGTTTAGCAGAGTTATGGGCCTGAAGTTATCTATGTCATCCCCCTTGTTCTCGTCCTTCTTCACCAGCGTGACTACGCCCTTGGTCACAGAACTGGGAATTCTCCCGTTCTGTTGCCAGTTGCAGTAGACCGCCTCGAGGAGACCGGAGAACAATCCCGGCATCGCTACATAAAGTTCGTATGGTAGACCATCGAGACCCGGAGATTTGCGTTTGCCGCATTGGCTCAGCGCTTTTCCTATTTCAGCGGCTGAAATCGGCCTCTCGCAGGACTTCGCCTCCCCGTCCGAGAGCCGCGCCAGACCGTCGAGGTATGGACCGAAATCCATGGCCCCACCCGGCCCTCCGCCCCTCCCGAACAGTCGTGCAAAGCGCCGTTGAAAGGCCGCGCTCATCCGCTCAGGTTCAAGGATCACGCGTCCATCCTGGTCCTTCAAAGACCGAATCGTGGACTTGTTTCCAATTTTTGCCTCTGTCACTCGGGCCCAGCTAACAGCTTTGGCTCCCTCGTTACCCAGAGCACGTATTTTACTCCTGACAACGCAGCCCTCGTGCTTCGCATCAAAGAACTGGTCTAGGGCCGTTCTTGACGCCAGCACGCCGGCCACGTTGCCACTCCTAATCGCCTCTTCTACTCTATTTGTTAATTCCCTTTCAGTTCTATTCCTATCTGATGCTAATTCCCGACTAAAACCTATCGATTCTATTCTAATTTCTCTCTTGAGAGAGCCCCACCACCTGCTGTTGACAATTGCCCCCGTCAAACGCTGCTTAACTAGTGTGCTAATCCGCTTACTGTAAGCTTTGTTTGTCGGTAAAGACAAGTTTAGCTTCCAGTAACCGGGTCCCTGTCTATGAGTTCTATCAAGGTTGACCACTCCGGTCAACAACTTGTGATCCGAATAGTCAACCATGAACATTCGTGGACAGCTTAATATGTCCCTATCCTTATTTCTAACTAGGAACCTATCTAGGTACGACCTGGATGTTCCACTGCGATTACTCCACGTCCACCGTGGCACAGTCGGAAAATCCAGTCGATATCTATCGGCCAGATCAAATCGGCTGATTAATCGTTTGAGGCTGTTACACCCCCCTCTATCGGGACATGCCCCTACATAGTTCCAACATGCATCCAGGATACCATTCCAGTCCCCCACTAAAAGCAAGGAGCGATACGTTCCCAGGAAATTCTCCAGGCGTCGGAAGAAGTCTGGTCGCGGTGTCCCCGATGGGGCATACGCTGCCACCAGCCTGAAAGCTCCACCTTCACCACTGCCGACGTCTAAAACCACCAGTCGACCCTCCGGGTCCAGGTGTACCTTCTGTGTGGCAAGACCCAGGTATTTTCGCAGCAGAACGACAACCCCACCCCCACCCCTCGGCTGACAGAGAGATGCGTAGATCTCAAAGTCGTCGAAGATGGGGGCCAGTTGGCGCTCGCTGCTGATCCTGGACTCGCAAATAACCATTACATCCACTCTGTGCGACCTGAGGTCATTTAAGAGTTTGCCCTGTTTCCAGGACATCCCCAAGCCGCGTGCATTCACACATCCAACTCTTATATTGGCCATATTGGTGCTGAAGAGGTAAAAAGGAAGAGGAAAGGAAATTACTTACCTCTTCGTCTCCTGGGGGCCAGGCTGCACAATTTCCATGGGGGTGTTGGAAGGGTTGTTTGGTGGGGTGGTGGTTTGTAGTGGGGTGAGGACATCAGTGTGTGGTGGGATTAGGGTGTTTGGTGGGGTGTGGGTGTCTGGTGTGGGGGTGGGGAAACATCTCAATAGGACGCTGTTATGTGGTTTGGTGCAGTTGGTCCCCACATGCATTGGATGGTTGTTTTTCAAAGTTACATAGGTTTCCGTTGGGACCCTAATCATCATTAGATGCGGTTTGTTCGCTGCGTAGGTGAAAGTGATCCCTTCGGTTTCCACCGAAGGGTTATTTTCTATCGCTTTCATCAACGTTTTATTGTTCTTGTTAATGTATGTATAGAGTTTTTGTTGTGTTGTGTTTGTTTTTGTTTGTTGTTCTTGCGGGTGTTTGCGTTTTATAGTACGTGTTATGTTTTGGGGAGGGGTGGGTTTTTTTATTTGTGATGTTTGTTCTGTTTGTGCTGGTGGCTGTGTGTTTGTGGCATTTTTGTTAATGTGGTGCCTTTTTTTTTTCTTTTCACCTGTTGAAAGGGTTCTCCCTCGTCGTCACTGGGTGACGTTGATACGGAGTCCTCTTCCGTGTTGTTGGGAGGGGTATATTTTGGGGTTTTGTTGTTGTTGCTTTTGTATTTGTTTTAGGTGGGGAGGGGTTGGGTTGAACAGTGTTTTGTGTTGTTATTTTTCCGTGTTGTTGTTGTGGTGGTGGTGGTGGTGGTTGTGTTGTTGTGTTCGGGGTTGGCAGAAGAGCCTTTTTTTTTTGACTCGTTAATTGAGGACAGGCAGCCCTCAGGTGACCCCTGCTTAAGCAGTGGAAACATGACGGCCGCCTTCCCTCCACTGAAATGTTTATATAAGTTAGCCCGTCCAGAGGCACGCGTTGTGGGATATTCGCTATTCGTTCTGGGCTCATTTGCACCAGAACTTCTACTGTGGTCCCACCAAATACACCTCCGGAGCACTTTCCTATTGAAATTATATTGTCTTCGTCCAAGTTTATTATTCCACATAGTATCCACCAAATGTTTACATTTGGTGTGATACTCATTATTTTTATTCTTTGTGTCCTTTTTCCCCTGTATGTGGGGTAAAAGGTGAAGTGGGGGGACACAATGGGTGCTATCGAGTACTTTTGAGCTGTTGACTCGTTGTTCATCAGCACCGAAATGCTACCAAACAGTTTACCTTTTTGTATGAAGGTTAAGTCCTTCATTGCGTCTTTTAGAACCAGCTCAATCTCATTTTGTGATAATTGCGCTGGTTTTCTTGTTACGTTCGATATTGTCCTGAAAACCACAGTTTTCAGGACAGCCTCTCTACGTAATTCCTGTGGAGAATTAATGCTAAAAGCACCGTTTTCACCAAAAGTCACAAATTGTTTTGCGTCTTGTAATAGTTGTTTAGCATTTGTTATGTCTATTGGCGTGTATAGTTCGTTTTTTTTTTACGGTCTGTGCAAATGTTGTTTTGGTGTTGTTGTCTTTCGTGTTACTGTCACTGTTGGTAATATTGGTGTTGCTATTGTTGCAGTTGTTGGTTGTGGTGTTGTTGTCATTGTTCTTGTTGTTGGTGCTGGTATTATTTACCGGATTTGCTTTCGCGGTTTCGATATTTTCCACGTTTTTCGATGATGCGAGGGGGGATGGCTGCAAGCTTTGCACTCCTACCTTCCCTCCACCACTTTTCTTAGTGGGCGTGGCACTCACGACAGTGTGCGAGGTGGAAATGGCATCCATTGCCACCAAGTCTACAGTTTTTAGATGAAAATTGAAAATTTCGCCCCAGAAAGGGGCGAAAATTTGTTGACTTAACGTCTGACGGCCAAGGCAAGGGGCTAAACCAAACAATGTTATTAAATTGATCAATAAACTCACAGTTTTTTTTGACAAAAATCCGTAAAAATCCGGAGCAAAGTAAATCACGTCTATATCAAGTGTTAATTGATATAGAGAGGGAGATTGGAAGAGAATCCGTGATATAGAGAGGGGAAAATTTGGTGTTTGTAGATATACAGAGAGGGAAAATGGGAGAGTGCCGTGTAGTAGATATAGAGAGGGTGAGAGATTAAGGTTGATTGATATACAGAGGGGGATTGAGAGAGATAAATGTAGATATTTATAGAGAGTGAGAAAGTGTATTATTCTTAGATATAGAGAGTGGGATAAGAGAGGCGTTGTTCTAGTAAATTTAGAGAGGGATAGAGTTTGGTTTTAGTAAATACAGAGACGGGGATTAAAAGGGAGTTTTGTTTGATAGATATAGAGAGGAGGAGAGTTTGGTGGCACTCTCGGATCCCAAATAAAAGGATGGGTGGCAACAATGGAGAGTCTTGGGAAATCAGTAATTGTATAGTGTACGTTTGCAAATATGGGATTTCTTGTAATGTTCTTCTTTTGTCATGTATAACGTGTTTTTTTAATGTAAAATAAATTTATTATTAGATTCCCCAGCTGCTGTATCAATATGAATCACTTACAATAACATTTTGCCTGAGATAGATTAACAAAATGTAATAAGCGGGTGTGGGAGGGCGTGGAATAAAAACCGTGGGACAGGTGGAAAAAAATCTGACAAACAATCTGACAAATTAATTAAGAGACGATTATTCAAGACCTGAGGTTAAGTGAATTATTGGCGGACGTAAGAATGAAAACTCAATACAGAAGTAGAATTTAAATATTTATTTATTATGGCTAAGCCTTGTTACTCTGGAGTCTCACCTGCGTACTCACCAGACAAGACGAGAGATCCTGTGAGTGCGCAGGTGAACCTTTAGTGTAACAAAGCCCACCAATAGCCATACATTGGGTATAATACCAGTTTCTTACCAAATGCGAAGAAGCTCGATACATTAACCCCTTAAGAAAGGGCCCAGAGCCAATTTTATGATATATATACAGTGGCGGTTGAACGGAAGGGCATGCTCCCCTCCAATAATTATATTTTCTCCCCAAACTTCCAAAACACGCATCTATTTGGATAATCGCTACAATTTATGTACATGTTATATTTATCGCATATCAAAGTTTTCTGACCATTTTAGAGTGCAAAGAGCTAAACTAGTCACTACAACTAAATTGTCCAAATTTGCCCCCCTCCCCCCGCCTAATTCAGAAATGCTTCCACCGCCCCTGATCTGCTTCGTAGAATCGAGACGTATCCGACGACCGCACGATTTCAGAGTCAGGTTTGATCACCATTTCGATCGTGCCTCGAGCTGGTCGCCCGAGAAACATTTGTAATATGTCCAATAAATTCCTTTCGTTGCAACACTGATTCTCTTTTTTTCTGTGATATATATATATATATATATATATATATATATATATATATATATATATATATATATATATATATATATATATATATATATATATATATATATATATATATATATATACATATATATATATATATATATATATATATATATAAATATATATATATATATATAAAATATATACATATATATATATATATATATATATATATATATATATATATATATATATATATATATATATATATATATATAAATATATATATATATTGTTATACTTTGGGAGGGTCATGTTGCCAATAAGAAACACACGCACCAGTTGCTTTCACTTCAATTTATTATATATTTATAAATTTATGAATTTATAAATTTCTGGTTGGTTGGTTGGTTCCACAACCAGATAGTTGTTTATATATATAGTCATAGTTCTTTCGTCACACACTCTGTGACCTCTTCAGTGACTGGGGATTCCTTTCTTTGTTTCTGTGCCTCTCCTTTGTTCTGTCCTACGCCATTTTGTTTCTGTGTGTGTGTTGTGTGCTCAGTCTGCGCATGCGCCACATCCGGGTGTCTGTGTGTGTTTATGTTCATTAAAATATATATATATATATATATATATATATATAAAACGAAAGAAGTGTGGTAAGGAACTAGGTGTACCATAACGCACCAGTGTACTCGATACTTAAGGTAGTAGAGTGGGTAATAGGTGAAGAGTCAGGACCCCGACGGCAAACTTAACTTTAAGTTCAAGTTAAGTTTGGTTTGACGTCGGGGTCTTGACTCTTTTCCTATATATATATATATATATATATATATATATATATATATATATATATATATATATATATATATATATATATATAAAATATTAATATATAGGAACAAAGAATCAGTGTTGCATCATAAACATATTTAATTATATATTACATATGTTTCACTGTCGATCAGATCGAGGAACGATCTATTATTGATCGAACCTGACTGTGGAATCAGAAGCTCCTCAGATATGTTTTAACATGTATACTCGCGTCTACACATATATACATATCACATATATAAATATCACATAGAATTAATACCTTGAATTAAAAATAAGAATATAGTTCATGAAATGACGTTTTCCAAGGCGGACCACAACTAAATAGCTAAAACCAATAAAAGAATAATACGTAGGTGTAAATGATGTGAGACAATGAAAAGTTTCTACACGTACACAGACCCCTACACACATAAAGACACCAACACCTACAAATAATTTGGCTCTATTCCTTCTCTTTAAGCTTTCTGAACATATATTATAAACAATATTTCGTTTTCCACTACAATGCTATGTGTTTGCCTGGTGAGATATACACTTTCTCACCACTAAATCACAGACACACATGAATTTACACCACACACACACACACACACATACAACACACACGCGCGTACGCACACGCTCACTCACTCATGCATACACATTTATACATATATTCAGGTACACACATACATGGGCACATACCCACTCACACAAACGCATACATATTGAAGTATAGGCAAAGGCTCATATGCACAATCCTATGCACATACACACATATCTATACACATACACACATATCTATACACATACACACATATCTATACACATACACACATATCTATACACATACACGTATATCTATACACATACACATTTATATACACATACACACACATACACATATCTATACACATATCTATACACATACACACATATCTATACACATACATACATATCTATACAAATACACACACATATCTATACGCATACACATATCTATACACATATTTTTCTATATACTTCGATACAAACAAACACATAAATACACAAACTATAGACACACACACACACACACACACACATATATACATATATACATATACCTTTACAAGCAAGCATTTGTCAAGGAATCCACATACGTCTAAAATAACAGACCATAAACCATGAGGGAAGAAAGAGTGATATATCACAATGATTTAATAACTATAAACAAACGACGCTCCAGGAATTCCCGCGCCACTTTTGACACACGAAACAAAGGCCATAGTTTGACCACTGTCGAATATCAGAGTCAAAACTATTTTATCGGGACGCCGAGCCGTCTCCCTATAGGTGAATACTGACGTTAGAAATAGACAGGCTGTATACGGTTCGGGGGCCCGTATTTTCTTATTTTATTTTATTTATTTATATATTCATTTATGTATCTATTTATTCATTTATTATTATTATTATTATTATTATTATTATTATTATTATTATTATTATATATATGTATATATATATGTATATATATATGTATATATATATATATATATATATATATATATATATTGCATGGGTTACCTTTTAGCTTCATTTTATTTTCTATTACTCATCTGTCTTTCAATGTGTCTCATGCAGCACACTCCCTGACATATATATATATATATATGTGTGTGTGTGTGTGTGTGTGTGTGTGTGTGTGTGTGTGTGTGGTGTATGCGTGTGTGTGCGTGTGCGTATGTGTGTATATATATATATATATACTCTGTGAAACAGGAAAAAAGAGAGTGGAAGGGGGGAAAGAGAGTCGAGTCAGACAGAGAAAGTGAGAGAGAGATGCTAGAGAGATGGAGAGCAAGAAAGAAGGATTGACAGAAAGAGATTGAAAGAGAGGGTGAAACTTTGCAATCTGAGATTTGTTTGCTGTGCATTTTCATAAATTCACTTTATGAACATTCACTGCCGGTGATAGCCATAAATAAGGTGAACGGGGGATGTGAAAAAACTTTGGTCGCGCCTTTGGTTGTTGCTTCTAATTACTGGATATGGCGTCAGTTTATATTGCTCTCTGCATTTCACAGTGTCCTGTAAGGCGCCGTAGAAACTACCAACTGTTTTAGATGTTGCAGACAAACAAGCATTTCACATACAGGCCACGTCTTTGTAAGTTGTCAGTGGTGCGTCGGACATTAAGCGACACTGCCTACCGTCAACTATATACAGAATGCAATCACTGCAACACATAACAACGTTAAACAATCATCATCGCACTGAGCCACCATGGAAGTGTCTACGTGGTCAATTAATCTGCTAGAAATAGCAACCGAATATCTCCTAAATTTCATCCATAACTATTGAAAGAAACTGTCTATAATTTTCAAATGATTTCGAAAATAATGAATAATTTGATTATATAACAAACATCCTTATTATTAAGCTGGTGCTTGGAATATAACTTAAAGTTCCTTACATAAAATCATAAATGTTTTCAGATAAATATAAAAAACATTAAAACAAATAGTTTTGGATTGTAGGATCAGAGGTAGTCTCATGCGGTTGAGTATCAAAAGGGTTGAATAAAAAAAAAAAACATTGGATAATTTAGTCCTAATTCTTATTAGTTCTTAGTCAATGGGTTGGTCACGGTTGAAATTTTTTGGTAATTAGTCTGACCGTTCAAAGATGACATCAGCAATTTTGTTCAACATGAGATATCCTTGTAGTTGTCATTGTCCTTCTTGCCATTGTCCGTTTTATATAACAAAGTGAAAAAAGAGAGAGATAGAGTGGGAAAAGGGGAGTGAGAATATTTGTACTCTTACCTGTACTTCTTTTCATTTGGCGATCGCTTCGTTTATTCCAACTTTTCACTTTCGCATACCCTTGCCTATATAAAAGATAGGAAGAAGAGGATATGACAGCTGTTTTACCAAATGTTTGTCATAAACAATCCTCCAGCTCACTCACAGTAAACTATTCAAGCAAAATATTTACATATTCAATATTTAGTTCTCGGAATGTAAAGAGACGTCACTAATATTTCTCTACCTGTTCCCGATACCTGTTCTAACGTCTTTGCCAATACACCGCCCTCAGTACCAAATTGCTTTTGATTTCGGCACAAGGCCAACAAAGTTACTGGTGTTTTATTTTATCGATCTCGTAATGGATGAAAGGCAAAGTTAACCTTGGTGGCATTTGAACTCAGAATGTAAACAGCCGCAAATCCTATTATCCGACGCTCTACCGATACTGCGAATCCACCACCATGCAGAACCAGTAGTAAGGCCAGCAATAACCCAGTACATTACTGGTACTTTATTTTATCGACTCCGTAAGGATGAAAGGCAAAGTTAACCTCGGCGGGATTTGAACTCAGATCGTAAAGGGACGTAACTATGCTGGAAAGCATGGCGTCCGACTCTCTACCGACACTACCAATCCACCGCCCTATCATGGCGTCCGACCCTCTACCGATACTGCCAATCCACCGCCCTATCATGGCGTCCGACCCTCTACCGACACTACCAATCCACCGCCCAGAACCAGTAGTAATAATGGTTTCTGATTCAGGCACAAGACAAACTATTTTACGGAAGAGCGAAGTCGATTAAATAGACCCCAGTGCATTACCGGTACTTTATTTAATTGACCCCGTAAGGAGTAAAGTCAAAGCTAACCTTGGCAGGATTTAAACTAAGATCATAAAGGGCCATAACTCTATGTCATAAAGCTTGTTGTCCGACGCTCCACCGATACTGCCAATTCACCGCCCTAGAATCAGTATAATAATAGAAATTCTAGACTAAAGAAAGCATGTTGGTGAACGAAACTCTGCCAGTTTGCCATAAACTCTTCTTTTGGATGTGGTTCAGGGCGTGTGTGCGAGTCGGTAACACCGACCGGTTCCAAATCATACAAATATCAATCGTATGCTAGAAGAAATTTCTGAGAAATTAATTTGCATTAAAGAATCCCAAACATTGCCATTTAAACGATGTAATACGCTTTTTTTTTTCTGTTGTATGTGTTAATGGAAACTTGATGACAAATAAACGGGGAAACATTATTTCATTATTCAAGTAAAGTGCCGTATTAAGTCGCGTTTAGCCACGCTTTCGTTTGAGATAAATTTGTATAATCGTTTGACAACTTTGCGTGTCAGTTCGTTTGAGTTGGTTCAAACAGAGCTGCACAGTTTTTTCTTGTTAATTTCCGCTGAGTTTTGGGAGATAAGGAAGACATTTGAAACATTTCTTTTGTTAGTTGATATTTATTTTAAAATATCAACGAGAACCCTTTCGAAACAAACAAAAGCTTTGATAACTGCACAGGAAACACATTTTGCTTTCTCACGTCAACTTTCTTCAGTTTCTTCTACATTTTTACTTTTTCACCGCAACAGTCTGCCACTCCTCTCCAGGCTCCATTTTCTCTCTATCATCGCGTGGATAGTGTAGTATTGCTTCGAAAAGGTTTTGGTATCATCTAATTCAGGGATAGTGAGGAAAACAATCTCCTATACTATTTCCAGAACTTTGACTGAAGAGGCTATTAGAATGGCAACCTCGTGAAACTGCTGCTATTGTTGCTTGTTTAGCTGCTGTTTGCCACTATCTGCCGTTCCAGTTCTTTTATTGTAAGATGACATGGAGTTCACAATCGTCAGATTGAGCTTCTCGGCTTCTATAAAACCGACAAACATGAAGATGTACTTTCTGAAGAGGAAAACTTAGGGCCTAGAACACAAGCAAAAAAAAATAGGTTAATGATGAAGACCACGCAAATAATTTACCCTAGCATCGTATAGAGACATCCAGAACACGCTGGATGCTTTTGCCAACATAGAATAAAAATGCTTTTGGACGTCTTTAGGTGTAACTAATTTTAATATATAAGGGGGAAGGCCAACAAAATTATGGGTTGCTGTGAATCGAACTGTCCAGCAAGTTCTCATCTGTGTATGGATGTTTTATTTGTTTAAATTAAATCTTGTAATAATCTTTTTTTGTTGTTGTATAATTTCATATTTATTCTGTTGTTTAGTCTTTATCAACATTTTATGAGCAACATTTTATGAGCATCATTTCATGGTTTCTATCTTGTCCATTCCTACATGATTTTTCAAACGGCATGGCCATCCCCAAAATGATCCCCGAGAGGTGGATTGACACTTTCATCGCATCTTCCCATCAGGGTAACTCATTCACCATTTTATCTGCTGGGACCATAAAACATTTGCTTGACGTGCTGTTATTTCCTGAATTTATTGCTTTATTCCATAATTCTACAAGCTAAAGAGGACAGCTCAAACATAGCACCAAAGTTTCAATTCGTTGATGCAGTTTGAAAAGATTGTTTAACATTTTTTGGACAATATTTTTAAATAGAGGATGGTCATAGCTGGACATTTATGATCATAGAACTGCTCAATCAGGGCTGACCTGGGTTTAAGTAATAAGAGAAACACTATTACGTATGCATTGTATCTACCAGTATGATTTGCATCTCATCTATGAACCTTGTGTCACTCACTTTCTTATATGTCTCAAGCAAGTTATGTTCTAACGTCATTGTATACTACGATATACGAGTAGAATTTCCCTGCTACGTATATCACTAATCTACCTAATTTTCCCCTCTTCCCACATCCACTTTATGTTACTTACATAATACGTCTTCTGTAGTGAATTGTTGTTTTTATACATTAAATTTAGTGGAATTATTATAATTAATTACGTTTAATGAGCGGTAATTTAGGAATTGAAGACAAGTTTTTACACACAACATACAAATTCAGTTACTTACATTCGTGGGAATATATGCTAATAGCTGCTGTGCTTCTGGTTTAACCTCAAGTTAACTCTTATTGTGTTGAACAATGATTAAATATATTCCACCTATCACCATGACATATTTATGTATATCTAGGATTACAATGTGATTTTAGGGAATTTGGTTACTACTTATCGCATTTCGGGTGACCCATTTGGCTCGTGACTCAAACAACCTATTATACCTTTTATAATGTATTATGTATATATTATGTATATTGGAAATTTCTAAAACACTAGTTTTCAGTCTGTTGCATATTTAAGTGTTTTGAAAATATCTGTAAAATTTACAGACAATTACAATTAATACTAAAAAACATAATCAGATGTCACTACAATGTTTTATATGTCCATATTAATATTTAATTAGAAACAACTGCCAAATACTAAAGATCAACTAAATACTAACGCTCTCCCCGTCCAGCGAGGAGTTCTCTCCGTTTTGGCTCATTTCTCCCCGTTTTTGTGAAAAAGGGTAAAGCTTTCATTATGTAAAATCTCTTCATTTTGCCTCATTTCTCCCCATTTTGGAGTACTTTTTTTCATGGTAGTCCCCGTTTGGTTGTTTAGAGGTCAGCAGGTCTGTCAATATGACATTTTAAATGTTTTGTTTATAAGTTGTGTATACACACATAATACCCACATTGTTTTCTTTCAATGGTATTTCACGTAGTAAGTGGAATAGAATCAACCGATGGTCGTACTCCAATTACCGATCTATTTCTACGTCTTTTCAAAGGCTTTAGTTATTTTAATTAAGTATTATATATTTCTATTGGACCCACGCCGTCAATAATGATAAAACAAGCATACCAACTGTGAAATTTGTGTTTTGATGGTTGAAATAAGAGAGACCCTATAGTTATGTTGATTATTGACAAGTGGAAGTGATTAAAAATAAGAATAATATTTCTAGAATATAACTACTGCAATAACCAGATAGATGTGCAAATAATATACAAGATTTAATGTATGAGTAACTTTAGAGCAATAACTATCAACAGGATTAGAACCGAGGACCCTTTGACTTGAAAATGAATTTCTTATTGAATTAAACCAACAGCTCTTCAATTATCCGCAACACTCACTCTTTCAAAACTAACATCTCCCTTCAGCCCTAGGCCAGCCGTTTCTCTTCTTTCTATCGCTACTGTGTAAAATCTCCTAAGCACTCACTACGCATTTTTCTACCCAGTTCAGCAATCCTTTGTATCACCATTTAAATAACTGAAACTTTTCCTGTAGACATTGGCCTACAGCGATTCAACCTGAACATCAACCATCACGATCTTAGCAATCTAGTAGATTCTGCCAATGTCTTGAACCTTAGCCAACCTACCCCTTCTGATTAACTAACAAAATAAATTAGTTCTGTACAGATGAATATAAATCGCGAATTGCCAAAACGAAAGTTGGTGTTGGTTAGCTATGAGGTTGATCTGTAGCATCAAACGTAATATCAGCCCAATATTAATAAAAATAACATGAAGAGCAAACACCATCGCCACCAATATCATCATTAGTATTTCTAGAAATCAGATATCTCACCGAACTTTAATCCGCTCCTCATAAATCCTTACTTATTATGAAATAACATGTTATTAGTATGAATCTACGTTTTCGACTAATTATTTCTCATAGAAACCATTTTGAAGAAATATAGTATAAAATTATGTGCTAGTTTATATAAATGCTCAATCATCTAATAAAACTATATTAGATTTTGAATCCCAAAACATATAATTTTACTGAAGAAAAAGAGATAGTTCATAAATCATACACCAGAGGCAACGTCCTTTGGCTTATATATATAAACAAGAGGTTATTAATTTAAACTTCATCAGGAATTTATGACCTAACTAACAGAACAGATTATCTAGATAATGTGTGATATTTGACAGTAACTAAATTACAGGTGAATATTAATAGTGTAAAAACAAAACTCTATTACATAACCATGAGGGCATCTATATAAATGTTGAGGTCACAATCCTGTTTTACGGTTTAAAAAAAGAGCTTCAAAATAACACCAAAGCTAGTCAGATATCAACCCCATCGAGGAATTCATCTACTAATACTGCCAATACTACTACTACTGATGATGATGATGATAATGATGATGATGATGATGATGATGATGATGATGATGATGAGGAGGAGGAGGAGGAGGAGGATATTGGTGGTGATATTGATGGTGGTGATGACGATGATAATGATGACGATGATGACGATGGTGGTGATAGTGATGGTGATGGTGATGATGATGATGATGATGGTGATGATGGTGATGATGGTGATGATGATGATGATGATGATGATGATGTGGTGGAGGAGGATTATACTGCTCTGTACACACAATAAATAAGCCACTTTCTCAATGATGTTCGATCGAGCATTAAGTATCCGTTGAACAGAAGAATTCTACTGCAGACATAAATGAATATATGGGCAAAGTTTTGTCATGTTGATTCCTACCCTCATTTCAATGTTGTGGCATACTAAATTAGAGTATGTAATTAAGTTATATGTCATTAGATATATTTCAGAAATATAACTTCTCTCTTGGACATAGCATTATTTTACAAGCAAAAGTGTGCTACTGTGTTGCGTGAAGTTTTCAGAGATCCGGTGGTGCCAGCCAGTTCAGATTCTCAGTTGCAACCATTTCATCTAACTATATGAAATTAACGATTTAAAAATAAATAGGGCTAATTTATTTTACGTCTCTCTAACCAACCCAATTTATCTCCCTTGAAATATTCAAACATTAGGGCTTATTATCTCTTATGTATATACGAAGGTAAAAATGTGGTCAGTTCAACAGACACTATCAATTGACGCAATACACGACTAGATGGTTTATAGCAGTAGACACACTGACTGTCCTCACAATGAATTTCCTTATATCATAGTCAAGCTGTTATAAACCATTAGCTTGATTCTGCTGAAGTGTTTGTTACGCTACATTTAACATTTGGGTTCTATAGCTTCACTGCAAATACTGATAGCCAACAACAATCCATATATGCAAATCCATGCTAGAAGCCATAGATTGTCGAATTATCGATCGTCTAATTACGAAGTACTTAATATAACAAATGTGAGAAAAAGTTTACACTGTAATATAACAATAGTATTTTCCTCCATGTTGTAAGACCTCCATGTTGTTGAGACTGGAATCGGGAGTATCTGAAGAAATGTGGCAGAAGAAAAGTGGTCACCTTGGTAGTAGTAGTAGTAGTAGTAGTAGTAGTAGTAGTAGTAGTAGTAGTAGTAGTACAAGAAGCAGCAGCAACATCATCATCATCATCATCATCACCACCATCATCATCATCAGCAACAGCAGTACCTGCAGTAGTAGTAGTAGTAGAAGCAGCAACATCAGCATCAGCTACATCATCATCATCATCATCATCATCATTAATAGAAGAAGAAGAAGAAGAAGAAGAAGAAGAAGAAGAAGAAGAAGAAGTTGTAGAGATGTGGGACAGCATGTTTGTGGAGGAAATCCTTGATTAAACTACCCTTTATACTAAAGTATATAAGTAAAACACGGGCAAAATTCTGAGTTTAGTTATCCAATAGATTCTAGTTGAAATTTGTCAGGGTGATTAAACAGCTAGTCATTTATATTAGGGTCTTGATAGGGAGGGAACATTTTCTGTAATGCTACGAGAGAAGTATAGTTGCTAAATCATCTTTATAAGCAGCAGTCGTCTTTCATTTACATAAATCATATCTTCATTTTAAGAAGCTTGTAGATTTTTCTCAAAACTCAGCTAGTTGCCAATTCAGCATACCCTAACGTCTGGCGCCAATTTAATATTTGATGGAAAAGTATTAATGAAGCAAGACGGCCCCAGCTAGTCTTGAGATCTCACCTTTACGTCAATGACAGTGACGTCATTGTGGTATGTTGGTCTAGACCGAAATGCCTGCCTCGTAATTTTAAATTAATTCATAATTAATGCTATATCTGATTCACTAAATTTGTAAATATCTTTTTCTTTTACATTATCCCTTTTTAATAGGGTCCGCTTTTAGAGAGATGGAGTGATAGAGTGTGTTTGTATCCGTGAGTGAATGATAGAATGTTTGTATGCTTTTACATACGTCTTTATTTGTGTGTGTGTGTGTGTGTGTGTGTGTGGATATGCCTGCGCATGTTTTATAGGGTATTACAAAAATATAATAGTGATGTGACGGCTGTTTACTCCAACCGTGTCACACCACTTGTCATCGAGGCCTCACTTTTGGGCGAAGCTCTACTGCATTATGTTAACTTGACAAGTTAACACCGTTACACCCTGAACATCGAAGGAGAATGCCTGAATATCTGATGCTACTTCCACCTCTAAAGAAATCACTCAATATCATTGAATTTTGAGAGGAACTCCTTCCTCTTCAGTAGTGACCCAAAAGCAGATTTATACTACCGCGTGGGGTTACCTTGACAGTTACCGTTCCATTTTGACTGATCCTTTTTTCAGTGTTGTTTTCAAACAACTTACTTTGAGCAAACGGATGAGTCTTTACACTTTTTAGTCAACAAGCTAAAAATAGCAGCCAAATTTCCCTCAAATCAGACATCACCGTATTACAAAAGAAAAAGATACATTCGATAACGTGAGTTTATAATGTTTCATAAAAGATTGCCTAATCACGGTTGATTCGTATTTATTGAAAGGTCTTCTAGATCAGTGCTTACTTGGATTAGATATCAACAAAGACAGAACTTTCAATTCAAGCACTTGACCTGTCAGAAACAGTAGCCAAGATCTTTGAAACCATATCCCAAAGTCTTAAATATGAAAAGGTATGTTGGATAATGTAGTTCATGATTTCATGATACCTCTAAAGAGAATGGATGATCTATTGCAGGGGTTCCCAACCTTTTTGTCGTTATCGCCCACTTTTCCACACATAAAAATTCCCATCGCCCACCTGTGCAGTAATTTTAAGGACGTAAAAATAAAGCATTATTCAGAACGGTTGCTTAAAAAATGAAATATTTATTGAGATGAAAAAATGGGCGTTCGGAGTTGAAACGTTATTCAGAAGAAGGAAGTTTTTGATTGCTAAATGTTTCTCAATGAAACAAAATTGAAAAATGATACATGTATTAAATGTTCAACAAACTCACCATGTTTAGTTTTCAGTGTGATCCTTGTGGCTGATGCGACGCAGCTAGTGCAGACACACTAGGGAAGAGCGAATCCGAGCTCTGTCATTACAGCATACCAGCCATTATATGATCAATAACATACTTAATTACCGAAAATCCTTTGTCGCCCACCAACATTTTAGATCGCCCACCATTTCCTAAAACTTCGTTCATCGCCCACCCGATAGTTGAAATCGCCCACCGGGGGGCGATATCGCCCAGGATGGGAAACCCTGATCTATTGTGATTAATGAAACTTTTCTTTTCTATTAAAGTTGATTTGTAGCTAAATAAGAACAAATAGGTGTGGAATAACCTTTTATTTCCTGGGTAATACGTAAATGTTGAAACAGAACTCAAATATTAAAGTAATCACAGTAATATCCAGAAATATGGTAAAAAATAATATTTAGCTAATGATGGTAAAAAAAAAAAAGGAAACCAAAGAAAAACAAATCATTAAAATAAAAAGGAGGAGAGAAAGTAAGGAGTGAAAGATATGTAGTTAATTAGATAGACAGACTAGTTAGATAAATAAAAGGGTATATATATATATATATATACATACATACATATATATATATATATATATATATACATACATATACACACACACACATACACGCGCACACACACACTCATATATATATATATACATATATACATATATATTATGTATATATATATATATATATATATATATATATATATATATATATATATATACAGTATATATATACATAATATATATGTATATATGTATATATATATATGAGTGTGTGTGTACGCGCGCGCGTGTATGTGTGTGTAGAAAGAAAGATAGATAGATAAATAGATAGAGAACTTCAGAAAGAGAGATAAGAAAGACAGACAAATGCAAACAGAAAGAGAAACATTGAAAGTGAGGGGGGACAGGCAAAGGAGATGGAGGTAAAGAGGGGTGGGAGAGAGATGTAGAGAAACTAGTAAAACAATACAAACATACATACAAACATACATACATATATACATACATACACACATACATACATATGTGTATCTGTGAGTATGTATATTTATATATAAATATTTAAAAAATACACAATAATCAATGATGTCAACTGTAGTGAAAAGAAATGTAGAAAACAATTCGAACGAAATATTTCAATTAAATGTACGCTGAGAGATAATTAACAAGCCTATTTTGATGGTTTGGGTGATGCGAGGAATAGGTGAGGTTATTATTTTCATTTCTTTATTTATTTGTTCATTCATTTTTTTTCCTTCTCATCTGGTAAGTAAAGAAGCTGGCAGACGAATGGCGGGACCAAACTTTCCCATTTAGAAGGAGATTCTCGTCTGACTAATGTAAGCCGCTCTAGGAAAACTCATCATACAATTTCTGCCTGCGGAGAACACATAAACTGACGGAAGCTGGATTCGGCCTGATCATCAGTTTGGCGTCAGCTTCTCATCATGAGGTAGCGCTTGATTGAGGGTCTATGTAATATAGTGTGATTGAGATCAGTATGAGATTTAATGGGCTGAAAGGATGTGCTAAATACACAAATACATTCAGAGACACGCGCGTATCTATTAACACACAAAAATACACACACATATACTTACATACATACATACATAGAGACACATAAGCGCGTGCGTACGGAAGTGGTGGTTGTGATAATGCGGTGGTGGCCTCTGAATTACTTCTGATGTAAGCTGTAGTAAGCAAATGTCGTTTGATATCGACACACAATCCCACCTATCTACCTACCTATCTACATACTATGAAAGTACTGGTGCGCACACCTACAGCACACTGGAAACTAAGTACTTAACATACACACTTGTTTACCGAATTCCGTACACGAGAGATAATTGATAGCCAGTAAACAGCATACGTGCCAACAAACATTGATACATTTATACACTTGTATGTACGGCGGCGAGTTGGTAGAGTTATTAGAGCCTTGTTTAGAGCGATGTTTTGTGAGGTATGTTCTGCATCCCTTCACGCTGAGTTCAAATACACCACCGTAAAGTTTGCCTTTCGAACTTTCGGAGTTGATATAAAGAATCTGCCTGTTCAGTATTGGGATTAATGGTTAATATTATTATTGTGGATTGGCAGTATCGGTAGAGGGTCGGACGCCATGCTTTGGCGCATAGAGTTACGGCCCTTGCCATTCTGAGTTCAAATCCCACCGAGGTTAACTTTGCCTTTCATCCTTACGGGGTCGATAAAATAAAGTACCAGTAATACACTGGGATAATTGCTGGCCTTGTGCCAAAAGTAGAAACAATTATTATTGTGAATTGGCACTATCGCTACAAGGTCGGACGCCATGCTTTGCAGCAAAGAGTTACGGCCCTTTATGGTCTGAGTTCAAATCCCGCCGAGGTTAACTTTGCCTTTCATCCTTTCGGAGTCGATAAAATAAAGTACCAGTATTATACTGGAGTAATTGCTGGCCTTGTGCCAAAAGTAGAAACAATTATTATTATTGTTGTTGTTGTTGTTGTTGTTCTTCTTCTTCTTCTTCTTCTTCTTCTTCTTCTTCTTCTTCTTCTTCTTCTTCTTCTTCTTCTCCCCCTTTCCCTCTTCCCTTTCTCTCGAAGAAACTGCAGTGATCAAACGTTTAAATGCCCAATGCACTCCATGTTCCTACAGCGCCTTTGAAACTCCATCAGGAGCTAAAGGTTCAAGGCAAGCAGGCCTGTATACGTACACACACATAAGCATGGGATCACTCAGTTACGCACATTTGACTAAGCACACACACGCATGTGAAATATTACTATATGAATATATATATATAGCTTTGAACTTGAGCTGATCAATCGCGAAATACGCATCACACGAGAATAAACATAATGAAAATTTGACACCTCATCCATGTTTATTGTGAATTGGCAGTATCGGTAGAGGGTCAGACGCCATGCTTTCTAGCATAGTTATGTCCCTTTATGGTCTGAGTTCAAATCCCGCCGAGGTTAACTTTGCCTTTCATCCTTACGGGGTCGATAAAATAAAGTACCAGTAATGCACTGGAATAATTGCTAGTATTGTGCCAAAAGTAGAAACAATTATATATATTTATATAAGGCCAGCAATTATCCCAGTGTATTACTGGTACTGTATACGGGGTCGATAAAATAAAGTACCAGTAATACACCGGATTAATTGCTAGCATTGTGCCAAAAGTAGAAACAATTATATATATATATATATATAAAACGAAGGAAGTGTGGTAAGGAACCGGATGGACCATAACGCACCAGAGTACTCAATACTTAGGGTAGTAGAGTGGTTAATAGGAAAAAGTATGACCCCGACGGCAGAGCTCCAGCCGTTTCGACGGCTATTTCTGCTTGAGCTCTGCCGTCGGGGTCATACTTTTTCCTATATATATATATATATATAACGAAGGAAGTGTGGTAAAGAACCAGGTGGACCATAACGTACCAGAGTACTCGCTACTTTGGGTAGTAGAGTGAGTAATAGGAAAAGGTTCAGGACCCCGACGGCAGAGCTCAAGCCGTTTAGACGGCTATTTCTGGACTAAATTAGAATTTGCTGTATAGAACTTACTTTCAACGCTTGACCGGCTTAACCCACTCCCTCATTGTTCTACAGACAAGTTCAGCCACCCCCACCTCCTACCCACCGCCATGAAAGATTTAACTGTGTTTACAAGAAACTTCGACCAATCCTTTTGACAACTACAACCTTCAGAAATGCATGATTATCGCATGCCCATATATGGGATTACTCCTTGAAAAGTTCGACTATATCATTACCACGCTAAAAATCTAATTTAGTCCAGAAATAGCCGTCGAAACGGCTTGAGTTCTGCCGTCGGGGTCCTGAACCTTTTCCTATATATATATATATATATATGGGGAGGGGGGGTATGTATGTATGTGTGTGTGTGTTCTTTATCAATCAAATTGCCTAAATGTACTGTAGCATGGTAGGTAATTGAACCTGTGACATGTTTTCAATTCTCAACGCAATGTATTTTTCACTTCACCAGTCGTAATATGATTTATATTATTGAGGCAACAGATAATTCCCATGTTCTTTATTTGTCTTTGATATTTATCCTCAGGTTAAAGCCAGCCGTGTGTAGAGTTACATATGAACTTCCTTGTTTATAAGTTAATATGAACTTCCTTGTTTAAAACGGTGAAGTGTTATTAGAGGAAAATATAATTGCTATTATTACATCAAACTACTGCGTGGTTGTGATCTTGTTAATTTGGAAGCTGTATAGTATAAAATTGTGGACAGACAAGCTTGAGTGAGTGGTTATGAAGATTACTTTGCAATCATGAAGTTTGGTGATCGATACCACTGCTTATTGGGTAGGTGACTTTACCATTGGCTCGTGTTGACCCAAGCCAAGTGAGGGAAAGTGGGTAGACCAAAATTATGTAGAAGCCCGGTGGATAGATAACAGACCTGCAACCTCTAAGAACCGAAATGGGGACTACCATGAAAAAGAGTGCCTCAAAACGGAGGGAAATTAGGCAGAATGGTGAGATTTTACATAATGAAAGCTATACCCATTTTCACAGAAGAAGAGGTCTCTCACCCACCTCAACTACCTAGGTACTGACAGTACCTTAATCTAGGATACAGTAGAATTAGTAACCGAAGAATTACGACAGCTTCCACCTATACTACACCTGCTGAATGATAAAATTACAGAAGTGACAGTATTCCATTGTCGAAGACATGCATTGTACTCCGATCGTCGCAACGAAGGGTCCAAGAAGTGACTGTTTCTTTGTGTGTATGGTTTTGCTTGTCTGAGCTGAGTAGGAAAGATAATTGTTTCTACTTTAGGCACAAGGCCAGCAATTACTCAGTGCATTACTGGTACTTTATTTTATCGACCCTGTAAGGATGAAAGGTAAAGTCAACCTCGGCGGGATTTGAACTCAGATTGTAAAGGGACGTAACTATGCTGGAAAGCATGGCATCCGACCCTCTACCGATACTGCCAATAATGTTTTAATGATGCCGTTATAGTAATGTTTCGATATATTGTATACATATGTATCGATGTTTTTGTAGGTGGTTTTCCATGTAGTAACAAAACTGTGACGTCTGGCAACTTCAATATATATGTTACATATATATTGAAGTTGTTTTTCTTTAAATGTAAAATTCCGTTTTCGTATCTAACAATATTGACTGTATTTGCACAGTGAAAAAAAGTTAGAAAATTGAAATATTAAGTTATGTAAAATTTCAACCTTTGATATAAGAATATAAAGTATATATGTGTAGATGTATTTAAATTTCGGTTAAAATATTTAATTGAATTTAGGGTGTGATACTAACTGAATTTGGTTCTTATTTCTAGCATATTAAGCTAAAATATTTTCGTGATTGTCTTTAATAATATTATTTTTAAGTGGATAAAATCTTGAACATAAACACTATATTATCGCTTAGTATAAAAACTATACAAATTGTAAGAAAAACATCGCTAGTTGAAATTCTTCTATCCCGATACACTAGTCGCTATTCTAGCTATCTGTCTTTCTCAGATAAAATATGAAAATGTTCAACACAATTCGTGGCTCCAGTCGTTCTAATTGGATATATAAATACATTCATTATAAATTGTTTCAAAAGCTCAAGTAATTAACAAAGAATTCACATGTTATGTAAATTATGTAAACATTCTGAACAGAAACTAACCTCTACAAGTTTGGGTATATAAACATATCAATTGCAATATATAAATGGTTTTATAATTCAATTAGTGGTTAGTCTATTGGTGTTAAGTCAAAGTTTTACTTACTTGATTCAATGACTAGTATTAGATTTTATAGAAATGTAAGCAGCTAGAGGCAATAACACTGGACGTGTTGCCGAGACTGTATAAACATACAAACCATGCTAGTATAGAAATCAGAATGTAACATTATCAGTTTCAGATAGATGTAAAACGACTCTTAATATTATTATTATCATTATCATTATTATTATTTTCCGAGAACTTGTTGCAGAGGTTGGCTTAGTTGAACGTTAGTATTATGCATTAGAACTAATCAGAAAGTAGAATGTAGAAAAAGGAAATTATATATATATATACGTGTGAAATTGACGGACGTAAGAATGAGTACTCAATACCAAGGTCAAGCAGTGCTTTGTGTATTAGTGTGAGCTACACCTCTCGTTACAACTTACCACTTACATTCTGTCGAATGTTATAATTTTATTTTTATTCTACACGTGGCCTGAGCAATGGTCGGTCTCTCATTCTTTAAGAACTAATATTTTTCTAGTATTTCAAAATGTCTACTGATGATTGCAGCTCTTAGCTTCACCATTTAACATTGTTTATCAACGATTAATGTTGATAGATTATGCTGTATGAACTGGTACAATATAAGCCCCGTAAAACATTAGTGGCTGTGTAAGTATAATATTTATTCCGTTTCTGCGAATTTTTAACGTAATTAGAATATTCTATGCAAAATATTAGTGATATGGTTTCCTATTATATTCGCAGGATGCAAAAGTCGGAAAACCTTAATTCTCCTATCGAGCTATCATAGCGTCATATGGTCGTTATATATTATATATCGAACTTTATATAAATATATATACATTAAAAAAGTGTTTCCAAATGTATTTTGACGAACGACACCTTAAAAACTTGGGTACAAAAGACCCTCCCACGAATTTTTTCCTTGTGTAATAAAGAGATGGACAGTAATCAAACTTAAAATAAATGTAAACAGGTTTATTATTTTACTTATAAAGGTACATTGTTTATTAATATGATTAAAATAATAATAAATGAAACAGAAAACATTGTTAATTAATTGTTAGATGATACGTTTGCCAAGTGTATGTATTTTATTGTGAATATTTTTACCTAATTAGGTACGGTAGCGAATCAAGTGCTTCATGAAGAGCACATTGATGCAAGAGAAACAAAATCAGTTGACCGGTCTTGTTATTGAGAGCAAACCTGCGGAAAGAACTGATTTAAAGATAAAACAAATAAAAATGTATAGATATTATAAAGAAAGATAAATAAATAAATAAAACAGATATGGGAAAAATACTATACATATATATATATATATATATATATATATATATATATATAAATCTGAGGATGTGTGTGTTAAGGTTTGTAATGTATTCACGTCCACAATTTCCAACGGATTCTATTCAAAATCGGGACAATTATTGCTTTTGGTCAGGAAAAGGTCATGAAGAAAAAAAAATTTAAATCCATCAACAATAAGGGCAAAAATCGATCATGATCATTCCCCCTCTCTATAATTTAACTGCTTTACTCTCTCTGTCGCTCTTCACTCCCTATATGACAACACTGCAGTGGAGCGTTCCGTATTGAGCATTCCGTATTGACTTACGGCTTATCTGGGCATTTTCAATCGGCTTATTGCAAATAACAACCCGCAAAATAATATTTCATATAACAGATTAATGCTATAGACATATGAATCGGAATGTAACCTGTGAACATTTTCCTGGGCAAAATTATTCGAACAGACATGACCTCATTGCCAGAGTGTTCAGACTGAAACTGGCTAAACTCATGGCTTTAATCAAAAAGGGTCAGGTATTTGGGGCTGTAAAATGTGACATGTTCACCGTCGAATGGCAAAAACGAGGGCTGCCACATGCTCACATTTTGATTTGGTTAGCTGATAAAATCAATTCAAATGCCATAGACAGCTTCATTTCGGCTGAAATCTCAGCAACTGACCAGGAATTAGATGACATCGTCAAAGCTAACATGGTCCGTGTGCGTCGGGTCCTAATGAGCATCACACGTGTCTGAAAGGGGGGTCGTGCAGTAAGGGATACCCCAAAAAATTTGTTGACCAGACTCAGACTGGTGGCGACGGGTACCCCCTGTACTGGCGGAGACGGTCCGAGAACGGTGGCTTCACCACAACAATAAAGGGAGGTCAAATCGACAATAGATGGGTGGTCCCTTACTGCCCGCTTCTCTTGAAGATGTTCAACGCCCAAATCAACGTTGAGTTTTGCAACTCCGTCAAGTTGATAAAGTACATATGCAAATATGTAAATAAGGGCTTTGATGCCGCAATGTTCGCATTTCAAGCTGAAAATAGCAGGGACGAGGTCACAGAATACTTGGCGGGGCGGTACATCAGTAGCAATGAAGCTTTTTGGCGCCTATTTGGTTTACCCCTACACCAACGGCACCCCGCCATCGTACAGCTTGCGGTACATTTGGGAAATGGGAAAAGGGTTTACTTTACAGACCAAACCGCCGCCAAGTTGGCCGCCGATCCGAAAGAGACCACTCTGACGGGTTTCTTCAAACTTTGCCAGTTTGATACATTTGCGCAAACAATTGTGTACCCCCAGGTTCCATCCTACTTTATATGGTCGAAAAATACTTGGGTGCGAAGAAAGTCAGGTCAGGCTGTTGAAAGACACCCTGGTGTAAAATTTGACAGCTGTCTTGGAAGGGTTTACACTGTTCCCCCAAACAGCATGAGTGCTTTCATCTCCGCCTTCTTCTGCATGAAGTTGTAGGCCCACAAAGTTTTCAGCACCTCAAAACTGTTGATGGAGAAATATGTGATACGTACCGGGAAGCCTGCTTTAAGCGTGGTCTTTTGGAAGATGATTCGCAATGGGATTCCACTTTAGCAGAGGGTGCTTTGTTGAAATCACCTAAAAGTCTACGGGAACTCTTTGCCATTTTGCTTCAGAAGTGTGAATTGGGTGATCCCAAATCTTTATAGGTCAAGTACAGAGACTTCATGTCTGAGGACTTCCTGCGCCTGGCTCATCTGCAGTATCCTTCAGTGGAAGTTGGTTACAGCGATATTATGTACAACAGGGCACTCATTGATATCGAGGACGCCCTCCTTGACATGGGTGAGAGTGAGTTGGCGACGTATGGCTTGCCGTCAACCATCAGAGAAGACGCTAACACGTTGGCCCCGGATTTGTTGCGGGAAACAGCATATGACATCGAATCTCTTTCCCAATACTTAGAGGGAAATGAGCCCAAACTTCTGTCGGACCAAAGGTTGGCCTATTTAACTATCATTGACGCGGTTCAAAATCAGACTGGGGGTATTTACTTTCTCGATGCTCCTGGAGGTACTGGAAAAACTTTTGTAATGAAATTGATTCTTGCTAAGATTCGTCAGGAGAAAAAAATTGCGTTGGCCGTTGCATCGTCCGGGATCGCTGCTACTTTGCTGCCGAGAGGCAGTACAGCATATACAACCTTTAAACTCCCCTTGGATTTAGTAAAAACTGAGACACCAACATGCAATATCAGCAAGAGTTCAAACGAAGCTCTGGTTCTCAAAACATGTTGCCTCATTGTTTGGGATGAGTGCACAATGGCACACAAGGGTGCCCTTGAGGCATTGGACAGGACCCTGAAAGACATTAGGGATTCTACGGCTCCTATGGGTGGCGTAACCCTTCTGCTATCAGGGGATTTTCGGCAAACGCTGCCTGTCATCCTCAAAGGGACAAGAGTTGATGAAGTGCGTGCCTACCTTAAGTCGTCCATGTTGTGGCTCCAAGTGAAGAGTTTGTACCTGAGCACAAATATGCGTGCTCATTTGCATGGTGACAAAATGTCTGCAGAATTTGCTCAGAACATTTTAGCACTTGGTGAGGGCAAGGTCGGCATAGCAATCGACTCCCTGTGCAACATTGTCAGCAGCCCTTCTGACCTTTGGGAAGCAGTTTTTCTAATGTCTCATCTAACTTTAAAAACCTCGATTAGCTCAGTGAAAGAGCCATCCTTGCTCCAAGAAATACGATGGTTAATTTTATTAACGAGCAGCTGATTGAGAAGATTCCCGGTAAAGAGCACATCTTCAAATCTATCGACCGGACGTCAGACCCCGACGATATCTTAATTATCCGGTTGAGTTATTAAATTCCCTTGAGCCCCCAGGGGTCCCACCTCACATTCTTAAGCTTAGGGTTGGCTGTCCCATTATGCTAATAAGGAACTTGCGTCCACCAAAGCAGTGCAACGGTACTCGCATGGTCGTCAAGTCACTGACACCCCACTTGATTGAGGCCACCACTGTAACGGGGTGCGGGAGAGGGGAGAATGTTTTCATTCCAAGGATGAACCTTTTCCCCTCGGTGTCAGATATCCCGTCCGATTTCCGGCGTTCCCAATTCCCGGTGAGACCATGTTTTGCCATGTCCATTAACAACTCAGAAGGGCAAACATTGTCGGTGGCGGGCATCCATTTGAGGGAGCCATGGTTCTTCCATGGCCAACTTTATGTTGCCTGTTCCCGCGTAGGGAGCAGGAATGGACTTTTTGCTTACACTCCTCAAGGGATGACACGCAGTATCGTCTACAAAGAGGTGCTATAGATGTTGGTGCAGGTGTTGGAGGTGTTGGAGCTATGCCGTCTGGAAAAGTATTTCCTGGTAGGGTCACCCATGGCGAACAGATCTGACACCCAGCGACATCAGAGCCACCATCTTGCAACTTTGGTCTACTAAATTCTCTATTGGAAGATTATTAACCCATCATTGTACAGTAAGAGTGGGTTAGGGGGCGCTTTGCAGTAAGGGAGCGTTTGAAACTTTGAGGGCGCTAGAGGCCCCTTTAGTTTGGTAAGTTTTATAAGTCATATTTGTACGTCTCTTAGACAGTCAGTGATTTGAATGAAGAAAACAAAGAAAATAAATTAAAGAAGCTTATCAACGAATTCCCTAGGGAGATAAAAGAAAATCAAAAGAAATCAAAGCGAATGAAAGGAAGGACTACTTCAACAGAAATGACAAGAAGAAGCAATGGTGGTGAACATACACACACATACATACACACACACGTATATACACATACATATATATGTACACACACAGGCCGGCGTTAGTGTTTGATGAAGTTGAGAACCTGGTCAGCTTTCAGCCAGAAGTGTGGTATTTAATCTCCCTAGGTAATAAAATCTGGCGACAAAAATGTTCTCCTTACCAAAAAAAGAAGACATAGATCATATCAACATCCTTACACACTTAAATATGAATGCATGTATATATACAAATGTCATTAGCTAAGATCTTTCTTTCCCTTATTACGAAGCATTTTCCCCCTACACATAAATATAGTAAAATTTTTAATAGAAATACTATTAAATTTTTTTACTCTACGACTCCTAACCTTGCACATAACATCACAGCTTCAAATTTAGCTAAACTACCTAGCCGTAGGAACACGTGCAACCCTGTAGTTAGTACTAACTGAATTTGTAGGAATCGGGTTGACTGCCCCCTAACCGGGAAATGCCTCTCTAGTAACATTGTCTACAAATGTAAGGTTGAAACACCCACGACCCGTAGGGCCTACATAGGGTTAACCGCCAATAGATTCAAGCAGCGTCTTTACATGCATACCCATTCTTTTCGTAACCCTTTAAGAAGGAATATGACGTCACTATCACCTTATATCTGGTGTCTAAAAGACAACCACACCCAATATAAGTTACACTGAGAGATCCTAGCTGGGGCTAGATCGTATAACGGAAATAAAAGACCATGTGACCTCTGCGCCGCTGAGGCCCTGGAAATACTCTACTCTAAAGACCACATCTTAAACAAACAATCTGAGGCAATTTCGGCTTGTAAACATAAATTGCACAAAACTTTCTTGTATTACAGCCTCACATTATACCCAAACGGATAGTACGAACTATACGCGGATATTTTACGTCTTGATGTGGTAGCTAAGTATATGTTATGTTTATACCATTACTTATTTGTATAGGTAAGTATATATTACCTGTATGTTTTGTGAAGGTACGTATACTTTCTCGTACGTATATTTGATTGTATATGTTATGGCGTATATATTATATATTCTGGTACATATGCTTTTGGTTATGTGTATACGTGAGTTTTGCGTCTGTGTGAGTATGCGGGTTCGTACGTATGTAGGGTGTGTGTATATGTGTACTTTGTGTTTTGGTTGACGTACGTCTCCGAACATATGTGTATTTACATGTAGGTATGTGTGTGCGCTTGTTATATACGTATTTATTTATTTATATACGTTTATTTAATTATATGTATACACGCAGACACACACACACACATATATATATTTTTTTAATATATATTTGTATGTGTATTTGGTGTATACATTCGTATGCGTGCGGGTACAGATGTGCGTGGGTTCTGTATGTGCGTGCGGGTTTTTCTTTCTTTTTTTCGTGTACGTGCGTGTATTTGTATACCTATGGCGAGTGTTTTCGCGTATGCTTGTGTATGTACGTATATGGATGCGTGTATGTATTTATATGGATGCGTGTATGTATTTTTCAATTACCTCTGTATTTTATTTACTTTATTTTTAACTCTGAAGCCGAGAATCATTCGGTTTCCTAGTTAGAATTTTAGTCTACGACTTCAGTTATACCGTTTACGCGGTTTTGTCTTTGCGTGCAATTGTTCTCCCCGCTCCACATATGACGTATTATCTTCGTTTTTTCCGTTCATTGCCAGATAACGTCTCTATGAACCACCTAGTAGAATATTAGTCTACGACTTCTTTTATACCATAAACGTGGTTTTGTCTTTGCGTGTAATTGTTTTTCACCGCTCCAAATAATGACGTATTATATTCGTTTTTTCCCGTTCTTTGCCAGGGAATGTTTCCACGAACCAAAGTATCGTCTTCCTGTCTTCCTCCGGTTGCAACTTTTTTTGAAATATTCACTTCTGCGTTCACAGATTGACTTTGTTAGTTTCAGAAGATCCCGTTACGGGTGAAACCAGCGATTCTTTGCTTAAACTTTAATCTGTTATTTTTATATAAATATATATATATATATATATATATATATATATATATATATATATATATATATATATATATATATATATATATATATATATATATATATATATATATATATATATATATATATATGCTAGCAGTTTAGCCCGGCGTTGCTCGGGTTTGTTCATTCCCCACCCCACCACCCTCAAGAGCGTGAAACTAATGAACCTTTGTTTGTACTGCTTCTCTGTTTTGTTCCCGTTCCATTTTTCACTATATATATATATATATATATATATTAATTTATTAAAATAACAGATTAAAGTTTAAGCAAAGAATCGCTGCTTTCACCCTTAACAGGATCTTCTGAAACTAAAAAAATCAATCTGGGAACGCAGAAGTAAATATTTCGAAAAACGTTGCAACCGAAGGAAAACAGGAATACGATACTTCGGTTCGTGAAGACGTTCCCTGGTAATGAACGAAAAAAAAAGCGATGATAATACGCTGTTATGTGGATCGATGAGAACAAATACACGCAAAGACAAAACCACGTTCATGGTATAAATGGAGTCGTAGACTAATATTCTATTTAGGAAACCGAATAACGACGTATTATCCTCGCTTTTTTCCGTTCATTGCCAGAGAACGTCTTCACGAACCAAAGTATCGTCTTCCTGTTTTCCTTCGATTGCAACGTTTTTCGAAATATTTACTTCTGCGTTCACAGATTGATTTTTTTAGTTTCAGAAGATCCCGTTAAGGGTGAAAGCAGCGATTCTTTGCTTAAACTTTAATCTGTTATTTTAATAAATATTTGCTCTAGGATTCTTATATATTTGATATCTATATTTATCCTTATCGAGCCCTCTTTGGATTTTAGTCTTCATATTTATTCAGTAATGCACTGGGTAATTGCTGGCCTTGTGCCTAAAGTAGAAACAATTATTACTATATATATATATAAATGAATTCGATCCCTCCGTATTTGAGTAAAATGATTCATGGTTTTTCTCGCTTATACAATATCTATCGATCTATCTATCTATCTATCTATCTATCTATCTATCTATCTATCTATCTATCCGACGACGCCCTCGGAGAAGCCCTAAGCATGGAGGAAGACGAACTGGCCAACCACTACAAAAACAACCACCACAGCTCAAACCAAAACAAAACAATGTCCAACCCATCCCCTCCACTCAAAAAACAAAAACAATTTCCAAAACACCCGGCACCGCAAACACAACCCGAAAATATACCCCTCCCCTTCAACGCGGAAGATGACCCTAGTTCGTCGTCAGACGAGGAGGAGCACTTCCACACAATCAAAAGAAAAAAAAGAAAACACACCTCAGACACACAAATGAAAACAACCCCTCCCCAAAACATAACACTGACACCAACACAAAAGAGCTCACAACAACAGCAAACAAAAAACACCACACAAAAACAAAAACATGCATACACATACATAAACACAAGAAACAAAAAAACTGTTAAACATTGTGTACAACAACAATCTAATAAAAACACAAGGGCCTAACTTCACCCAGGCAGGGGATTTCCCCCACCTCAAAATGATTAAGGCCCCACAGGACACCTATAAAACTTTAAAAAACAATTTTAAAGAGGACGTGGGTCCCCCCTGCGTCGGGCCCATTAACCGCGTCCTCCTAAAAAACTATCCCACCCCCTCCCCAAACACCCACACAACTCCAAGCTCCCCAACCACACATCACACTGATGCCCCCACACTTCCACAAACCACCACCCCACCCAACAACCCATCCCCCACCCTAATGGAAATTGTGCAGCCCGATACCCGGGACGCAGAGAGGTAAGTGCCTTTTCTCTTCACTACCAACATGGCTATGCTAAGAGTAGGCTGTTTAAATGCGCGTGGCCTGGGCTCAACTTGGAAGCAAGCAATGCTTCTAAATGACCTCAGGTCACAACGTATAGATGTGATGGTTATTTGCGAGGCCCGGATCAGCAACGTGCGACAGCTGGCCCCCACCTTTGATGACTTTGAGATGCACGCATCTCTCTGTCAGCCCGGAGGCGGGGGTGGAGTTGTCGTTCTGCTGCAAAAACATCTGGGTCTCGCAACACAGATGGTACATTTGGACCCGGAGGGTCGACTAGTGGTTCTGGACCTTGGCAGTGGTAAAGGCGGAGCGTTTAGGTTGGTAGCCGCCTACGGCCCTTTCGGGTCAATGCGGCCGGACTTCTTCCATCGTCTGGAGACTTTTCTAGGGACGTCCCGCTCCTTGCTATTAGTGGGGGACTGGAATGGTATCCTAGATGCACGCTGGGACTACGTAGGGTCTGCCCCGATAGAGAGGGGTGTAATAGCCTCAAAGGGTTAATCGGTCGATTTGACCTGGCCGATAGATATCGACTAGATTTTCCGACTGCGCCAACCTGGACTTGGGCAAATCGTAGCGGATCATCTAGGTCGTACCTAGATAGGTTCTTAGTTAGAATTAAGGATAAGGACTTTTTAAGTTGTCCAAAAATGCGCATGGTTGGCTATTCAGACCACAAATTAGTGACCTGCATGGTCAACCTTGACAGAACTCATAGACAGGGCCCCGGTTACTGGAAGCTCAACTTGTCCTTGCCGGCAAGTAGAGCCTACAGGAATCGGATTAGTACGTTAGTTAAGGAACGGTTGACTGGAGCGATCGTCAACAGCAGGTGGTGGGTATCTCTAAAGAGAGAGATTAGAGTAGTCTCGATAGAATTTAGTAAGGTTCTAGCTGCGGATAGGAATAGGAAGGAAAGGGAGCTAATAGATAGAGTAGAAGAGGCAATTAGAAGCGGCGACGTGGCCAGAGTGCTAGCGTCGAGAACGGCTTTGAGCCAGTTTTTCGACGCGAAGCACGAAGGCTGCGTTGTCCGAAGTAAAATACGTGCTCTAGGGAACGAGGGGACCAAAGCTGTTAGCTGGGCCCGCGTGACAGAGGCCAACAGTGGAACTAAATCCACCATCCGGTCTTTGCGAGACCTGGATGGACGAGCGATTCTTGAGCCTAAGCAGATGTGTGAGGCCTTTCAAAGGCACTTTGCCCGACTGTTCGGGAGGGGCGGGGAGCCGGTTGGGAACGTGGACTTCGGTCCATACCTCGACGGCCTGCCGCGCCTCTCGGACAGGGAGCCGATTTCGGCCGCTGAGATAGAGGACGTGCTGAGCCAATGCGGCAAACGCAAATCCCCGGGTCTCGATGGTCTTCCTTACGAATTATATCTAGCTATGCCGGACTTGTTCCCCGATCTCCTCGAGGTGGTCTACTGCAACTGGCAACAGAACGGGAGAATTCCCTGTACTGTGACCAAGGGCGTAGTCACGCTAGTGAGGAAGGACGAGAACAAGGGGGACGAAATAAGTAACTTCAGGCCCATAACACTGCTAAATACAGAGTTACAGATTTTGGCCAAGGTGCTAGCAAAGAGGTTGGCGCTTGTCGTGGGCAACCTGGTGGGAGATGCGCAGACATGCGCTATCCCGTCCAGGTCCATCCATGACAACCTCCACCTCATGCGATACATCATAGAGAGGGTTGGGAACGAACCCGGCTTTGGTGGGGCTCTGATCAACTTGGATCAATCTAAGGCGTTCGATAGGGTCGACCATGGTTACCTGGATGCGGTGCTAGCGGCGGCAGGCTTCGGACCCGTTTTCAGGGGCTGGATCACTGCTATGCACAGCAGCCGCATCTGCTCTAGGGTCAAGGTGAACGGCTACCTCTCGGAGCCGTTCAAAATCGCGCGGTCCATCCGACAAGGGTGCCCTCTCTCCTCCCTTCTGTATGTGTTGACTCTAGAGCCACTACTGCGGAAGTTGGAGTTGTTGCAGGGCATCCCTTTGGAACCGGGATTGCGGAAAGCGGTGTCGGCCTACGCCGATGACGTGACAGTAATGGTGTCGACGGCCTCCGAAATCGAGGCGGTCGGCACCTTACTGGAGGAGTACGAAAAGTTCACAGGGGCTAAGCTGAACCGGGACAAGTCGATCGGTTTGCAACTCGGCACGTGGAGGGGCAGACCGATGCCCTCCGATGGCGTCGTCGGACGCTGGACGGAGGGCCCGGTGAAGTTGCTCGGGGTCTGGTTCGGACCGGACCTCCAGGTGGAGAAAAACTGGGCGGAGGTTACGAACAGGGTGTTTGCACTGACCCAGAAGTGGGCCAGTTGCAAACTATCCCTGAAAGGTCGGGCGGAGGTGGCGAACACCTACATAGCGTCCGTCATCTACTACCGCCTGACCGTAGTGCCCTGCCCAAGGGAAACCCTCACCAAGATGGAGCGCGCGCTCTTCCAATTCCTTTGGAAGAGGCGGGCTCCTATGGTGAGGAGATCCATCTGCTGTCAACACCCTTCGAAAGGAGGGCTGGGGATGCCGTGGCTAATGATGCGTAAACACGCATTAAGGCTACGGCACCTCTACGTATTCCTCACCGGACAACCGGTGTGGGCCTCGTTTGTAAGACGAACCTTTCCCAGACTCGTCTCACTCACCGAGCTGCAATCCTGGGTCAAGCAAAGACCGAGAAAACTGGGCGCCTGGCACACTGAGTGTGCCCAGGCGCTCACCGCCCTCTGGCAGGCGGATCCGGTTATCAGTGGAGACTCCACCGCAACATTCTATAGAGGGCTGGTACGCAGCAGGTGCGACGACGCCCTCGGAGAAGCCCTAGACATGGAGGAGGACGAACTGGCCAGCCTGTTCGGTAGGACATTCAGCCCGGGACCTATGGACAACTTCCAGAAGTCCCTGGCCTGGCAGTGCTACCGAGGGGCTTTACCCGTTCGAGAAAGGCTCTACAGACACGGGCGCCCGGGTAGGGACCCCGCCAAAAAGATCTGTCCCAGATGCGTGTGCGACGAGGAAACCGTTGCACACGCATTGGTACACTGCTCGGGCGTAGCCGATCTGTGGGGCTATGTCGAACAACTGCTGTCAAGGGTGGGACCGATCCGGTTGACCACCGAGTCTATTGTAATGATCAAGCCGCCTCCCCCCTTCAAAGATGAAGCAGAGGCGGTGTTTCTGTGCGTAATAGCCATGGCGAAAGAGGTTGTATGGTGGACGCGTCTGAAAGGACTGAGGTCAGGCACCTTTCTCTCTGGCCAACAACTGGTCCGTTTCTTCCGATATCATTTCGGAAGAAGGATCAGGATGGAGAGAGAGGTGCTGCACCCCAGCCGTTTCTATGAAAGATGGGTGAAAGTGGCGAGAATGGCCCGTGTGAATGGGCCTTCACTCTACATCAGACTATAGGTGAGGAAGATGAAAGACCAAGGGAGCACCCCTTCTCTGTGCTCCTGAGGAGAAGGGTTGCACACTTTTTTCGGGGGTGTGTGCGACCCCCCAAGGCGCCTCC
>OZ024743.1:11001938-11004438 GCA_964016885.1 Eledone cirrhosa | reverse complement strand
CTGCTGCAGTGGATCAAGAGCTTCCTGTCAAACAGAACCCAACATGTTGTAGTTGAGGGAGTCAAATCAAGCCCAGCCAAAGTCAGTAGTGGAGTCCCACAAGGCACTGTGTTGGGCCCACTTCTCTTCATCATCTATATTAATGACATCACTGACATCATCAAACACAGCAACATTAAAATTTTCGCTGATGATTCCAAGCTCCAAAAGGTCATCAATGGCGTGGATGACCGGATAAGCCTTCAGTCAGACCTACTGGCTGTTACCCAATGGGCAGAAAAGAACAACATGTTACTGAACGAAGACAAATTCGAACTGATCCACTTTGGAAAAGAGGATGCTCTGAAACTCCCGTACTCCCTTCCCTCCGGGGAAACTCTCGTGGCATCTAACAACATCAGAGACTTGGGAGTAACCGTGGACAGCAACATAAGCTGGACCACGCATATAAGCAGCAAAGTTGACATGGCCCGCAGAATGTGTTCCTGGATCCTCAGAACCTTCCAGTCGAGAGATTCCCGCACCATTATCCTTCTCTTCTCTACTTTCGCCCGACCACACCTTGAATACTGTTGTCCACTGTGGTCTCCCCACACGAAACAAAGTATCATGAAACTTGAAGCTCCTCAAAGGGCAATCACGAAAAAGATAGATGGCATGTCAGACCTTGACTACTGGGGTCGATTGGAAAACCTGAAACTTTACTCACTCCAACGTCGCCGTGAGCGTTATATTATCTGCATGATGTGGAAAATGTTCCATCATCACTGCCCAAATGATGTTGGCATCGCCTTCAAGATACACCCAAGGCTTGGGCCCCGTGCTATCCGTCCCATTCAAAAATCTAAATCGCAACTCATAACAACAATACGGCACAATTATTTCACCTCAATCGGCCCTGCTCTCTTCAACATCACACCAGGACACGTCAAAACAGAAACTGACCACACAAAATTCAAGAAGTCTTTGGACAAATTCCTCCAAGTAATCCCGGACAAACCACCCACACCCGGATATGTCTCCGCAAACAGTAATTCTCTTCTCGAATGGGCCATGGTGCCCAAATCCTGAATTGAAAGACTTCGCCAGGTGGTGCTATTAAGTTAGACATGGCCTGGGCCAATACTGGCCAAAACATTTCAAAGTTATTCAAAGTTATATATATATATATATACATATATATACATATATATATATATATATATATATATATATATATATATATATATATATATATATATATATAAACACACATATATATATATATATATATATATATATATATAAACACATATATATATATATATATATATATATAAATATATATATATACATATATATATATACATATATATATATACATATATATATACATATATATATATATATATATACATACATATATATATACATATATATATATATATACATATATATATATATATATATATATATACATATATATATATATATATATATGTATATATATATGTATGTATATATATATATATGTATATATATATATTTATATATATATATATATATATATATGTATATATATGTATATATATATATATATATATATATATATATATATATACATATATATATATATACAAATATATATATATACATATATATACAGATATATATATATATATATATATATATATATTCGATGTTTCGAAAATATTCTTACTTTACATTACAGTCGCTAAGTTTATAGCTTCTAATTTGAATGGAAAAAGACGGGTGATGTGTTGGTGTAAATGGTACCACAGTGGTCTGGATAACCAAAGATGTGGGTTCGACTCCCAAGTACGTGAATACTCATCTTTTTCCATTTCTCCGAGGGTTCTTAACCCAACTATCAGGCTAAATAATTTCTTTAGTCAAAATACGGCGATAGCTTACATTTATAATAATTTCAAACCCGCTCGCTGTTTCGAAAATATTCTTATATATATATATATATATATATATCTTGGTATGTTTATATACATTTTTTCTTCTAACTTTAATTTTATACCTAATTGTGTATGGTTAACGATATATTTAATCGATTTCCACGTGCTATCGAAATGCTGGGTAAATATTCTATAGCTGTTGATCGCGAATAGATGGCTGTCGTTTATTTATCTATTATTTCTTAATAGGTGCCTTTTAATCTTATAGCCTGGTTTAATTGGTTTTTTGTGTGGTTCATTATGCTGATTGGGAGAGGAGATGTTGAATATATCTTATCAAATGATTCTATGGACATACTTTACTGTATAAATAAATATATATATATATATATATATATAAAAATTATAAAATTAACTTACTTACTAAAATATCACTTCCAACTAATTAGTTGTCACGTGATTGATTCTTTTTGAATTTGCCACAGACGTAGAGGCAGTGATTTTCTCAATGGCTAGGAATTCAGTCCACGCTTCGCTATTTCCTCTCCACTGAATTATTTTTTTAATAAGTTTCCAGAGTCCTCGCTATGCCT
>OZ024743.1:10959438-10994438 GCA_964016885.1 Eledone cirrhosa | reverse complement strand
CGCATTACTTATGAATATATTATGTTGACTTGAGTTTTTCGGTGAGTTAATTAAAAATTAAGAAGAGGAAAAACTCATAAAGTATGACAATATTAGTAGGCTGATAAATCAATTGTTTTGAGGTAACAAGTCTGGAAGGTTAACGATTTTAAATTATAAAGTTTCAATAAATGTATAATTATATAATTTAGTGGGTTACTAGCTGGGCCTGGTGGTATAAATACCAAGGACTACATGGCTACTGTGTGCCCCTCATAGCATTTTAATCAGAGGAAAGATAAACAGTGAATTTGGTTGTCCTTAGTAAATAGGTAAACATTGATCAATTCAATCGTGTGGAGGTAAAATCACAGAAATACGGGCAGATCTTTCGATTGATATCTAGGAAACCTGCATATTTATTACAATTGTTGATTTTGGGGTTCTATTTAGCTATGAATAGATCTCAATGTTTCTATCATTTCTGTATGATCTGTATCTGGCAAGGATTTTCCATTTGATGTTGCATACAGTTAGATATTCTTCGAAATTCTAAATGTAGCTGGATAGTTTGTTGAATGAAGAGATATGGATGATGTATCTTTACTTAAATATTGCCTTCCAGTATGTGAGTAAAATTGGGTAGAAGGAAACTGTTTAGAAGTCCATCGGGTCGACTGTACCTGTAATTCAAAGTGTCGACCGTGTCACACAGTGTCACATTGAACATCCCTCATAGTTATGTTAAGACTGCTCGTTTGTGGAATGCCCAGTAATTTACAAGGTAATTTCATATGCAGGCTATACCGTTGATTGAACAACTGGAATACTCGTCAAAACTGACGGAGATCCATTTCATTCCATCCATGGTTTATCGATTGACTACATAACCGATTACATTATAGAGAGCCCCTCTCTCTAAAAAAACGGGAAGTCAATATTTTTGCTATGTTTTTATTTTAATTTTAATTTTAACTTTATTTTATCCGTCTTCTTTTTTATCTCTGTAAGATAATTAATCAGCCAGTTTCTCCCTATAGCAGTGGAGATTAAAACGCTTAATATAAATCTTAATCATCATCATCATCATCGTCATTTTACGTCCGCTTTTCCCTGTTTGTAAGGGTTGGACGGGTCCTATTCAGCACAACATCTCTCCACTTGTCACGGTCCTTCGTCATCTCCTCTGTGAGTTTCAGCGATCTGAGGTCTGTTCTCACCACCTCCGCCCATGTTTTTCGTGGACTACCTCTACCGCGTCTTCCTTCTACTGGGATTTCTTGGCACTTCTTTACCTAGCGGTTATCCTCCATGCGCATCACATATCCATACCATCTCAGTCTTCTCTCCTGCACATCACAACTTATCCCTATTATACCCAGTTTCTTTCTCAACTCATCTATCCTTGGTCGTTCACGCACATTGACACTGCACCTCCAACGGAGCATGCTTGCTTCATTTCTCTCCAGCCATCGCATATCCATATATATATATGAAATGATTCAGGAACCCGATGGCTGACCTCCGGCCGTTTCGACAGAGCTAGATCCTAACTAAATCGCCGGTATACACACACACACACACACACACACACACACACACACACACACACACACACACACACACACACACACACACACATGTATATATATATGAATGAATGTATACATGTATAGATGGCTGGATGCATGCATGTATGGATGGGTGTGTTTATATATGAATGCATATACTTATGCACATATGTGTGTGTTACGTATGTGTGTGTTATCTATGCGCGTGTGTGTATGTAGATAGGCATACATGTATGTTCCAAGTTGTTCGCCACAATTTTGCAAGTAAGCAACTGAGATTCTGCAGAGAAACACAGCTTTTCAAGAAGTTCATGGGCTACGAAACTTCTTTCTGAAATTTCACCCCTTTAAAGCCAGCTATCTAAAGTATATTGTATTCCTGTAGTTATCTGTATATATTTTATATAACAATGTTCAACATTGAAAATCATCTTATCACGATTTAAATGTTTACAATGAGAGATAGCACCATAAATCAGATTACATAAAATGATATTATTCTTTATAAGCACACATTTCAGAAAGAAAAGAAAACAGTCTCGCGGTTCATAGCCAGGATGTAAATTCCGCACCCATCGCTGGCCAAATAAAATGGAAATAGAATAGCCGAGGGAAATATGTTAGTGTAAGTGTTAGTGAACAAACGTATATAATATGGGCAGTATTTAAAAAATTATTATGAAGAGAAAAAGTGATACAAAAAGAAAAATTTAAAAAGAAAAAGAATCGTGGTTATATATCTCATCTGTGTCTTTCAGACAAGATAGCAAAGATATTACTATGGAGAACAGTTTGTGACACATGTTGCATTAGCTATTACACTTTCCGGGGATCTCTCCTCGGGCGATATAAACTCCACTCGATTTTGCCGAGTAAAAAAACAGTCCGGGAATCAAGTACAACAGGGATCTCCATGGCAACAGGCACGGAAATGAAGCGGTTGGTCAAAGCCCGTTATTTGGTTATCCTCCGCTTCTCTGAGTTACGGGTGGCGGTGTTCAGGTTTGTGGCACCAGAGAACGTAACGTAACATGAAACATCTCAGATTAGTATTTTATCCCTCTCGATTATCTCATCTAGACGTCTACTATTTCCGCAGTCGAGACCAATCGGCTCCAATTGTGACGGGAAGCTGGACGCTGTAAATTAGATATAGTTACGATATTACAAATGAACAAGAAGTGATTAGATAAAATAAAGAGTAGTAAAATTATTTTAGAGAAAATATCAGCAACAGAAAGAAAATAATATCAAGAGCGACTTCTCTTTCAAAATACATTCCCCTCTCCAATAGGTTTATCGCTGAATACATAATGGTGGAAACATTTTTCGTCCCGGGTCCGCGAATCACCCCCATACTTACTGTGATCGAGGCAGTGATGATCATCCGCAAGAATGAGAGCTGCGAGTTGAACTGGCACTTTCAACGCATGTTATTCACTATTCTCTGGAGTAACGCATTCGCAATACTGCCCACCGGGAGTATGAAGCAATATCCACATACTGGTTAATTCTGCTCTCGCATACATTATTATGGTTGTTACTAAATTAATAGCCTTCACCTATTTACACCTTAGACTTGTTTATTCAAAATTAATGTGCTATCTACTGCAAAATAAATGTTACCAAGCAGTTAAGTAGCTCCAGACCAAACATTAAACAGTTTGTACCATTCTATGCTGGCATGTGGGATGAGGAAATCACAACGCTAAACTTGTTGAGAGGGAGAAAACGTGTGAAAGAATTTAAAATTTGTGTGAATTACATTAAAAATGTTTCAAAAACAAATATTGAAAATAAAAGAAGAGTTGGTCTGCATCAGAGATTGGTGATATTCAAAATTATTATTTAGATTAATAAATTTGCCCCTTGTGAGCATCAAGGACGTCTAAAGCTCTCATAGTAAATACATCATTTGCCCGTTATATTTCCTTTTTCACCACAAGTTCGGATATTTGGAATATTGATTAGGCATTTAAACTGATCTGAGACATAGATATAAATGTTGGAAACTTCTTTCAACAAAATAAAATTCAAATCAACAGCAACATTGATAAAAGTCAAAATGAAAAAAAAAAACAGATTTTCAATGTCGTATGGTATTTCTTTGAACAATGGACAGCGTAGTGATCTCGTGGAAAAAGCTTGCATATGCAAGATGCTCACATTTAAATAAGACTTAGATTATAAACCATTTAAATCTGCCGAAATTTACATCTGTATACATCTGCATACAGATCAATAATCATGAAATTAGTTTCATGTTAAAGGCTAATTTGTGTAAGTGAAGTATTCATGGTTTATGTCTGAACTTGAACGTTACGTAGTATTTCTGACTATGCCCATCATTATCAACGCGCTCAGAGCCAACGAGAAGGCGTCTACTTAGAAATACTGGCCTAATCCAGCTCAACTCACAACATACCGTAGTTAAATATGACACGTTGATTAAAAGAAAGACTGAATAGACATAATTTGAGTTGACCAAGCGAGGCAGCAAGTCAGTGCTACTCTAGTTAGCAATTATGCGTTCAAAGCTTCTCGTGTATGCTACTTAGAGAGAGTAGGGTCTACCAATCTGACGAGCGATAAAAAACAATAGGTGAAAACGAAGTGTCCAAATAGTGCCACCTCCAAAATAATTGAACTTTTACATTACAAAATCAGTAGCTCTCATTTCTTTTTTCTTTTACATTTGTGTTTTTTAGTAGTAAACAAATTATTATTAAAAATGAAATAATCTAATTTTTGTTTAATTTTTGTCAATATCAGATGAACAGCTAAGCAATCTTTGATCTATGGAATCTCCATAACCTCGATGGGTAACACTTTCCCTTTTATCTTTTTATGGTCGAATACTCTTCCTCAAAGGTGTGATCTTATGCAAATTTTACTAATCAAAAATATAATAAGTAGAACAATATAAAACCGAACTCTCCGTTCTATAAGTAACACAACAAAACGAAAACAGGATAATAAACTAAAATAATTCTTTCCTGTGGATGTTGTGACAAGGATATAAAATCGTATATGCCGTTCAATCCCCCCCTTCTATACCTCGTAGCTCCTAGTATACATCTGCTGAGATTTAGATATTTAAATATGATATGTGTGTGTTGATGGTTTCTGGGAGCACCGTAAACAATTACATGGCGTAAGGTCACTTAATATCGATGTAATGGTCGTCAGCATGGCTAAGTTTACTACAGAGAGCTAATTCAGACTGACTTCGAGGTGTATACATATTTTATTCTTCTCGGTTCTGCGAGGAGTTTGTAGGAAGAAGGTTACGGGGTTATTAATACACATGATTAGACAAGAATTTGATAGGAAATTAATTTATAAGGCGCTTGAAAGGCGAACATTTCAGAAAATTCATTGTCAGTTATGTAGCGAATGGCTAAGTGGTGAACATATTCGAAGGATATATAGAGAGAGAGAGGGGGGGGGGGACGTTTGAACAGCAATAACAATACATAATTGTGGTGTCTTCATGATATTTTTAACAAAATAAATTATTAACAAAAGTAATAATTAAATCCAATGAATTTATATATATTACGCAGTCCATCTGTGGATATCGATAATTCAATCAGTGGTCTTCAACACAGAGTCAGCAGAACATTTAAAGATTAAAATGTTCGCAAGGATAGTTGAAGAGAAGAGAAAAGAAAGAAACAAGATTGATAGGAAATTCCAGTTAGAGAGGAAAATGGAAAAGAAAGAGGGGTAACTCAAAATAAAATAAAACTGCTATGCTGGATGTTATGATACATATTAATCTGGAAGTTGTCTTTTTATTTGATACTTTCTTCCTTTTTTCTCGTAGCTAGATAACCGCAAAAGAAAAACATTGGCAGAAGCAAATAACAGAAATCCTGCAATGACTAATATTATTTTATGTTTTATAGTAAATGTTTTGTTAACTCTAATTGGCCAAATCAATGATAAAAGACTTTCGAGTGTGGCAATCCGGTTCTTTTTCATGAATTTTTATGACTTCATTACAGACCTGTCAAACTCTCCCCATCCGACGGGGGAGATCTCCCACCCACGTTGGGGTGAGTGAGAGATATCTTCTCTTGTTAAAATGGGTATAGCTTCCATTATGTAAAATCTCCCCATTTTGCCTCATTTCTACCCGTTTTGATGTACTTTTTTTCATAGTACACCCCATTTGTGATTTTAGAGGCGGGCAGGTCTGTCATTATCCAATACCGCTTCCTGTCTTAAAAGTTTTAAGAGCGATTTGGCTGTTAAATCTAGAAACTTGGACGAGTATGTATAAACTCCTTAACTTGGTTGTGTCATTAACTAATATTACAACTTTCTTTGTTGTAAAAGGGAATAGAAAGAAAATGATGTGTACGGAATTAAATTGAGTTGAATTCAAATTCCGCATGTGTAAATTTTGTTAAATGTTCATTTATAATGGCTCGTACATATATGATTTATTTCATATGACCCCAGTGATTTATTGGTACTTTATCTTATTGGGTCGATAAAATAATGTACCAGTAACGCACTGGAGTCGATGTAATTCACTTTCCCCTCCCCCCAAATTGAAACCATTATTAATCTAAACATTTGCGTTTGTATTTTTGCATGTTGATATATGAAATTGTATCCTTGTGCTTGACGATTGAGGCTAGTTTTAGAACGGCTCCTCCACTCTTCAGTGGTGGCCATAACTGGACCCCGAAACGTAAGGTCGCGTGTACATGTTAAATAAGGATGGAAAGCAAAGCTAACCTCGGCGGGATTTGAACTGATTTCAAATCCCGCCGAGGTTAGATTTGCCTTTCATCCATACGAGATCGATAAAATAAAGTACCAGTAACGCACTGGGATCGATTTAATGGACATTCCCAACCGCTTCAAATTGCGTCAGTGGTGTACTTGTCAAAGTGAGTGACTAACTGTATGAGACAGTGAGGGATGGGAAAGAAAGGGATGGGAAAGAAAGGGATGGGAAAGAAAGGGATGGGAAAGAAAGGGATGGGAAAGAAAGGGATGGAAGGGATGAGGGAGATAATGTTCGCCTGTGTAAGAGAGAGAGAGAGAGAGAGAGAGAGAGAGAGAGAGAGAGGGGAGAGAGAGAGAGAGATTCAGAAATTAGTAAGCAAGCAGTGTAGAATGATAGATCGAAAGAATTGTTAACTTGACAATACATCTTGAAATGAAGACAGTATTGATCAGAGTGACGTAATGCAGAGCAGACAGGATAAAGTAATAACAATAATAACAACAACAATAATAATAAACAAAACAAAAAAGTATTCTTTTTTGTGTACATGTCATTTTTCTTCTTTTTATTTATATTTCATTTTTCTCAATCGAAATTTTATTTTTTGTTTTTCTATTAAACTGTATTTTCATGATATATTCCATCAATAATAAGAAAAAGTAAATAAAAAAAAACACGCAAAAAAAGTAAGCAATGATGGGGTCAAAGTAAAAAAGAAAAAAAATCAGGGAAGGAGTGAAGGATAGAGAAATACGTTATATTAAAATAAAAAATAATTCTATTCGTATGTACGTGTGTGTGTATGTATGGGAGTGTTTGTGAGTCTTGTTTTGTGTACGTCAGGATACACATGTGTATGTGTACGTTAGTATATGCACGCATGTATGCGTATATATATATTTATATATATATATATATATATAATATATATTATTCCGGGTTGAGTCGGAGGTAACCACAGTAAGTAAGGTACTCAATACATAGCAGAGTATAACAGTTTTAATATAGATGAGATTCTACAGGACTAGAACTGTTTCATTCATTAGAAATCATCAGGGATTCCTGATGATTTCTAATGAATGAAACAGTTCTAGTCCTGTAGAATCTCATCTATATATAATATATATATATATATGTGTGTGTGTGTGTGTGTGTTTGACATTTGTTGATAGTGGGGGCACACCACTCTAGGGAAAACACAAGTTTTGATAACCTTGTCAGACCTGTGTTAGATAGTAGTGAGACAGTTTTTCAGTATACCAAACTGTTATGGTGAAATGATTGATATGCATGAGTGGTCACGTAAGCAACATACTTACCGGTGCTTGTTTATATCTTGTCACTGTCTCTCATCTCTTGTCTCATCATTTGATCTTTTTTTCTGACTGTATCACTTCATCAGCCAGTCACTATAAAAAATGACGCTACTATTGAGTGTCACGCTCGAGCGCACACGCACATGCAGGTGTTGGATGTCAGTCGGTAACAACACCGAGTGTTCCAGTAGTTTGATCAGCGCACCAGTCTGTTTATGAAATTAACATGATAGTGGCTGAACATTTCTCAATCAAGGACATTCTCAAAATAGTTCTCAGGGAGATTGAGCAATTTAACATTTGATACGTCTTGCCGTTTGAATTACAGGTACAACTCTTTTTTTTTCCAGCTGAGTGAGTTGGAGCAAGGAGAAATAAAGTGTCTTGTTCAAGGACATAAAAATGTCTCCGGGAATCGAATTCATGATCTAAGCTACACACATTTACACGCAGTTGCATACACACACGTACAAACACACACACACACACACAGACACGCGCGCGCGCGCGCGCGCACCCACACACACAACTATACACACATACACACACTCACTTTGATACTAAAAATTATTTTGATACCGTGAGGTTGAAATACGCGTGATATTATGTAAATATCTATTGTCAATCTCTCCTCTACACCCTCTACAATTACTTGATATGGAAACTTATCCCCACTCCATTTTAACACATATTCACATATACAAAGAAATACGCGTACACACACGTATATCTGTGTGCGTGTATATTTGTGTGTGCACATATATATGTATCGATAGACAAATAGATACGAGTATAAAATAGATAGACGGCTGAAAATATGAGATAGACAGATGATTACGAGTATGAAAGAGAAAGACAGATCGTTAAGAGCATGAAAAAGATAGACAAATAGATAAGATTGACAGAGAGACAAATATACTGAGTGAGTGGATGGCTGTAGATGAAAGATTAACACAGATTGAACGTCTTCAAAGAGAAATATTAATTCAATTCCTCGTCATCAGAAGGGTAAAAGAGGAAGTCGCATTCAGTCTTCATCCACTGATATGCCGCCTAGATGCCGGTCCCCTCTCACGGCATGTCACTCTTAACGAGATCATTAAGTGAAGCTTGGGTGCTGCTGGCTTCATATCGATTGCTTTAGATCGAGGGGATAGCAAAAAGAAAGATGGCATACATATTTCCCCGTTCTGCGATGGTAAGCCCAACATAGAGGTCACAACATGCTGTGAAACATTCTTTCACCCAGTGAATTCAGTGACAAATCCAAGTTTCGGGGCCCAACAAGCTGAAGATAACGAGCTATTGAAGTGATGGCCACTTTCCGTTATATTTATCATTGAACCGATAGCAGGGAAACTTCTGATGTCTTGGGTTCTTAAACTACTCTAAACACTGCTATTGGGAAGAAGATAGTCACCCTCAAGAATGGGCACCACAAGTTGGTATGGTTCTTTCAATGCTTTTCCCTTGCTATCTTCTGGGGTTACACATGTTCGCTGGGATCATGTGTTAACATGCCTCTGAGGTTCTAAACGCCAGAAAGGCAGAACGAAAGAGCATGACAATCTTTCATTGTCTGGTTTGATGTTACCGTTGGTCAAAATATATTTACATACTTACATATATACTTGCATAAATACACATACATACATTTACTGGTGAAAATTTGGACATGATCTTTCAATTATTTCACAGTTCTTGAAGCTTCTGCTTTCACAAATTCTAACCACTAATAAATGATAGAATACTTTAAGATCTCCTCATCTCTCAAGCATGCACATTTACCAACTAATAAGGAATACATGAAGCAGCTAATTGAAAAATCTGATTCTTTCATAAGAAGACTCCGCTGGCGTGCTTTCCACTTTGAAAAGAAATCAAGTGCTGAAAAGACCAATTCTAAATATAACTTCAACCTTATATTTAAATCCAGGAAGAATCCACCATTCAATAAACTTTTAGCTGAGTTCGAAAATGAACTAATAAGTATAATAAGTATTAAATTTAAAAAAAATACCCTTACCATAGCCAGGAATACGTCAAAGGCCTCAAAAATAAAATTAATAACTTAAAAAAAACCAACTAAGATCCTCGTTAAATCTGACAAAATTGACAATTTATATGGAATTGAAAAGGAAGACTACAATAATTTAATACTGAAAGAACTTAGAAAAAATTATTAAAAAAAACCTGTAAAGAAGATCCAACAACCTTAAAAAAGAAGCTTTTGAAATTATCTCCAAATTAGGAATTGAGCGTAGGACCGAACCCTTCATACCAAGGCAACCGAAAATAAATATGAAAGACCATAAAATAAATTTTGAAGCAGACCTACCAGTCAGGCTTATAGCACCGTCTAAATCTGATCTAGGAATTATTAGTAAAAATATACTTGACAAAATTATACCAATACTCAAACAAAAATCCTATCTCGAGCTTTGGAACGGTATAAATGAAGTAATAGATTGGTTTGTAAACATTAAATCTAAAAATAATACTAAATTTATACAAATGGATATAGCTAATTATTATTCTTCAATAACTCCTAATTTACTTAATAAAGCTCTAAGATACTGACGTATCTAGCGAAGAAATAAAAATTATATTAACTGCACGAAAAACCCTTATTGAATTTAACAACGATCTCTGGACTAGAGCAGAAAGACCGAAGAATTTTGATATTACGATGAGTTCTTCGGACTCAGCTCAAGTTGCAGATCTCGTTGGCATCTTCATTCTTAACGCCTTACATACGAAATTGCAGTTAGAAATAGAAAACGATAATAAAATTGTTAATTTCTTAGATGTTATACTAAACCTTAACTCTGGCCTATATTACCCATTCCATAAAATTAATGAAAACCTAAATTATGTCAGCTTCTACTCAAATCACCCTAGAAACGTTAAAAAAACTATAGTCAATAGTGTCCAGCAAAGAATATCTAGACTCTCAGCTAATAAATATATATTTGATAACAAAGTAGAATATTACAATGAGGCTCTACACAGAGCTGAATACACTAATAAAATTAATTACATAGATAAGAATAGTATAAATCAACCTCCTAAATAATATAATATAATATATAATAATAATAATAATGAATTTAAACAACTTAACAAAAATAATAAATCAAATAGAAAAACAAGAACTAAAAAATAATTTAGTATTCACCTCCAATATCATTAGGAATTAAGACACCTTTAGCACACCAATTCTTTAAAGCTCTAGATAAATGTTTTCCTAAGTCCCACAAGTATCACTCCATTTTTAACAGACATACAGTCAAGCTCTCTTACTATTCAACTATGAATGTAGCCCAGAATATAGCAAAAATTAATAATAGGAATTTAAAATTAAATCTAACTGAAGTAAACCCAAATAATTGTTTCTACTTTAGGCACAAGGCCAGCAATTACCCAGTGCATTACTGGTACTTTATTTTATCGACCCCGTAAGGATGAAAGGCAAAGTCAACCTCGGCGGGATTTGAACTCAGATCGTAAAGGGACGTAACTATGCTGGAAAACATGGCGTCCGACCCTCTACCGATACTGCCAATCCACCACCCTAGTAAACCCAAATAATAATAACAATGTAATCAATAGCATTAGGAATAATAAAAATAGCGAGTACATGAATAATAATAGGGTATCTTCAAATAACAATATAAGAAAACGTAATTGCAGGAATAACATCTTATGCCCACTACAGAATAATTGCCTACATAGAAATTTAGTATACAAATGCACCATAAAAACAAAGGATAGGCTGTATAACTATATAGGAGCAGCTTCTTCAAAATTTAAGGAGCGTTGGTATAATCATAAACATACTTTTAAACGATCGGATAAAACATTCTCAACCTCACAATCACAACTAATTTAGTCTTTAAAAGACAATAACACTGACTATTCAATCGCTTGGAGAAAAATTAAGAACGCGCCGGTTTACCAAAACTCGGCACTCAAAAATTTGTCATCTTTGTATTGAAGAAATATTTCATATAATTACTAATCCTGATAATATTATTAAAAAAAAAAGGAAATATTTAATTCTTGTTTGCATCGTTTCTCCAAGACATTTCACAATGTTTATAATTTATAGAATCTACTATATTATGGTATATATAAGTTGCCTATTTACAATATAAATACAAATACTTTTAAAATTTAATACATAGAAACATTTCTTATACACTGTAAAAACTATTATCAAAACCATATTTACTATATGGTGCTCTGAAATCTTATATAAATTATTTACTTATAATATAAATTATAATTAATAATTATGGTAAACATTAGATGAAACAATATATTATTAAATGTTTATTGTAAGCATACATTTAACATATTCCTTAAAATTCTTAGAGTTATCTCTCCCCCAAAATGTTTTGTTTACAATCAAAATTTATATATACGATATATTTCAACTTGCATAACTTTTTAAATATTATAATACTAACCATATACAATAATAGATTATACCACAATACTGTACATTTTTACTTAAAAAAATATAATTAGTTTCACATTCTTAAAATATATGTATAAAATACATATCTATAGTTACTTGATCTCTCTTACGCTCATTTATAAATGTGTGTGTATATATATATATATATATATATATATATATATATATATATATATATATATATATATATACATACTTAAATACGATGTATATTCACGCATAATCATTTATGTACTAAATAATTATTTATTATATAGTAATGTCTTATAATATACTACAATACATTATATTTATAATTACATTCATAGTATTAAAATATATGCTAAAAAATAAATACACTCGTATCCCATCCACACCACCCCTTCCAATGTAAAGTTATGTTGGTACCACAATATCCAGTCCGAAACAAATGAGGTCGTGTAGGTGTCACGACAAAAAACACACAGTCCACGCTGTAATGTGGCCGTGTAGGTAACACGGTAAAAACCTCCCAGTCCACACTGTAAACGTGGTTGGTGTTAGGAAGGGCATCCAGCCGTAGAAAACCCGCCAGACAGTCCTATACGAGCAAGACAACCAATCTTGCCTCAAGTGGTAAAATTCCCGTCCAAACCCATGCTAGCGTGGAAGATGAACGTTAAACGATGATGATGATGATGATGATGATGATGATATAGGTGTAAATACGATGTATATTCAATCACTGAACCACATAAATATTATATTGTAAATGTTTAAAAGAATAGCTTATAATTTACTACAATACATTATAATTCTCATCTAAATATTATAAATACATCTATATTCTTAAAATATATATAAAAAATAAGTAAGTATAATTATGTGATTCCTTCTAAACTCATGTATATATCTTTGGGTGTATATATCTATAACTATCTCTAAAATAAGTCTACAATAATTTTTCACCCTATAATAACAAACTCATAAACAATATAAATAAGGATTTTTTTTTATTTATCAAGCGTCTAAATTTAACGGCTTTTTTCAGGTTTAACGTATCCTCATTAACATATATCCCTTGAGTTTTGAATTTTTCAATCACTATCTTAATTGGGCTTATACCATTAAGTTCACATGAAGATATGTCATTATCTTAACACCAAATATTTTATTTTATCTGACGAAACCGTACTTAAATATTAGTAGTACCCTAATAAGATAAATATGGTTTTATAAAGATATTCCATTTATTAATATTCTTAATATTAATGATACTCCAGATAAAACTGTAGAGTGCTTTTAATCTGTTGTAAAATTAACTTTGTTGAATAATCAACAAACCATATAACTCATTGTTTATATATATATATATATATATATATATACTTTTAGGAAATACGTTTAGCGAGTAAAGAGAGATTCGCGGGGGAAATCCATAGCAACCACCACCACCACCACCACCAAAGATTTTGTGGTGAAAACTTATTTAAGCATTACTTATGAGCTTACGCATTCAGAGACAGAGAGAGATAGAAAGAGGGGGTAGAGAGAGATGGGGGGGGGGGGGAGATATTTCCCGTAAAAAGTTAACATATGCACTTACAAACTGAAAGACACTTAAAAATACCATCACACAATAACACAATCTTTCGTACTCTCAAACATATACAGACATTAACAAATTTAAATATACATTTAAGAATACACTTACACACCTATGCAGACATATACCTACTATCACATATAGGATAATTCATATACATAAACAAAACACTACTACATGCACATACTTATAAACACAAGCTCCTACTAATACACAAACAATCATTTACGCACAAACACATATACACACACAGAAACACACACATGCACATACATGCACATACACGCACGCTCACACACACATGAACACAAACACGCACACATTTAACTATGCATTTACACATTCAAACGCAGATTCACCTTTACATATACAATTAAAAATTCATACACACACTCAGAATCATACAGTCGCAGTGACAACCAGAACTCACATGAGTCTAAACAACAATAGCTATACATATGATTCCAACTAACATGAAATCAAAATGATTCTTCACCTATATCTCGCTATTTAGCATATCGACGTGATGTATTTCGCATTTAAACCCTTAACTTTCTGCAGTAATTTTAATGGGTAGAGCTCATGTTACTGTCAAAAGGCTATCATGAAGCGTATTAGCGCCCGTATGTGTGTGAATGCTCGGGCGCATATATATATATATATAATTTAAAAAAATGTTTATTTCGCTCTACATGGTTGAATACAATAAATGTAATCTGAGGTTTTCGAATAATAATAATAATATTGGATTCGTTTGCAATTATGCAAACAAACCTCATTTTTAAAGTCATGTCAGTAGAATGAGCCCCTCATTCTTTCTCTTATGTTGGCATGTAAACAGAACTGCAGACACTAATGTTTCTGGGTATCACCCTTCATCAGTACAGCTCACTGTTCACCTGCCAACTGTCAGAGCTAGTGAAAATATATGCTATTTTCGAAAGTATACAGTGACTGATTGGCCTGATTTGCATATTAGCAGACTGGCTGATCAGTCAGATCTGCATATTAACAGATCCACTGATCAGCCAGATTTGCATATCAGCAGACTGGCCAATCAGTTTCCTGTATATGAACGATTGACTGGCCGGCTTTGCCACATTCAAATAAAAATATGTATATATCTATCTATCTAAGGCGGGTAAAATTCCCGAGATCCATGGACGAGTTCTCTCCAGCGGTCTCTGTCCCTCATTATCGCTGCCATGTCCTGCGTCTCCAACAGACCAGTGTCTGTCCTTAGGGCATCAACATATGTTAACCTTGGTCTTCCTCTTCCAGTGTGTCCATGTAGGGGCTCCCAAAGGAGCACGGAGTGCAATGTCAACTCTGGATGTCGGTGAGCATGTCCAGCCAACCTCAGTCTCCTCTGTGTCACTTTTGAGCTGACTTTTGGGAGGCTCCCATACAGCTCTGAGTTTTTCATCCTCAGTGTATACTGATTAATGTTCAGAGCCATCCTCAGCATTCTCGTGTAGCACCCATCCACCATCTGAGTGAGTCTCTTGGTCAGTGTCCAAGTCTCAGACCCATACAGCAGCACAGACTCCACTACAGCAATGAAGAGGCGGACTTTCAGGTCTCTACGAAGGTCCGACTTCCACACCGATCTCAAGCTGTGGCACGCTGCCCAGGCCTTGCTCTTCCTCTCAACCACATCATCTTCCGTATTCCCAATCTTTGCTCCCAAATACAGGAAGTCCTCAACCAATTCCAGCGGCTTCCCGCCTACATTAGTGATCCCCTCTGGCTTCTCAACATTCTCTACATATATATATATATATACTTTATATATATATCTATATATATATATTGTTATGCTTTGGGAGGGTCATGTTGCCAATATATAAATATAAACACGTACATATGTACATGTTTGTGTGTATATATATATATATATATGCACGTGCGTGTTTGTGTGTGTGTGTGTGTGTAGAGAGAGAGAGAGTGGGAGAGAGAGAGAGAGAGAGAGAGAGAGAGAGAGAAGAGAGGGGGAGAAATAGATAAGGTGCTACTAATTGAAACTAGTAAGACGATTATTCGACTTAATACTCCATACATTAAAGAAAGTACAGTTTACATATTTAAAGACATGTAAGCCCAGGTTTACATGTTTTTAATAAAAATTACATGCATGTATATATGTATATATATATATAGGTGTGTGTGTGTATACATGTATACAGTGCGGCTGTAACTTCGGTTATACTTATTAAATATATATATATATATATATTGTTATACTTGGGGACAGTCCTATTGTTGTAATAATATATTCATATATGTGTGCGCGCGCGCACGTGTGTGTGTGTGTGTGTGTGTGTGTGTGTGTATAGTCTGGACGTATTTTATTCATATCTTTAATTCATTTCTCATTCTTTTCCAATCATTTTACTTCCATTTACCTTTTCTCATTTTTTTTTCTTTTCTGTTTTACAATAACTTTCCTCATCTTCGTTTCATGTTATGTGTAGACTTTACCCCGATACGGGGGACAGCAAGACGCCAATAAGGTGGCAGACGATAGCTTGGTTTAAAAAAAATGAAGCAAACAACTTGCTGAAATATCTTATCACTGGAAAGGAGGAATTTTGGCATTTGTGTATGCGTGTGTGTATGTGTATGTATGTGTGTATTTCTGTATAGATATTGCATATGTTTATGTATGTATGTGTGTGTTTGTGTGTGTGCGCAAGTATGTTTGTATGTATGTAGAAGTTATGTATATATATATATATATATATATATATATATTATACACACAGAGAAACAGACACATACACACACACACACATACACACACACACACGCATATATATATATGTATATATATATATATATACTTACATACACATATATATATATATGTGTGTGTGTGTATAGATATATAGATATATATGTTTTCGCGTGCGTGTATGTAAAAATACCAACATGCACACATACATACGCGTGTGTATTTATGTATATGTCACTTTGCGTGTGCGTGTATCTTTTCGGTAAATTTCTCAATCTAGTTAATGTTTGGTGATTGTAATCAGATATTAGGCAGTGTTGAGCAGATAAGGCTGCTGCTCACTGATCTGGAAAAGCTTGGCTCTGTAGTGGAGTCTGGGAACTTGTCTGAGACGGTTCCCATCGAAAAATATCGACTACGTTAGTGAGAGTAAGAAGCACGGTGTTGGAGACGGGAATAACACATAAATCTGTTTAAACGACGGAAAATGATATAAGATTAAGTGGGGGTTAAAAAGAGGACGAAGGTGATGTTAATGCATAGAGAAATCAATAGCAACGTTCTTTCTGTTTTTTCCAAACTTATTTTCGAGGAAAAATGTTGTGGAAATGGTTTTATGAAGAACTAACTAAGGAAGCCGCCATACCAGGTGTAAGGAATCTTTTTTAGGGCCAGAGGCGAATTTCAAGTGAGTAAGAACCCCTGGAAACTCACCTGAGCTAGGAAAAGTAATGAATATTTAAATATCACTAATCTAATAGCAAACAACTTATGTGGACTAGCAGAATCGGTAGAGTGTCGAACAAAACACCTTGCGTTATCTGTTCCCTTTCTTACGTTCTGTGGTCAAATATCACCGAGGTCTGACTTACCTTCGGATCGATGAGAAACTAGCACTCAGCTCCTGGAGTCAATATAATTAACTGTAACGCTCCCACTAATTTTCGGCTCTTTGCTCATATTATAATGTATGGTGCTGAGAGCTGTCAGCTAGCGAATGGTTTGCAGGTGGCGAATAATGATAAGGCCACCAGATATGATGGCTAGTTGTGATATATGTGGTCTCCTGTTGGACGAATAAGCAACACCGGACAAACAGAAGTAAACTACTAGGAGTGATGGAGCCATGGGTAATAATGTTAGCTTCCAAGAAGACACTCACAGCCCAGTGATGTAGCGATGACGAGGCGAGTAAAGGCTGCCTCTAAAAAGCCTACTCTTTGCAGGTCTAAGGAAAGGACGAAATTGGTGACTAGCACGAATGAGACCACCAAAGCATTGCAATATAGTGGGAAACAGAAAAGGCATCCATACCGCACCATCCTTCGCGGGGGATAAAAAGTGACGCTTTCAAGCCGTAGGTATTCTCTATTCAACGCTGCAAGAACTGACGATAGGTTTGCGACCTGTCCTGACAGGCGTGGAGTGGAAACACAAAGGCTTCTTATCCCGAAACCCCAGAGTTTGTTCGGAAGAATGCAATCCTTGACAATTGGTAGCTGGAACATTACAACCCTTACAGGTAAGGAGCAGGAACTAGTGGAGTAAGACATATGCTACCGGCTAGATATAGTCAAGGTTTCCTCAACAAATTTCCATGGCTTTGTTATTGTAGATTTGGACGGAGGGTGGAAACTACATAATTGAGGTGTGGCAGCAGAAAAGACTGCACAGGTTGGAGTGAAAATATTCACGAGTCCCCGTGTGTTATGGAATGGATCCGATTAGGAGGTATGATTTTCCTTATCAAGTTATGGCTAATAGAAAGGTCTGTGGGTGGTGGAAATTTATACGCCAAACAAGGAGTCCAAATACAGGTCCTTCCTTGATGAAGTCACTGCAGCGTTAGATGTAGTTAAGACAGTCATTTATCATAATTGTTTCTATTTTAGGCACAAGGCCAGCAATTACCCAGTACATTACTGGTACTTTATTTTATCGACCCCGTAAGGATGAAAGGCAAAGTTAACCTCGGCGGGATTTGAACTCAGATCATAAAGGGACGTAACTCTATGCTTCAAAGCATGGTGTCCGACTCTTTACCGATACTGCCAATCCACCATGGGAGATTTCAATGCACATGTTGGCACTGACTACAGGAGTGATTGGAAGGAGCGGCGACCCAGTCCAATTACGAATGGAGAAGTCTTATTAGACTTCTGTTCTAGTAATGGACGTACTCTAATATGAACACCGTCTTCCAGCACAAATATATCTATAGATATACATGGTATAAGGGGAAACTGTGACAGAGATGAATAATTGGTTTTGTTATTATTTCCGATCTCTTCGATTCTGTGCTGGAGGTTTGTATTAGAGAGGGGCTAAGCTGCCAACTGATCACCATCTAGTTATCTGCAAATTGAGACTACCTGAAGCCAAAGAAGCCCACAAAATGGCAGGTCCAGTTCGACCTACATGATAAAGTAGGAATGATTGGCGGAGTAGGAAGTCAGGACCTGGTATAATGGAAATTTGATAAACCGTTCAAAGTTTGTCATTAAGTTTTATATAAATAAATCTGCTATATATTCAACAGGTTGTAAGTAACATATGCTACATCAACTAATTATACAATAGCATAATCTAAATCCATGACTAAAGAAAAGGGTAACATAAATAAAACTATATGTATTAACATATTGGAAATATGTATATCTTTCGTATCTGCTTGATCGTCAATTCCAAAAACAACTTAAGTTTATTCTGTGGGTAATGCATATTTGGCTCATGCTTGCCATGAGATTCGTTAATAGTTGAAACATTATTTCAATAACATTTGATCGTGATATTTCTTCATTATTAAATGCACTGGGTAATTGCTGGCCTTGTGCCTAACGTAGAAACAATTATTAAAGGTGGATTGGCAGTATCGGTAGAGAGTCGGACGCCATGATTTCAAATCCCGCCGAGGTTAACTTTGCCTTTCATCCTCACGGGGTCGATAAAATAAAGTACCAGTCACGCACTGGGGTCGATTTAATAGACTTTTCCTCCCCCAAATCACTGGCCTTGTGCCTATATAAAAAACCGATATTTCTTCATTATTAAAGGTGGATTGGCAGTATCGGTAGAGAGTCGGACGCCATGCTTTGCAGCATAGTTACGGCCCTTTACGGTCTCAGTCCAAATCCCGCCGAGGTTAACTTTGCCTTTCATCCTTATGAGGTCAATAAAATAAAGTACCAGTAATGTACTAGGATAATTGCTGGCCTTGTGCCAAAAGTAGAACATTTTTAAAGTGGTGTGACAGTATCGGTAGAGAGTCGGACGCCATGCTCTGCAGTATAGAGTTACAGACCTTTACGGTCTGAGTTCAAATCCCGCCGAGGTTAACTTTGCATTTCATCCTTACGAGATCGATAAAATAAAGCACCAGTAGTGCACTGGGATAATTGCTGGCCTTGTGCCAAAAGTAGAAACAAATATTAAATAGCTTCTATGGGTTGTGGATTGACAGAATTGTTGAAGTGTCGAATAAAATGCTCTGCAGTATTCAGTTGTGTCCTTTATGTTCTAAGTTCAAATCACGCCACGCTTAAGTTAATTTGTCATCTTTCCGATGCCGCTAAAATAATTTACTGGTCAAGTATTGGGATCGATATAATCGGCTTTCTATTCTCCTGAAAACTGCTGACAATGTGGCAAAATGAGAAACCATTATTACGTAGCTTATATTATGTATATATGAAATTGTGTTATCTTCATAAATTTTCATATTTTTTCTCCTTTTTTACCGTTTAAAATCGTTGTTTTCTTACGATGGCACCTTTTACACACGGTGTAGTGTGTAGAAATATTTTATAAAAAATGGTCATAGACTCCGTTCAGTGAGGGAGTCTTTCGGTACTATCTTTATTTTAGAGTCATTTCACTTCCCTGACAGTCTATGATTATTCCTCACTACTATAACTCAAAGCAGAAGATTTAAGACTTCAGGCTTATCTCGAAATAACAATAGAAAAATGACGCATACGATTCGTGTAAAAGCAAGTTACGACCTGAAATGCTTATCTTTATCGTATGTATGTATGTATGTATGTATGTATGTATGTATGTATGTATGTATGTATGTATGTATGTATGTATGGCGACTCTGGGTCGGCGAGACATATGCAGGAGGACAAAGGTAAAGGTGTACAGGGCATGTGTGCTCTCTTGTCTTCTTTATGCCTGCGAGACCTGGGTCACATATCGACACCACCTTAAGCAATTGGAGCGTTTCCATCAGATGTGTCTCAGACGGATCCATGGCGTTCACTGGAGGGACCACATCAGTGATGTCGAGATTTTGGAAAGCTCTATGTGTGACAGTATAGAAGCTCTTGTGCTTAAGCAACGACCCGTTGGAGTGGTCACCTTGCCAGGATGAAGGATTCTAGAATACCAAAACAACTCTTTTATGGAGAGTTGGTTAAAGGAAAACGACCGCCACATAAACCAAAAAAGAGGTATAAGGATTCCTTGAAAGCCTCTCTGAAAGACGCTAACATCTCTGCTGATACATGGGAAAATATTGCTGCGGATCGTAATAAATGGAGAAAGACTGTATATGAGGGAAAAGTTGCCTTTGAGGCATCTCGAATCGCATACGAGAAAGTAAAGCGGGATGTGAGGAAGGGCATTGCTGTTGCACTTCCAGACGGCGAGGGTCCTCCTATGGTGCTGACATGCAGCGTATGTGCGAGACTCTGCCTAAGCATAGCTGGACTCGAAAGTCATCTTCGCAGTCATAAAGTAAGACCAGTGGTTGACTACCAGGCTGCTGTTGGAGATGCTACTCATCATGCTTGCCAAACATGTGGTAGAGAATGTAAATCAGCAGGAGGGCTCAAGCGACATGCAAAAGTACACGAACTCCAACCACAGCCGACTATTCCCAGTAAATGTTTTGGTTGCCGACTCTGTGCAAGACATTTTAGATCATTGGCTGGGCTAAAAAGCCACATTCGATCGCAGCGCTGTTAGTTGCTATCGTGTGTATGTGTGTGTATAGATATGTTTATGTGTGTGCGTGTATGTGTATATACATATGTATATGTATATTATTATTGTTGTTATTATTATTATTATTATTGTTATTAATGTATATGTGTGTGTGTATATGTATTTTTATTTTATTTTTAATTAATTTATTAATTTTTTTGTTCTCCTCGTGCAATGGCCATACTCGATAACGAGGGGGCAGTCATCATGTATGTATGTATGTATGTATGTATGTATGTATGTATGTATGTATGTATGTATGTATATATGTATGTATGTATGTATGTATGTATGTTCTTCTGGTTTTATAATTTCACAAAGTTTTAACAATAGAGAAAGAGTCGGTTTCTAGCATAGACACAAGACTCTCTCATTGAAATTTACACAACATCAACTAGGTAGATATGTATGTATGTCTGCATGCATGCATGTGTAGATATGGATGTTATTGTATGTGTGGATGTGTATGTTTTGAGTTGTATGTGTGCATGTGTATATGCTTTGTATCTGTACATTGTATATGCAGTTATTAGATGCAACATTTTTGGAATGTTTTACATATTTTTACTGTTCCATTAATGGATTGTACTTGTGTTCTTTCTGTTCCTGTGAAGCCTAGCTTCTCAAGATTTGTATTGAGGCAGTTACTAACATATCCCAGTGCCCCAATAATCAAAGGCATAAATCTGAAGGTGTAATCAGGGTGGAGTATCTGTAGATTTCTCATCAGTTCTGCATAAATATTCTCCTTTTCACTAATCTTTGATATTATATTGGCATCTGCTGGGCAGTTAATTTCCACTACTGTGCATGTTTTCTTCTCCCTGTCCCATATCATAATATCTGGTCTGTTATGCCTGCATTTTATTGGAGTTTTTACTGGAACATTCCACCAGTACTCTTTCATATTATGTACATGGATGTCTTCGACATTGTTGTAGCTTTTAATGTGTTTATCATCGGGGCTATCTTTTTTACGAACTGCATTGTACAGTGTTTTGGCTACTACAGCATGCCTCATAGGTAGATAGTACCGCGATGACATCTTTGGGCAGCTGCTGATGACATGGGTGATATCCTTGATGTTAGTTCTGCAGAGTCTGCACTTGTTATCACATCTAGGTGTTTTGCCTGCATCCCTATCTCTTTTGTGAATCAGGTATTTTGTGCTAATCTCCTGTTCTTGGATTGCAAAAGCGTATCCTTCAAAGTGGGAGCCAATATAGCGGTTGTTGGTATGTATGTATGTATGTATGTATGTATGTATGTATGTATGTATGTATGTATGTATGTATGTATGCATGCATGCATGTATGTATGTATGTGTGTATGTGTGTATGTATGTATGCATGTATGTATGTATGTAGGTATCCCAGTACAACCTGTCTCATGGTCGGGTCGTTGGCGACTAAACTGGCAACCCCACCAAGGTTTCTTGGTGAGGAGGGTGACTTTGGACATCTTGCAGGACTAAAAACAAAACCTGTCAAAGGCAAAAGGAGCTCTTAAGAGTCAATGGCCATCCAAAATCACCGGGAGAGATGACCCCCTTAGCCTTTGTCAAGGCAGAATTCTAGGAGAAGGAAAACTCTGATATAACACCTGCAACCCTGATGGTATCCAATGATGTTGACTTGTTCTTCTCTTTGGTAAATATCATCTTGGTTAAGAGAGTGGGACTGGCTTTGTGCAGTGCCTTTGCTCACTATAAAAGCTTCACGGCACAGGCATTGCTTTATATCTGGAGATCTCTCTGCACTTGTCGTCACATGATACCATGGGCCCAGCACTATGTGTCAGTAATTGTCACAAGTGTAGTGTTTGTACCAGAGTTTTCAAGTCGCTGGCTGGACTAAAAAGTCACACTCGTTCAGCGCATCGGTAGGGGTTCTCCTACATGGATATAAAGTAGTGGCCGTACTCGAAAACGACTTGGCAGCCACCATGTATGTATGAATGTGTATGTATGTATGTGTATACGTATCCGGGAGAGATGACCCCTTAGCCTTTGTCAAGGCAGAATTCTAGGAGAAGGAAAACTCTGATATAACACCTGCAACTCTGATGGTATCCAATGATGTTGACTTGTTCTTCTCTTTGGTAAATATCATCTTGGTTAAGAGAGTGGGACTGGCTTTGTGCAGTGCCTTTGCTCACTATAAAAGCTTCACGGCACAGGCATTGCTTTATATCTGGAGATCTCTCTGCATTTGTCGTCACATGGTACCATGGGCCCAGCACTATGTGTCAATAATTGTCACAAGTGTAGTGTTTGTACCAGAGTTTTCAAGTCGCTGGCTGGACTAAAAAGTCACACTTGTTTGACGCATCGGTAGGGGTTCTCCTACATGGATATAAAGTAGTGGCCGTACTCGAAAACGAGTTGGCAGCCACCATGTATGTATGTATGTATGTATGTATGTATGTATGTATGTATGTATGTATGTATGTATGTATGTATGTATGTATGTATGTTCTTCTGGTTTTATAATTTCACAAGGTTTTAACAATAGAGAGAGAGAGTCGATTTCTAACATAGACACAAGACTCTCTCATTGGAATTTACACAAGATCAACTAGGTAGATATGTATGTATGCATGTGTAGATATGGATGTTATTGTATGTGTCTATGTGTATGTTTTGAGTTGTATGTGTGCATGTGTATATGCTTTGTATCTGTACATGTGTTTATGCAGTTATTAGATGAAAAGTTTTTGGAATTTTTTACATATTTTTACTGTTTCATTAACGGATTGTACTTGTAGTTTCCTAACTAGTTGTGTTCTTTCTGTTCCTGTGAAGCCTAGCTTCTCAAGATTTGTAATGTATGTATGTATGTATGTATGTATGTATGTATGTATGTATGTATGTATGTATGTATGTATGTATGTATGTATGTATGTATGTTCTTCTGGTTTTATAATTTCACAAAGTTTTACCAATAGAGAGAGAGTCGGTTTCTAACATAGACACAAGACTCTCCCATTGGAATTTACACAACATTAACTAGGTAGATATGTAGGTATGCGTGCATGTGTAGATATGGATGTTATTGTATGTGTGGATGTGTATGCTTTGAGTTGTATGTGTGCATGTGTATATGCTTTGGATCTGTACATGTGTATATGCAGTTATTAGATGTAATTTCCTAACTAGTTGTGTTCTTTCTGTTCTTGTGAGGCCTACCTTCTCAAGATTTGTATTGAGGCAGTTACTAACATACCTCAGTGCCCCAATAATCACAGGCATAAATCTGAAGGTGTAATCAGGGTGGAGTATTTGCAGATTTCTCATTAGTTCTGCATAAATATTCTCCTTTTCGCTAATCTTTGATATTATATTGGCATCTGCTGGGCAGCTAATTTCCACTACTGTGCCTGCCTTCTTTTCCCTGTCCCATATCATAATATCTGGTCTGTTATGTTTGCATTTTATTGGGGTTTAATGTATGTATGTATGTATGTATGTATGTATGTATGTATGTATGTATGTATGTATGTATGTATGTATGTATGTATGTATGTATGTATGTATGTATGTATGTATGTATGTATATTTCATGACTGTCGAAAAAATACTCAATTATTATTCAGTATGTGCGAGTATATATATATATATATATATATATATATATATGCGAGTATATATATATATATATATATATATATATATACTCGGTAATATTGAACTTCCATAATTTTTGACGGTGATTGTTCCAGTTATACGATCAATGAAATTGTATGATTGGGAAATTGAGGTACAATTGAGTGAACATTCCACAGACATGTGTCCCTGTACATTTCATGTAATTTTCAAGAAGATTTGACGTCATACAGTGTATGTCAAATCGTCCAATTGAATAACAGGTGCAGTCTATTCGCTGAACTTCCAAACAGTTTCTATCTACTTAATTTCACTCACAAAGCCTGTCCTGATCTGATAGTAAATGGTTCTCGCCCAATACGACAAGCAGTGGGACTCAATCTTGGAACGTATGATTCCGCAGTGAAATTTCTAAACAGTCAGCCTCGTGATAAGACAAATTACACTGGTGAATTGTCAGAATCGGTAGGGTGTCGTATTAAAAATTCCTCGGAATTTGTGCCAACTCACTGGGCTTTGAGACTTCAAATTCTACCTTGGCCAACGTAGACCTTCATCCTTTCGATGCAGATAAATATAGTCATAGTCATGTACTGGAACTGGTTCTTCCTTTATCTCTCTTTATCTCTTTCTTTCTTTCAAAGAAATCAGCTGTATTCCTATCTGAAGAGGAGTGGCACATGCTAGAGAAAAAAGCTTCCTTTACCTTTTTTCTTTATATCATAATTAGTTTTAGCAAAGGTATTATTCACTAAAAGTGGCCAACAAATATTCGTGTAAGCTACAATTCATTTAGGGTTAGGACCCAAGTCTATAAAATGATAAGAATAGACTTATAAATGATTAATTACTTCTTATCATTTTGTAAGTCTATAAAATGATAAGAAGTAATTAATTTCTCATATAAAGAAAATGGGCGTGATCTTATATATATAAATAGACAGAGAGAAAGAGAGAGGAGGGGCGGGTGGTGGGTGAAGTAGGGGGAGAAGGACAACCAGACAGACAGGCAAATCAATCGATCGATCGATTGATTGAAAGATAGATAAATGTATGTGTATATATATATATATATATATATATATATATATATATATATATATATATATAGAGAGAGAGAGAGAGAGAGAGAGAGAGAGAGAAGTTTCTATTTATTTGCCACGAGGGCACAAAAGAAGGGGACAAATACAAGGGGGGAGTTTACATAAAGGAACGAGTAAAAAACAAATAACAAATATAAAATTAACAATACAGTCCTCAATAGGGAGGAGGCGTTTTGGGGGTTACACACACCCCCGAAAAAGTGTGCAACCCTTTTCCTTAGGAGCACAGAGAGGGGGTGTTCCTTTGAAATTCCACCTTTCCACCTACAGGCTGATAAAGAGAGAAGGCCCATTCACACGGGCCATTCTCGCTACTTTCACCCACCTTTCATGAAACTTGCTGGGGTAGAGCACCTCTCTCTCCATTCTGATCCTTCTCTTAAAATGCTATTTAAAGAAAAGGACCAGTTGTTGGCCGGAGAGAAGGTGTCCGACCTCAGCCTTTCAAACGTGTCCATACCACCTCTTTCACCATGGCTATTACACAGAGGAAGACCGCCTCTCCTTCATTTTTGAAGCGGGGAGGCGGCTTGATCGTTACAATGGACTCAGTGGTCAACCGGATTGGTCCCACCCATGACAGCAGTCATTCGACATAGCCCCACAGATCGGCAACGCCCGAGCAGTGTACCAATGTGTGCGCAACGGTTTCCTCGTCGCGCACGCATCTGGGACAGATTTTTTCGAGGGGTCCCTACCCGGGCGCCCGTGTCTGTAGAGCTTTTCTCGAATGGGCAGCGCCCCTCGGTAGCACTGTCAGGCCGGGGACCTCTGGAAGTTGTCCATAGGTCCCGGGCCAAATGTCCTACCGAATAGGCTGGCCAGTTCGTCTTCCTCCATACCTAGGGCTTGTCTGAGGGCGTCGTCGCACCTACTAACCACCAGTCCTCTATAGAATGACGAGGTGGAGTCTCCACCGATAGCCGGGTCCGCCTGCCAGAAAGCCGTGAGCGCCTGGGCACACTCGGTGTGCCAGACGCCCAGTTTTCTCGGTCTTTGCTTGACCCAGGACTGCAGCTCGGTGAGCGAGACGAGTCTCGGAAAGGCTCGCCTCACAAACGGGGCCCACACCGATTGACCGGTGAGGAATACCTAGAGGTGCCGTAGCCTTAATGCCTGTTTACGCATCAGCAGCCACGGCATCCCCAGCCCTCCTTTCGAAGGGTGTTGACAGCAGGTGGATCTCCTCACCAAAGGAGCCCGTTTCTTCCAAAGGAATTGGAAGAGTGCGCGCTCCATTTTGGTGAGCGTTTCCTTTGGGCAAGGCACGACGGCCAGGCGGTAATAGATGACGGACGCTATATAAGCGTTCGCCACCTCCGCCCGACCTTTCAGGGATAATTTGCACTCAGCCCACTTCCGCGGCTGCTGTGCATGGCATTAATCCAGCCCCTGAAAACGGGTCCGAAGCCTGCCGCCGCTAGCACCGCATCCAGGTAACCATGATCGACCCTATCGAACGCCTTAGATTGATCCAAGTTGATCAGGGCCCTACCAAAGCCGGGTTCCTTCCCAACCCTCTCTATGATGTATCGCATGAGGTGGAGGTTGTCGTGAATGGACCTGGACGGGATGGCGCATGTCTGCGCATCTCCCACCAGGTTGCCCACGACAAGCGCCAACCTCTTTGCTAACACCCTGGCCAAAATCTTTAACTCTGCATTTAGGAGTGTTATGGGCCTAAAATTACTTATTTCATCCCCCTTCTTCTCGTCCTTCCTCACTAGCGAGACTACGCCCTTGGTCACAGAACAGGGAATTCTCCCGTTTTGTTGCCAGTTGCAGTAGACCGCTTCGAGGAGATCGAAGAACAAGTCCGTCATACTTAAATACAGTTCGTATGGAAGACCATCGAGGCCCGGAGATTTGGGTCTGCCGCATTGGCTCAGCACGTCCCCTATCTCAGCAGCTGAGATCGGCCTCTCGCAGGACTTCGCCTCGTCGTCCGAAAGACGTGGGCGGCCATCGAGGTATGGACCGAGGTCCACATCCCCATCCGGCCCCTCGCCCCTTCCGAACAATCCGGCAAAGTGCCTTTGAAAGGCCTCGCACATCTGCTTAGGTTCAAGGATCACCCATCCATCTTGGTCTCGCAAAGATCGGATAGTGGATCTAATCCCACTTTTGGCTTCTGTCACGCAGGCCCAGCTAACAGCTTCGGTCCCCTCGTTTCCCAGAGCACGTATTTTGTCTCAGACAACGCAGCCTTCGTGTTTCGCGTCGAAGTACTGGTCCAAGGCCGTTCTCGGCGCTAGCACTCTGGCTACGTCGCCGCTTCTAATTGCCTCTTCTACACTATCTACCAACTCCCTTTCCTTCCTATTTCTATCTGAGGCTAACTCCTTACTAACTCCCATTGAAGCTACTCTAATCTCTCTTTTGGGAGAGCCCCACCACCTGCTGTTGACGATGGCGCCCGTCAACCGCTCCTTAACTAAAGTACTAATCCGGTTCCTGTAATCTTTACTTGCCCATAAGGACAAGTTGAGCTTCCAGTAACCGGGTCCCTGTCTATGCGTTCTATCAAGGTTGACCATGGAGGTCACTAACTTGTGGTCTGAATAGCCAACCATGCGCATTTTTGGACAACTTAAAAAGTCCCTATCCTTATTTCTAACTAAGAACCTATCTAGGTATGATCTAGATTGACCGCTGTTGTTTCTCCAAGTCCAGGTTGGCACAGTCGGAAAATCTAGTCGATATCTATCGGCCAGGTCGAATCGGCCGATTAACCCCTTGAGGCTGTTACAACCTCCTCTATCAGGACATGCCCCTACATAGTCCCAACGTGCATCTAGGATACCATTCCAGTCCCCCACAAAAAGCAAGGAGCTGGACGTCCCTAGAAAAGTCTGCAGACGATGGAAGAGGTCCGGCCGCGTTGATCCAAAAGGGGCGTAGACGGCGACCAGCCTAAAAGCTCCACCTTCACCACTGCCAAGGTCCAGAACCACTAGTCGACCCTCCGGGTCCAAGTGTACCGTCTGTGTAGCGAGACCCAGATGTTTTTGCAGCAGAACGACAACCCCACCCCCACCTCCGAGCTGACAGAGAGATGCGTGCATCTCAAAGTCATCAAAGGTGGGGGCCAGCTGTCGCACGCTGCTGATCCGGGCCTCGCAAATAACCATCACATTTATACATCGTGACCTGAGGTCATTTAGAAGCATTGCTTGCTTCCAAGGTGAGCCCAGGCCACGCGCATTTAGACAACCTATTCTCAACACAGCCATGTTGGTGGTAAAGAGAAAAAGCACTTACCTCTCTGCGTCCCGGGGACCGGGCCGCACAATTTCCATGGGGGTGGGGTGGTGGTTTGTGGAAGTGTAGGGGCATCAGTGTGTGGTGGGGTTGGGGTGTTTGAGGTTGTGTGGGTGTCTGGGGGGGGGGATTGTTTAGGAGGACACGATTAATAGGTCTGACGCAGGGGGCCCCCACGTCCTCTTTAAAAGTGTCTTTTAACGTTTTGTAAATGTCCATTGGGGCTTTTATCATTTTTAGATGGGGAAGCCCCGTTGCTTGTGCGAAATTCGAACCTTCGGTTTTTATTAAGTTGTTATTATAAATAACGTTTAACAGTTTTTTGTTTATTGTGTTTATGTACGTGTAAGCATATTTTTCTTTTTGTGTGATGTTTTTGTTTGCTGTTGTTGTGTGTTTTTTGTGTTGATGTCTGTGTTATGTATTGGGGAGAGATTGTTTGTATTTGTGTTCCTGTGGTGTGTTTTTTTTTTTTCTTTTAACTTTATGAAAGTGTCCCCCCCCCCCCCCTCGTCTGACGACGAAAGGGGTCGTCTTCCGTATTCGAGGGGAGGAGTTCATTTTCGGCTCGTGTTTGTGGTGTGGGTGTTATTGTATTTGTTTTCTGTGTGGGGGGATGGGTGGGATTGTTTTCAGTCGTGTTTTAAATTGTGGTGTTAGTTGTGGTGGTGGTGGAGGTTGTGTTGGTAGTGTTGTAGTTGTTGGTGTGGGCAAAATCAGTGTTTTTTTGTTTGCTTGGGAACAGGCAGCCCTCAGGTGACCTCTGCCACCACAGAGGTAACAAGCGGGTCGTCTACCCTCCACTGTGATATGCAAGTAGGCAAGTCCATCCAGCAATATGCGGTCGGGGATCCTAGCAATTTGTTCTGGCTGCATTTGCACCAGAACTTGCAGGCTAGTTCCACCGAACACGTTGCTGGAAGACTTACCTACCGAAATTACTGCATCCTCTTTCAAGTCGAAGAGGCCACACAGTACCGCCCAGAAATCAATATCTGGATCGATACTGTGTATGGTCAATCTTTGTGTTTTTCTTCCCAAATAAGTGGGGAAGAAGGTAAATAAGGGGGACACAATTGGGGCCAGGGAATGTTTTTCGGCCCTCAATTTATCTTTTATTCGGATGGATAGACTACCGTAGAGTCTATCCTTCCGAATGAATACAATGTTTTTCAGATGATCTTTTAAAGCCAGTTCAATCTCTGTCTGTGTGAGTTGTACTGGCTTACGGGTTTTGTTTGATATTGTCCTATAAATAATAGTTTTAAAGCTATTTTCCTTTTTTAGCTCTGGGGGAGAATTTAAAGAAAATAGACCATTCTTCTCCAAAGTTATATACTCCGTGCATTTTCCATTTGTCAATAGGTTCATACACAATGTTTTTTTTTTCGTAGTTTGAGCGAACGTCATTTTGTTCGCCCCCTCTTTGTTTACATTTGTCGAAATGTGGTTGTTTTCTTGTTTTTTGTTGTTACAATTTTCATTTTTTGTTGTGTTTGTGTTATTTATGTTGGTGTATGCGTTCACATTTTTTCTGAAGTTGGGGTTAGACTACATTTTTTCAAAATGTTCACTTATATTTTCAGTATCCGAGAGACTTGAAGTCACAGCTACTACTTCTCTTTCACCTTTGCTGGTGGGCGTGGCACCGTGAAAAGTCGAAATGGCATCCATTAATGTTGGCAATTTCTCCGAGTCAATTTATTTCACATTTTTTTCATTAGGGTTAGGCTCCATTTTTTTCAATATTTCTAATAATCATTATTCTTTCAGTAGGGAGGCTTGTTGCCTCCGCTACCCGCTCTCCTTCAATTTTTTTAGGGGGCGTCTCATCGTTACCTGTGGTAATGGCTTCCATTACCACTAGCGTAGAGACAATTACAAGATTTTTAGGATGAAAAATTTAACCCCAAAAGGGGTGAAATAAATTAACCCTAATGTCCGAAGACCCAGGCAAGGGGGTTAATTAACACAATAACGCAAGAATACAGACAAACACTGTTAACACGTAATATATCCAATAATCGAGGAGCCGATGTGAAGAACGTCTATACCATCCGGAGATAGATAAATTTCTTTATTAGCCACAAGGGCACAAAAGAAGGGGACAAATACAAATGAGGAGTTTACATACAGGTATATGAAAATAAAACTATTAATAAAATAACAAATAACAATTGATATCCCCAATAGGGGGAAGCGTTACACAGGGGTTGTACACACCCCGAAAAAATGTACATAGATAGATAGATAGATAGAAATTTACATTATTGATATTATCAGTGACATTGTTTCCTCAGATCCTTGCTGACCCCAATAAAACTTGTGAATAAATAAAAAAAAAAGGTTACTTCTCACCTAGAGAATAGGATCAAGAATGTCTATAAACATAGACTTATGATTGCTATTAATGAACTTAGAAAAGCTATTGTTCCAAACTAATTATAAAGAACTAATTATGAAATATGAAACACCAATATTCCACGGTTGATTAGTAATGACTACCACGTATTAAAGATCAACATGAAATTTAATATGATTTATTTATAAGTTATATATACGTACATTGAATATATTTAACAAATGACTGAAACTATCAAACTAATATTTTAATCAATTATAATTGGAGGATAAAAAATGTTTCTGTACAGCGTAAGTTTTTAAATAATTCACAATTCACACCTATGCAAGTTTAGCTGGTCTACTACGAATCAACGTGAAATATGACCTTCGCTTGATATATTTAAGCTGCCCATTGGATTTATGGTAAGTGTCGAAGGTGATGTCTTGGAAATTTATAGTGAGATTTGTAATTATGGTAGTTAACATGAGGGGCAATTTATTTAATCACTGGATAAAACGTTTTACTAAAAGACTCGAAAATTCCACCCACACTAAGATAATAACTGTGGGCAGAGGGGATTCCAGCAACACTTCTACGGATCACTACTATCTTCAAATAGATCTACTGGAACTTCTCATTACAAATCAACATTTCACTATAATTTCTTCTAAGATATTTACCTTCTTTCTTTGACAACACTCGGCCATCATGTGCCTCAAATATTTGTGTAGATTCTCTCACAGTCAGCTTTCTTTAAAAGAAAAATTCACGTTTATCTCTAATCTCCTATCAAATTGTCTCCTCTATTTTTCAAATTACAAAAAGATTACATTTACATCACTCTTCCTATCTATTCATTACTCTTTCCTCATCTCTCTTGGAATTTTTTCACATTCAAAGGAACAAACAACAACCTTTATAAAATGGTAGCAAAATAGCTGACGAACTAAAATCTTATCTCATGAAAGATCAGTGAAACAATTGTACCTAAGTCACATGCTGATTTAATGTAATAAATCTTTATATACTACAATTCTGTTCTGCAATTTGAATGGTCTCTCAATTTTGGATATTCTTTACCAAACTATAGTACACTATCTATATACATAAAGAGAGTTTCCATCTTAGAATTGCAAGGATAGCTTCAGATGATTGTGGTTTATCATATTCACCATATTCACCATATTCTAGAATCAGAAACACTATTTATGTGTGTCTCTCTCTCTATATATATATATATAATATATACATGTGTGTGTGTGTGTGCGCTTATATATATATATCCTTTAGTGAATAGTCGTGATTTGAATATATATATATATATATATATATATATATATATATATATATATATATATATCCTTTAGTGAATAGTCGTGATTTGAATATATATATATATATATATATATATATATGAGAAAGTATGACGGCAGAGCTCAAGCCGTTTCGACGGCTATTTCTGGACTAAAGTAAGATTCTTTTTTAGTCTGGTAAATAAATAGCCGAACTTTTCAAGGGCTACTTCCTTATATGGGAAGATTGTAGTTGTCAAGAGGATTGGTCAAAATTTGTAGCAGACACAAAAGAGTCTATTATGGCAGTGGGTGCAGTCTATCATGGTAGTGGGAAAATCTTCTTTAGGCTCCTCGAAAAACACTTTCCACCACAACACCGCTACCATAACATAATCAACAAAAACACTATCAAGCTATCCTACAGCACCACACCTAACTTCGCACAAACCATCGTCCCCTCAAACAATAAAAAAAGCTCAACCCCTATGGAAGAAACAACCTATAAATTAGTGGAGAGCCGACCAGGAGGTGTAACTGCCCTGATAGATCTACGTGCTCCCTCAATAACAGATGCCGAGAACGTAACGTGATCTACCAGTGCAACGTGAGGACGGACACCTCCAACAAAGCTTATATAGGATTAACCGCTTGTGACTTTAAGACCCGGCTCTACCAACACCGATATACGTTCCGAAATCCTGCCCGGCGACATGCCACCACACTTTCGGGCCATATCTGGGACCTCCAAGATAATAATATAACTTACGATCTTACTTGGAGCTTACTGTCCAGAGCTAACTCTTACACGGGAGGACGCCGTCCATGTAACTTATGCTCGGAGGAAACATTACAAATGCTGTTTACGAAGGATCAACTCCTAAACAAAAAAGATGAACTGGCATGCAAACACAGATTGCGGAAGACTTACCTCGCCCTCAAACCCCCTAACGATCCGGGTGGGTAGACAAGGGCTGAAACACCCCCCGAATAAGATAGGGAAAACCCCAACTTATATAAGATAGGGTAGATGTACCCCTTTTCTTTTCATCTATGTTTCCTTCTTCCCTTTGTCTCCTCCTATCACTTCTTTCCACCACCTAACTTCTTCCTCGTTCGTTCCTTTGTTTTCTCCCCTTTCGCCTACCCCGAGGCAGCCCATCGGGCCTCTTTAGCCTCAGTACCCCCACCCCAGTAACTTACAGATAGCATTCGCCGATTACGCTATACTAATTAATCATAGCAGCTTTGTTAGACCCCAGATATGTGGTATTAATTTTTAATACCGAATTCTAAATGTGTCAATAATTCTCATCTAGCAAACATTCTATAGCATTGGCCGAAAAAGCAGCACCAACTAAATATAGCAGCTGTGTTAGACTCCTTAGTTTTTGTTTTATTTCACTTCTCACTTTCCAATCTTACATTCTGATATATCTATCTCTCATTTTTTATTATATTCTTTTTTATATTTTTTCTTTGTCCCCTAATCTCATTTGATTTACCAAATCTATAACGTCCCTCCTCCATTTTCTAAAGAAATCTTTTTTCGCCTACCTCCCCTGGCCTACTTTCATACACATTCCTTAGAATTTGCCGTGTAAATTTCACCTTCAACGCTTGACCGGCTCTACCCACTCCCCTATTGTTCTACAGGCAAGTTCAGCCACCCCCACCCCGCTCCCACTGCCATGATATACTCTTCTGTGTCTGCTACAAATTTTGACCAATCCTCTTGACAACTACAATCTTCCCATATAAGGAAGTACCCCTTGAAAAGTTTGGCTATTTATTTACCAGACTAAAAAAACTCTTACTTTAGTCCAGAAATAGCCGTCGAAACGGCTTGAGCTCTGCCGTCGGGGTCATACTTTCTCCTATTACCCATTCTACTACCCTAAGTATTGAGTACTCTGGTGCGTTATGGTCCATCTGGTTCCTTACCACAACTCCTTCGTTATATATATATATATATATATATATATATAGATATATATATATATATATAATATATAT
>OZ024743.1:10951938-10956938 GCA_964016885.1 Eledone cirrhosa | reverse complement strand
CATGTACACTCACATACATGTACACATATACACACATATACACACACATATATATACAGCCATGCAATTACAGGTGGTTATGTACCTTGATTCCCTTAGTCAGTAACGCATGAATCTATGGAAGCTAAAAAATTAAAAGGTCAAAAAATAAAAAAATAAACAGGAAGGCTTATAATTAGGGTAACGGGATACTAACAAATGGTACGTCACATAGAACTATAGTGAGTTGCTATTTAGAATGTTTAATTAGGTCTATAGTCCTTAAATGTTTTTCGTATACGGTGATTACAAGCTATAATCAGTTCCTGTCTTTTATTAAAATAAATCGTCCTTAGATTTAGTATATACTAGCAGAATGACCCGGCGTTGCTCGGGATTTGCTCTAGCGTTCTTATATATTTGATATGTATTTATCCTTATCGAGCCTCATGAAATAAATACGTTTGTTTATATCTTGTTATTGTGTATGCAAAAATATCTGTACACGAATATATAATTATATATATATATATAACAGTACAGAGAAGTACGGAATACCTCGGCCTCGGGACGGTGTTTACATTTTGTGCTTATAAAAAAAATTCGTCGTACATTATCAGGGTTTTTTTTCCGTGCGAAGAAAATCAATACTTTATCGCGAAATAAATACTTTTCTTTATATTTTGTTATTGTGTATGCAAAAATATCTGTTCACGAATATATAATTATATATATATATATATATATATATATATATATATATATATATATATATATATATATATATATATATACATACAATATATTCATAAATGGAAATTATATTTATAAAACCATATTTATTTTATTATACATATTTCAAGGGCAACCAAGGCAAATTATGGTGCGCTTTCATCAGGTAAAATACAGACTTGTTTTATAAATAAATATTGACATACCCGGAAAAAAAGACAACCTTAACGGCTGGAGCTTCCTGGATAGTGGAGATAGTACATTTATTGAGGATGATATCAAATTATGAGTGAGTATGCAAATGAGTGTCCGAAAGGTTGAAAAGATAACGGTTTATTTAAATTAAACTGTTGGAAGAAGATGATATGTAAGGGAGAGAGAAAAAAATAGAAAAAGAAAAAAAGAAAAAAGAAAAAAGAAAGGAGAAAGATAGAAGAGGAAAGAAAGAATGATAGTGAAAATAGAGTGCATGAAGAGATAAATATAGACAGCGTAAGTATATCTAAATGAGAGAAGAAATGAGAATAACGTGGAAGAAGAATATTTATAATGCAGGATTCATTACGTTTTGATTATATTACTTATAATGATAAGTTGAAAATTTAGATTAAAATTAAATTAAAATTAAAAATTAGAAATCCAAATTAAAGATTAAAATTTACCTTAATATTAAAGATTTAATTTAATAATTTAATATTAATGATTAGTTTAAATGTTAAGGATTATAAATTACTAGCAGATTTACCCGGCGTTGCTCCGGGTTTGAAATTATGCTAAGAATATACAGCTAGGAAGTAAAAGAAGAACATTATTTGTCCCCAACCTGTCAAAATAAGCAGAAGTCTTCAATAATTAATGCAAACGAATATTTAGTGCAATCTTTGTACACATAAAACTATGCTGATAATGAAGGAAAACACTGAACAGGATGTAGTTATACAAATGATTAAAGACAATACACGTTGCAAATCTGTAAAAAAAAACAGGCAGTTTTGCTAAAGTACAAAACGTTGTAATGAAAGCAGAGTTGTATACAAACGATAATATTAGTGATTTATCTTCAAATGAATGTGATGTTTATATTTCTGAAAAAGTTGGTTATCTCCCTTTTATATAAGGATTGTCAATAAAGTTGGTTATCTCCCTTACATCAATTTTGATATCGATTTTTTATTGCTCAACGTGGGTCGATTTGAAAAATGTGATGTGAAATCTTAGCGATCTGTGCAACGTGCACAAAAAATTTGGTCAAATTCAGTTGGTAATTGTAAAAGCCTTAAGTATGCAAAGTTGTACACAGACACACACACATCCTCGCTTTTATATATATAATATATATATATATATATATATATATATATATATATATATATATATATATATATATATATATATATATATATATATATATTTATATATATATATATATATATATATATATATATATATATATATATAGGAAAAGAGTCAGGACCCCGACGGCTGAGCTCCGGCCGTTTCGACAGCTAGATCCGCAGTAACCCAACAGTATACTGCTCTAGCTGTCGAAACGGCCGGAGCTCAGCCGTCGGGGTCCTGACTCTTTTCCTATTACCCACTCTATTACCCTAAGTATCGATTACTCTGGTGCGTTATGGTCCACCTGGTTCCTTACCACACTTTCTTTGTTATATATATATATATATATATATATATATATATATATATAAATATATATATATATGTATGTATATATATGTATATATATATGTATATACACACACACAAATGGAGACACATTTCTATATAAAAAATTAATAAAATTGTCAGTCAGTCGTTTAAACAATCGTATCCTAGAGTTACATTGTTGTATGTACATGGAGTAGTGTGCTCACAATTTCCCTAACAATTTGATGAAGAATATAAATACTTTAGTGGCGTTATCAGAATTTCGGTTTAAAGATCAAGGATAGGTTTCTAAAATTCTTGTTCTTCCTCCATTTTATTGAAGATGTGGATTGTGTGATATAATGTTATCTTTGTATGCTTCGTAATTCTGTGTTAATTTGTTAATTTGTATACAAAACCCAGTCTCGACTAATTCTATTTCAATTCCAACATTCTAGTCCTTTCTATTTTCGATATTTTTCTAAACTGAGATTTGATTTCACGTAAGTCACAATTAATTTTGAAAAAGAATGTATGTTACATTTTTAATAGCGCTTAGTCATTAAACATTTTGCTCGTTATTATTGCTGCGCTTCTATATATGGCTTTCATTTACAAATGGATTTTTATTTACCAATTACGTCTCACTTCATGTATTGCCTGTATATGTTTTATCCACTACGGTTATTCTGTCTTGCATATATGGATTCTAGTTGTTCTAAGTTTGGATTTATTTTGTTGTTGTTTAACTTCATCTCAATTTTGAACGAGCAACGTGGATCAAATCAAATGCGACTCAAGTATTCAACAACTAGTGAACTGGAAATTAACTACACGGTTGTAGTTGTCCTTTGAGTGATCACGTACGCCAGAGAGGCGACATATAACGACTACTTGATTTTCTATGGTGACATTCGACCTGGACACCAACAAGTATGTACCTTTCAGGTGAAACAAATAATAAAAATAAAATAAATAAATACAATAAATACATAAAAGTAAAAAGTAAGCAACAACGAATAAAAGGCAACATAACCATGCAAAAAAAAACATATATATATTATTACTATATATATATTATTACTATATATATATATATATATATATGTGAATATTACATTTCAATATGGCGTTTATCGGTATTTAGTCCAGCATACATGGAAGTCAGTTATTTCATTCTTAGATAATAATCTTCACAAAATAAATAAATAAATATAAATAAATTAAATCCAGGCTATTTCCGAATAATTGTCAAAGACTTCATTTTTTCTTTAGTGTTATTCTTATTTTTATATTTTTTGTTCATGGAAGAAAAATTGGGAAATTAAAGACTATTTCAAATTAGTTTCTAATTCTCCTCTTCAATTTAGACTTCAAATAAACATCTTGATTTAATTACAGGAAATCAAGGACGACACAATGGAATTTTTTTGCTAACCATGCAGAATTTTGTAGATTATATAGAATCCTTAAATTCTCACCCATTGAACGTGAAAGTTTGGCATCGATTTTGTATGTGTGTCTGTGTGTGTGTGTGTGTGTGTGTATAAGTAGGTGGGTTCTTATGTAAGTTTTTTCTTTGTGTGTGAGTATAGTATGTATATGCTGCAAATTGGCAGAGTCTTTAGAACGCAAGAGAGAATTCTTTGTGGTATTCGTTCCGGATCTCTACGCTCTGAGTTCAAATTTCACCTAAGTCATCAGGAGTTACGAGTCCTTACATACTTACATCACACACACACACACACACACATATATATATATATATATATATATATATATATATATATATATATATATATATATATATACATATATATAAGGATTGCTGGTAGATCGGTTCTTATTAACATATTTGAAAATTTAATATGATATTCAATCAATACGATTCTTACCTTTAAAAATATCAGAGTACAACGGAATTCAAATTAAAGACAAAGGTGGCACCCAGCTTCGATAATGAACTCCATCTAGCAACCTTAGCACCATACTTCTTCGAATATACTTCGATTCGGCATTATCCAGTCACATTACACGATTCTGTTAGAAAAAAACCCCTTCTATTGTATCAGTCTAATGTATTACATTTCCCCTTTAGAAACAAAGTATATTCCTTCACTCTACATTTCTCGAACCTGGCGTAAGCCATAAGATATTCAACAGTTTTTAAGTTAGTAGTCTAACATTTAAATGGGGTGTGTCTTGTATATAAAGCGATTGTGTAAAGGTTTCATTATATATACTTAGCTGAGGGTCTGTGGATCGCTCAGGTCGATTACCTTCGTGCTACATGTTGGTTTTCATGATCAGGGTTAACATAGGGCTAAGTAACTACTAGAGCTTACACTTGATTTAGTTCACAGGGTTTAGAACTTTCTTCTTTTGTAAATTAGTTCTTATGGGGTGAATGAACATGACCTTCCATATCTCCTTAAACTGAGGATTAAGAATAAGTGCGTACAGTCTAGACGGTCGAAGTTTAGTTTCGGTTCTTGAGTGTTGGTGATTGATGGAGAAATTATGGATATAAAAGGAATTTCAGAGGAAGCAGTTGTGGGTGGAGATAAATTGTTCAAAGTGTTTATTACGACGTCTTGGTGATGAGATGAAAGATACCAAAGGTTTGTTGTTGCTGTTGTTTA
>OZ024743.1:10926938-10946938 GCA_964016885.1 Eledone cirrhosa | reverse complement strand
ATTTTCGTACATGTTTGTGTTATAGAGAGGCCATCAAAGTTAATGAATTAAATTTCGTTACACTTGTATAACATTTTAAATACTCACAGAACATTCTAGGTTAATTAGTCTGTGATTAAGTACTTGCTTATAAGAAATGATCAAAATTTATTTATGTCCTATCCGTATTTTTACAATCACACTATTTCAAGGAGTACCAGCACTTTTTATTTTTATTTTTCCTCCTTTGTTTTGTGTTTCGCTCAAAGTAGGTATTAAAATACAAGTGAGTTATTGAAATATGGCTGATTCTGTAGACTACTGTGGTGCTGGGCAGACGAACCGAAAACATCGTAGTTAAATTAGAGATGACGCTTACAGAAATAACATGCGTGGCGTAGAGTTGAAGCTAGGCATTCTATTCGCTTATATTTTTGCACCGTTCTTTTTTGCAAGACGAGCAGACGAGACAGAACATGCTGTATGGCGACTATACATTAATCTATTCCCGTGTAATATGTAATTATGCTGCTTTTAGCTTCCAAATTGTCTCAATTTTTATTCACTTTATTGTTCCAGCTTCCTTCAGTATTTTTTCCTCTTCCAACCACCCTTCACCCTCATTGCTATCCACAAGGATCATCAATTCTTTTTTTCTGTTTTCTGTTTGTTTCTTGTTGCTTTCATTTTTTTTTCTTTTACTTTTTACTTTTGCTAGTTTTTCTCGTTTCACATCTCTTCTGTTATTCTTTTCTTTCTCTTCTTCACACTCGTATCAATGAAACTACCACCAAAACATCGTGTTTATATATATATATATATATATATATATATATATATATATATATATATATATATATATATATATATATATTCATATATACGCTCTCGACGTCGTAACCACTTCTGCCAATACATCAAAACTTACTATGATTGTTGTCATAATCATCATTGCCGTCGCCTTCATTGTTGCTATCATAATCATCAGCCTTGTCACCGTTCTCGTCTCATTAATATCATCATCGCAATCAACCTCGCTTCCAGTCCCAGCATTACCACAATCACCAACGCCACCACCATCGTCGTTTTTCTATCTGCTTCCTCTGGCAATTATTTTGGTATTGCTTATTAATTAATTATTGCTTGCATCGGCAAAATTCCATCCAGATTTTGTTGGGGAGGTACATGATTGTCGATTGATTTGACCACTGGTATTTATTTTATCAACTCTGAAATGTATAGTCGGAACTAGCTGGATTTGAACTCAGAAAGTAGAAGTGTGTGACTAAGTAATGCAAGACACTCTGGGGTTTTTACGGCGGCCCTATCGTATTGCATATTGCGACTTTCTTTTTAAATATTTCGGTCTATTTTACACAGCCACTCCCTTACAAAACCCCTAACCTTCCCATACACATACATCTCTGTTTTGAGTGTAAAAATACCATTAAAAACGTAAAATTCTAACTGAAATTCTCTATGAATGTTTTTAGAATTATTTTGTTATTTTGTTTGTATATAAACTAAACAATATTGGTCGCAATTAAAAGTATTTTTGAATAACTTCGGCGTCACATCTAACTAGTTGGCGTCAGTTACCAACTTCTGCCATAAGTGAAGTTAGTTTCGATTCCACTTCTAAATTATTTATTAAATTGTTTGGGACGTAAAATAAAAGTACCATGTAAAAGGAAAGTGAATATTGTCGTGTAAACCGTGAGAGAGCAGACCTTAGGCGCGTAAGTTGTCGATCCAACGACTTGGTTCAATCCACAAATATGTTCCAAGTATACTACGTCTCTATTTACCTAAATAGAGAACAGTACACTCCAACAATCGTTGGCTTATCCTATGTAGCGCAATGTGACAGGTAGTGCAATGTGACAGTACGGGCACTTTGCCATTTCTCTACTACACATGTTTCTAAAGGTTTATTTAACTTTTAGTAGTCGTAATGAAGATAAGATAACATCGTCGTTCGCCCCCCCCCCCCCCCCCCCATCACAATACATTAAAGTAGAAGAATTAGGTGCTATTTCTAGCGAAGTGATTCACCGCATAACGTTTCCCGAGGTTGCAGGGTTCAACACTGCAAACTATACTTCTTCCCCACAGTGAACGTTTGTGTAATTATTTTTTCTTTTTGTTATTCATTGCTATGTGTATGTTTTGTGATGGTGAAAGGTGGGTGATCGAAGAAGAGTTTGGAGGTTATTTATTAAGTGGTTATGTTGTCTAGGAATGTACGTGGGGTCAAAACTGATTCCTTGAACAGGATTGTTGCAGTTAGCTTGCTGGGGCATGTGGGTGTATTAGTGTAGGTTGTTTAGGACATAAATAAATTTAGTTGTCATGCTGTGTCACTTCGTGTATTACCTGTATATGTTTTATGCACTTTGATTTTTCCGTCTTGCATATATGGATTCTAGTTGTTCTAAGTTTGGATTTATTTTGTTGTTGTTTAATTCCATCTCAGCTTTGATCTAGAGTTCTAGACATGATCAATCTACTCTTTTATCAAGTTTGTGCATTGAAAGCTACACTATGCAATTATAAACCAGTAGAGTGTGAAAGAAGAGATATTTTACTGCTATGTCTTGCTGGTCGGCTGACCAAGTAGAGGTACTTTCGTTAGTTCGCGAGTTCGGATTGTAATATTATAATATAAATCTAGTGTATGATGATGCAGTTTTTTTTAAATCCCATATTATAGTTTTTAGACCGCCTTTCATCCTTACGGGGGTCGATAAAATAAAGTACCAGTAATGCACTGGGTAATTGCTGGCCTTGTGCCTAAAGTAGAAACAATTATTTGTTAAGCTTATTCGTATTATGTTTACATTGATTACTTTGGTTGTTTTGTATTTTGTGTCTGTAGTTCGGCTTCGGTATGTTAATATTTTTCTTCTTGCTGCCTTCTACGATGTACAGCAAGATCATTGTTGGGTCGAGGATATTTAATCTTGGTTTTATGTAATTTGAAGTATGGCTACATAACTTTGAGGGACGTTTGTTTTCAATCTTTGAAGAAATACATTTACATGTTGACATATAAATATATAAATTTGTGCTACTTCCGTCCGTCACACAATGTGTGTGTGTGTGTTTGAATGTGTGTAAAAGGAAAGAAGGGGATAGTGAAAAAACTATAGCAAAAACAACAGTTGGCTTTCGATTTGCTACGCTGTGTGTGAATGTATGCCTGTGAGTGTGTATTTTTGCACGTGTACCCGTGTTTGTGCGTTTATATATTCATACCCACAAATATACTCACATATACATACGCGTCAGCGTGCTGAAAAATATTCTATGTAAATTATGTGTTGATATAGTACCCATTTCTCGCAGCCTCACTGAAATCCTATACTGTTTTTCTACAGATACTTATACATATACATACGTTGTTGTCGTTTATCTTCAGATTAGCTTTAATTAAGCTGACTTATGATCAATAGACATTCTAATCATGATCAACCGTCTTTATATTTTTCAGAATCACTCTATCTATGATCTTATTATCCAATATATATATTTTTATGACTGTAGTGTGTGGTTCGGAGAAAGTTTGGCTGTTATTTCTAGAATGTCAAGCAACCATATTTGCTCGAAAATAAAACAATATCAATAGAGTAACCGTCAATATCTTCATGCAGGTCACTATGGAAACAATTACATTTAATATTTATAGCATACTACAATATGTAATATACATTTAATCTTGCTGTGAAATAATTGTTTCTACATTTGGCACAAGGCCAGCAATTATTCCAGTGCATTACTGGTACTTTAGTTTATCGACTTCATAAGGATGAAAGGCAAAGTTAACCTCGGTGGGATTTGAACTCAGAATGGCAAGGTCCGTAACTCTATGCGTCAAAGCATGCCGTCCGACCCTCTACCGATACTGCCAATCCACATTTAAGTGGAAATAATAATGTTAATACGATTGTAAACTAAATAATTTCAGCACATGTGAAGAAAATTGTGCAGCTCCCTTTTCAAACGGAAATTTAATCATCATCTGGGAGTTATCAATATATGGTGGTGTGTACACAGGCATGGCTAAGTTGTTACAAAGTTCGCTTCGCAATCATGAGTTCTCGGGTTCGATTCTAACATATTTCATTTTGAGCAAGCTTCTTTGAGTTGACCCCCGGCTTTTGTGAGGGAAACTGGGTTAACGGAAACTGTTTGGAAGTAAGTCTGTTAGATGGACTATATCTGTAATTCTAAAGACCAGCCTTGTTACATATTGTATCTCACTGATTCTGTTTGAGAATTACGTTAATGGTATACATGGAATACTCGATCACATACACGTTGACAACTTAGTTAGGTGATCAATTGACTGAACGTCGAAATAGACGGAGGATCTGTAATCGATGGTAGTATAAAGTTTACCAATTGTATTGTACGATCGCAGGCATTGATGAATTTTTAAAACAAAAGGGTGTGGAACATGTTTAATATTTCTATACGATATTGAAATTTCTAGTTAATCTAATATATTTTTAATAAACCAGGCTAAAAATTGTTGATATATCCATTGATTGATTGCTATCAACTTGACCGTTGTAATTTCTCATGGTCTTCTTCAATGTTATATGAAAGCTACTTTTATGAGAAGCTGCAATGGGAGTTGTGATATTACAATATAAATAGAGTAACGCAACTACAGACAGAAATTGTAACCGTGTTGATAACTCAACTCATACAAAACGTTACGCGTATAATCTTTAATTAATTATTGTAAAGGCTTTGTTTTTTGTTTGTATGTATTATGTATGTATGTGTTCAGAGAGTGGGATTGACCCCATGCCAAACCTTCCCTCACTTAAAAAAGCTTCAAGCACAGGCATCGCTTGATATGTGAAATTGTTTGCGATACATGGTATTGCTGGCCATAGGCAAGTCCCTAGCAGAACTAAAACGTCACGTTCGTATCAAGTATCAAGCTATGGCATTACCTGAAATCGAGTTGCCGCCATTATCATGTATGTGTGTGTCTTGTGTACACATATGTGTGCATCACGAAACAGTCCGTTGCATTTCAATAATCAAATATATCCACCATCGGATATAAATGAAGTGTTTACAGTAAAGGATCTAAATCAGTTTGCAGACTAGATTCACGAAACATATTCACTCTATTCTACTGCAAACATATTTATCCCAAACATCTTGCAGCTAAAGTAAAGATTCCTCGTTAATAAAAGATGTGCCCTATTGACATTCATTCTGATATCCGGTCACCTCCTTTTCTACTATTCTGGGAACCGAGGTGCGTAGTTTTAAGTGTCTCGCTCAGAAACAATAAAGTACAATCCATAAATTTTCACATACCATCAATGATGCAGCAGTAGTGAGACATCGTAGTCATTCTGTTAACTCTCTTTTATATTTCAGTTAAAAGGAATAAAAGAGAATAAAAGAAAAACTAGAACATTAATGAAAGGAAATGAATCCATTTTCTCTCATAGATTATTTGAAACCAAAAAAAAATGACATTTTAAATAAAACAAAACAAAAACAGAGAGGGGTGGAGATGGGAGAGAGAAAGTGAGGTGGAGTGAAAGAAAGAGAGGGAAGGAGACAGAGAGTCCTTTATCATGTGAAATACCTCATTATTTCCACTGTTTGTGAATACCAGTTTGAGATCCAGCTTCAGATGCCAAACTGGTTTTGCCGTCTTGATTCGTCATTCCTTTTTGACAAATTAGGCTTCTGATTGATGTAATTAATGTGAAATTGATATCTCTAATTTGATAAAGTTCATATATATCTTTCATGTATATCTTACTGTATACTGATGACTATTTTGAGGAAATTCATTGAAGGTAGTGGATAAAAATATTTGTAACCAAAGTAGTATCTTTTCCACTTTTTTTGATATTGGAATGTATTATACTCAAATATATAAACACATACACACACACATATATATCTATATATATATATATATATATATATATATATATATATATAGAGAGAGAGAGAGAGAGAGAGAGAGAGAGAGAGAGAGGTAAAAATCCGGGCGGTTATATCTGTAGTAAGTAAAGCACTCAGTCCAGAGGACGAGTTCGGTATACAGTTAGTTCCACAACAAATTAGCAAACCGTACTTGAAGACGCGCATTTCACCCAACATGAACATTTCTATCTCTGAACAAACCATATGAAATATCGCCGACAGTCAAGAAAACAGGCCAGCAGACTACTGGCGGAAGAGTTAGCCATTTTAATTCTGTTCCAGGCTTTGTAGAGTATCCATGACAATGTTACGTTGTTCTAAACCGGCCCGCCACTGTGTAGCATAATTTAGAACAAAGGCTCTCAGAGTGGACGTTACCGCCCCCATGGGGTATTGACAAGGTCCAGGGAGCGGTGGTGGTAGGTGGTAGAGATGATATAATAGTATATTGAATATCAAATGATACATACATATATGTAAATATAGTAAAATAAAAAAAAAAACATTTATTTATACATAGTATATATTATATTATTTATTATATATTATTTACAATTTATGTGTAAGCAGGTCTCTCTGGAAATAGGGGTGGGAGCGCTGAGAGTATTACGTGGCCGTGAGCGGCACGGTGGCCCCAAAAGTTTGAGAACCTCTGATTTAGAACAGCAAAACTTTAAAACTGACTCGTGTCTTTTGAACAAGTATCTGTATAGAGATTTCAGACACATAAAATTTACCAAGCTGACTTATCAAAGATACGCTTCATGATATCGCAGTCTTTAGGGGCTCGCTTATAGCATAAACTGTTAAAAGGCCTTTACATCATAAAACCCATTATATTTTAGATCTAACTTATAATCTTGATGATAGTGATTGCTGCGTATTAGAAGATAATCTCCCATCAAGCATATTTCACGAACGTTTTTCAATTACCAGTTATAGCGATTTCAGTTTACTTACGTTGCTATTTAAACTAGGGCTTTAATGCAAGTTGTGTCTTGGTTGGGTCTTTATTTTTTAACAATCTAGTCCAGTGCAGCGTTCATGATATTTTTTGTAAGGGGAAAATCTGGAATCCAAGAAACTGGTGATGACCTACAACATCATTAAGAGTAATAAAATACAACACAGTTTGTTAATTCAATATTGTCTGTTTGACAGGAAGAGTGGAAGTGTCTGACATTCCAGACACAAGTACTTGGGAAACGTGGTCAAGTAATGCAAGTGGAAGTGTCTGACATTCCAGACACAAGTACTTGGGAAACGTGGTCAAGTAATGCCAGTGGAGTGTCTGATATTACAGACACAAGTACTTGGGAAACGTGGTCAAGTAATGCCAGTGGAAGTGTCTGACATTACAGACACAAGTACTTGGGAAACGTGGTCAAGTAATACCAGTGGAAGTGTCTGACATTACAGACACAAGTACTTGGGAAACGTGGTCAAGTAATGCCAGTGGAAGTGTCTGATATTACAGATACAAGTACTTGGGAAACGTGGTCAAGTAATGCCAGTGGAAGTGTCTGATATTACAGACACAAGTACTTGGGAAACGTGGTCAAGTAATGCCAGTGGAAGTGTCTGACATTACAGACACAAGTACTTGGGAAACGTGGTCAAGTAATGCAAGTGGAAGTCTCTGACATTCCAGACACAAGTACTTGGGAAACGTGGTCAAGTAATGCCAGTGGAAGTGTCTGATATTACAGATACAAGTACTTGGGAAACGTGGTCAAGTAATGCCAGTGGAAGTGTCTGATATTACAGATACAAGTACTTGGGAAACGTGGTCAAGTAATGCCAGTGGAAGTGTCTGATATTACAGATACAAGTACTTGGGAAACGTGGTCAAGTAATGCCAGTGGAAGTGTCTGATATTACAGATACAAGTACTTGGGAAACGTGGTCAAGTAATGCCAGTGGAAGTGTCTGATATTACAGATACAAGTACTTGGGAAACGTGGTCAAGTAATGCCAGTGGAAGTGAAAAATAACTTAATAATTTGTTGAAAAAGATAAGAAATTTATTTGCAGTGAATGAGATATGTAGTGACAGAGTTATATGGAACGGAGCCAAACAAATGTGATAGGTGTATAATGAGTTAGGGGAAAGATTTGATAGTTTATAGAAGACAGGGTTAGTAATATTGTATCAATTATTCGTCAATAGATTTGCTAACACACAGTTGCAAAGAAACCAACAGTAAGGCCACGAGTCGCAAACAGATCTGAATGAGTATTGGCTGTGAAATGGAAGGCAGACCCCCAAACGAAAAAGTAGTGCATTGAGTTGGGAGAGAAGTTGAAGTGTCGAGACAGAGGATCAATCTCTCAGTAATATCATCCCATCGTCTTGCGATGCCGAAGATTGGATTGAGACTATGGAGAGGTGGCCAACCGTGACAAAATAAAACAGAATAGAAAATAGATAGGCGTCTTGGTTTTGACAATTTTCGATGGCTTTTGAGGGGGGGGGGTATTGTTCCGTCCTCAAGATACCACAAAGGTTGATAGGTAAAAAATAAGTATAGAAAGGTGGGAGGGGATAAAAAGGGGATAAATGAACTTTGCATCGAGGATATTTGAATGGTGTTAATATCAATTAAATTCACTATAAAAATTAAACAGAAAAAATTGTGTTGACATATATTACAAAGATATAAAATTACGAAGTATGAAGGGAGTACTTGTTAGAACTACCTTTTGGATTTCATAGATGATAGGTTTATCAGGTATGTTTTCTAGAAACCTTTGAACACCTTTCTTTATGACACCTAAAGCTCAAATCATTACCGGAATAGATTGGGTTTTAAGGTGCCACCTTCAGTTTATTTTAGTTTCCAGATCTTTATACTTTGCAAGTTTTTTATACACTTTGCTGACACATCAGACGGTACGGTCATGTAAATGAGTAAACAGGTCTTGTTTTAAAATCTTTAACAATACTACCAGGGTGGTTTGCATCAATAGTACGATCTGTGTGGATAGTAAAGTCGTACAAATCGAAACAAATCTTATCCTACCGTCGCTTGTATTTTTCCTTATGCCTGGGTCACTGTATTCATTGTCAAGCTTCCTTCAGCAAAGCAATTCCAATAAAATTGTATCTCTTTATGCCTACATTCCCACATTTCGATACACCAAATTCCATTTCAATATCACTGTATCACACCTTAATTCTTTTAACAAGAGAATCGATCCCCTTCTCTGACTATCTTTAAATTAACGATGCAGAACGCGTGTTTTAAGGAAAGTATGTTTTTGCTGTTTTTAGCCGATGTTGATTCTTCTAAGTGTCATTGAGATATTTATTAGCACGATGACAAATACCAAAGAGAAGGAGTCACCCTGAAGGATAGCAAGTTCTTCTTTTCTTCACCATCAACCCCGTTTTCTTGTGTCACCCTGACACTGGTGATGTTAATGAGGTTTTCAGCTATGCTAAACATTCTAAGTATCTTCACAATCCAAAACGGTACGAACTGTATGAAAATAGATGTATATGAGCTGGAAGTGGAATATAATCCATGAAGATGGTATTGAGAAGGTTACATTTGTTCCAGCTTTCAATCTTACTGAGGTCTCTTCTAAGTATTTTTTATGTATTTTCAAATCCGTTTTATCATCAGTGGATCAAGTTTCTCTTTTTTCAGTATATATTTTACACCCAACATTTCACCAACGTTAACCACAGCAACACATATTAAATTACGAATATTAGCAATGTGTGTATTTGTAACATGCTCTAATATAATGTCAATGTTTGGGGTTTCAGTTAGGATTTTCCCTTTGTTTTAAATTTAACTCGTGTTTTTTTTTTTTATTAATTAAAATTTCTTTTAATCCCACTTCATCTTCTAAATCTTCAGGTATAACAATTTTCTCATCGCCATATTCACCTACACGTGTTTCCATCAACTATAGAGTGACGCAGATCCTACGTTCATTGCTTATATTGTTCGCATTTTACATTTTCACATTAACTTCATTTTCTGTCATACAATTCATACCTTTTTCAGATAATGCTAATAATAATTACCATCTCCTGCTGGTTCATCCATCTCTCTAAGGTTGTCGCTATATTAGAACATGTTAAACTACAAACATTGATGTAATAGCCAACAGCAAGACCTTGATTTCCGAGTCGCACTCGCTCACTCTCTCCATCTGTAAAACATAAAAAAAGTAAATAAGTTAAAAGGTAACGACGTGACGAGTATGAGGAGGTAATCATAATGAATGATAAATTTTGTAAGTGAAGCGTGGGAATGTGAGGGTGTAGAGAACAGGGTGGTGGTTGGTGTAGGAGGTTGTGAAAAAGGAAGATCGTGAATGTGACTTAGTTGGTTGGTGGCATAAGTGGTGGGAGGAAAGTTTGACAATTTAGTGTACGATAATCTGCGACGGAAACGCAAACACTCTGTTAACGATTAACCAAATGTAAAGGACCGAAGTGAAAAACTTTTGGGGAAGGTTGAAAGGGGGTGAGTGGAGGAATTAAAGGAATGAGAGACTCATATTCATACTGCTAAGAGTTGAGGATTCTTGTTGGGAAATGTGTCATACTTCACTGAGCTAGACCATAATAGGAGGAAACTCCGAATTCAGGGAGATGGTGTAGGAAATGACTAAAAGAGTTAAAGTGAAGAGCCACAGGTTTCAGGATATCAAGGACACCATTGAGGACATCCAATATGTTTTCAGTAAAGTCCAGGTGGTGACCAATCTCAAATATATACAAGGCATTAAAGCAACGACATGTAATGCATTAAACCAAATTAGCAGAAGTGCAATTGTCGGACATTAAACAATGATCTTGAAGGCATGTAGAGTTGTGGGGCTGAAGATAAAATAACACACATTTCATCGGCTACGAGAGCGGTGTAAGTTCCAGGTTGGGTGTGATTTAGGGTTAAAATTTGTTTTAGAGTAAAAGTTTACGTACATTTTTGTCATGTTTGAAAGGGAGGAAAGGAGGTTCAAAATAGAGATCAACTGTAGACGTTGAAAGTTGCGGCGTGTGGTGTAATGAAGCGGCCGAGTAACTGTGGAACGTTAGAGGAAGGAAATGAGGTTGGCAAGAAGAAGACTGCAGGACAGTATATATTGCTTTTGATAGATTGGACTTGTCTACGACAGTTTGGGAGGATATCGCTAAGGAAGAAGTATTGCATTTGGTGAATTGTTCAAAGTACAAGTTTCTATTAGAAAGGTAATGGAGACAAATAAATAAAGAAAAAAGTGGTAACAGATTTTAGTAAGAATCGGATGGTAGCATGAAAATTTGAGTTGGGAGCAAAAGTCGATTGATTTGTTAAAAACCAAAGTGAAGAGTTGGAATTTTCAATGGGATCAGCGATGTCTAAGATATAGTATCTGAAATACTGAAAGAGATTTCCGATCAGAGACTGTTCACAAAGAAATTGAAGTGGGCGAGCTGGTGAGTGATATGGCACTAATACAGTCATCGATTTTTTCTCTACAATATTTACTCAAATATCCTTCGAAGGCCTAAGGAATTACGCAAAGCAACAAAATCAGTAAAATATCGGAAATATCTCTATTTTGAAAAAAAAAGCGAATTTCAGCTAAAATAGAAGATATTGATTTATCAATGAATGACACTGCTAAAGGTACAGGGATCAGAGTTCTGAGAATTGAGGGGATATCTATACGTAGAAGCTGGAACTAAACGATAAATCTAGATACGAGAAAACATTTCCAATAGATTGATGGCCAAGAGAATAGATAGTTGACCTAATATATTCGTGATATCCAGTTGGTGCAATGACAAACAATATCAACTGCATTAGAACATGAACTCACAATAAGAGCATACGACATTGAATCCTGTAATTGATTTAGTGACATCTTCAAATCACATACTGCTGCAGCAATTTCAATACTTGTTATTGTTGTTGTTGCTGTTCGCTTGCTCTATTTCAACTCATATTGAAAATACCTATGATCAAAGGCTTTCCAGCCATGACTATAACATCATTTGTAATCCGCTACGGTGTGATTTAAAGGGTAATTAGTTGTTAACTCTACAAATCAAACGGTTATATAGAGGCTCTTATAAACAAGCACAATTTCTGCAGTCGTGCTTCGCCCTTCCCAAATATTCATTCACGCTGCGCAGTGCACCTTGTCACTCCCACGCAGATTCTCTCGGAGAACTCAACGTCACCATCCGACACTGCGCAGAACTCATTTGCAATGTCAATTCGACAGTGTTGACTGGCTACAGGTGAAGATCCCAGCGAGGTTCGGTAGCCTCAGCCTCAGATCTGTTTCGGATCTGTCGGCTTACCTCTCCTCAATCTCTCCTAGTCATACCCTCATCAGTGAGGTCCTCAGCAAGACCACCGAATCTGACGTGACCCCAGGGCTTGAGCAGACTCTGGCCGACTGTACCGGTGAAGGCCTCTCTGTCACTAAGTGTACAAATGTCCAACGTAATTGGGACGACATCAAGTGCAGGTCTTCCTTCAGGCTGATCGAGTCTAGCTTGGATCAATACCACATCGGCTCCCTCCGATCAGTTTTCGTAGCTAAACAGCGGTGCGTAGCTCAATTCGGTGCGCACCTCATCAAACTACCCTTTTTGATGACGAGTGCACTCGCATCGGAGTGGCCCAACGCCGTGGCCTCTGCGTGTGTGAGCTACACAACTGCTGCTGTGTGGCTGTCGTTGACGAGTTTGGCTTGCACCCACTGTTATGCCACCAGAGCGCAGGCCGGTTCACCCTATATGCCGCTCTGAATGACATATTGAAGAGAAGCCTGGATGCAGCTGACTTTCCATTACAGCTAGAGCCCCGACGGAATTACCCTCTTCCCATTCGAAGGAGGCAAATCCCTTATCTGGGATGCCACATGCTGTGAAACGTTCTCCGCCTCCAGCTTAGTCGCTTCGGCCACAAACTCCGGTACCGCAGTCCACAATGCAGAGGAAAGGAAGACAAGCAAGTACTGGGACTTGCTCGGCCACTTCCTCTTCGCACCGGGCGTCCTCGGACCGCATACTGCCGAGTTCCTCCGTAAAATTGGATCATCAGCAGCTCATCTGAGGAAGTAACCTCACGAGGTCGAGTGACTGTTACAGCGGATGTCACTGGTCCTTGTCCGCGGAAACGCCGTTGCAGCTTTTCTCGCGGGGCGCAGCCGAATTACCACCCCTCTCAAGACATAGAGCCTACCACTCTCTCTCCCTTTCTTCCGTGGCCTCATGATCCTTGCTATTTCCTTCCTGTTACTTTCCCTTATAGCATTTATAGCCCCTTCTACTTTCCTATTCAACCAGATCTGCCCTTCTTTACTCCCTTCCCCAATCTCTTCGTTGCTTGGTTTTGTTTTTATCCTTTTTGTTTTGTTTCCCTCAATATTTGTAATGTTATTTATGCAACTGTAAATTGATTTATTGTCTGTAATTTTATTTTATAACACGGAATAAATGTTCTAAAGTATGTAAAATCCGTTGGATGAAACCAGAATATTTAAAATATTCTGAAACCAAGAGGAATCTGTATTTATGGTGAGCTTCAATGAGATTTCACTATTTAACTGCTAACGTAAAATGTTAATTAAAATTATTTAGTATCAAATATTGCACATGTTTTTTTAAATCCCCCCCTCCTCCAAAGATAGATATTTGAAGATTACATAAGTGTAAAGACATTCTCTCTCCTCCCCTCTCTTTCGCTTTCTGTGTTTTCTCTACCATGTGCATAAACATGCACACACACTCGTACATACATTCCCATAGATAGGTACATAGTGCAAGTGTAGCCAACAATAAGTAACAATACACAACAGTATTTATTGATCCTTAAAGCTGGCCCCGTACCAAAACAGACTGACACCCAGCTGCTTATAAAACCGTTAATATGTTTTTTATACAATCTCATAGTCAGACATAATGTAAGAATCCAGTGAGACAAAAGAAGATAACCAAATCTGTTTTAGTGTTCGTTATCGGCCCTTTATAGGACAATTTCTCTCCACCCATTTCATTATCGTGAAGACACGTCATAGTCGCCACAACTGCCCAAATCAAACAATGATTATAAAAAAACCCAGCAAACAGAATAATAACATTATAACACATTAAAAAATACATTAAAATAACAAATATAAATAAATAAAACACGCATCAACCAAAACAACGACCAGAAAAATAAACTGCCGCCATTCTTAAGTCATTTAGTCTCCTTTTTAATTTCCTATTTTCTTTCTGTCTCTCAACTCCTCTTTCTCCTCCTTCTTTTTCTCCTCCTCCTCCTCCTTCCTACCTTTCATTGATTTCTACTTGTCCTTTTCTTTTTTAGTCTAACTAGCTGAGACTTTATAGTCTCCTCCCACTCCCCCCTCTCTCTCTCTCTATGTCTCTCTCTTTTGTTCACCTTGTAACTTCTCTCTATTTCTAAACAATCTATCTTTGCTATAGCGAGGCGAGGTTTCTGTCTCTCCTGCGATAAAACGCCGAAACGTCTTTGAATAGAGACTCCGGCGTCAGAGTCGAAGGGGTTCTCTGTCAGTCTGAACTACAGATAACGAAGGCTTAGGGTCAAAAAGAAAGCCATTGACCCTGGGGATTTAATGATACGGCCCTAACATTGACTGTCGCCGGTTTGGCGGATCGTCTCTCCAACACCAGCCTACGCACGTTTAGGTGACGTACTGCGAGAAAGATAGACACATGTTCTAAGTGTGAGTGAGAGAGTGATAGAGAGATATAGAGAGTGGGAGGAAAGGCTACGAACAGAGTGACAAGAGAAGCGTGATTCCAGAATTAAAAGGAGACTAATGGGAGACAGTGTCGGAGGTAGTAGTGGTGGTGGCGGCGGTGGTGTTGGTGTATATATATATATATATATATATATATATGTGTGTGTGTGTGTGTGTTTGTCTGATAGAGCTCTATATGAATGAGAAAGTGTGCGTGGTGTGTGTGTTTGTGTGTGAGCACGTGAATGTAACAGTTGAAAAATACTGAATAAATAAACAACAACAAAAAAAGAAGAAAAGACTGAAAGAAAATGAAGGGAAAAGGTGAAAGGAAAAAACTAAAGGAGAAAAGTTGAAGGTGAAGAAAGAAAGGTGAAAAAGAAGAAAACAAAATAAAGAAATATAAAGTAGAACGTTGAACGAAAGTCAAGAAAATCGAGAAACTAAAGGCCAGAAAATGAAACATTTAGACGGAAAATGATAGGATTTAGAGGAGAATGATTTGCTGTCGTGTGCGTACGCAATAGCGTGCTGTATGTGGTGGTGGCAAATGGCTGACACTATCGTCTGTATATTTGCACAGAATTCGTGTGTGTGCGTGTGCGTGTGTATCGCCAGTTTCATTGTTTGTATGTCTGTGTATACTTCTAGTGTTCGTCTGTGTGTATGCGTATGTGTGTGAATGCGTATTCAAATCTAGTCGTACGTGAGTGTGTCTATGTATACGTGTGTCTTCCCGTACGTGAATGTGTGTCTCTGTATGCGTGTCTTCCCGTACGTGTGTGTGTGTGTGTCTATGTATGTATATCACCAGTGATCTCGTCTGTCAATAATTGTGCGTACGAGCCTGTGTGTGGTGGTGGTGGTGGGGGGAATCTATGTCGCCAGTGTCCTTGTCTGTATGCGTGTGCTTGCGAGCATGCATGTGTGTCTCGGTGTGTCTGTATGTGTGTTTATTTGTATACAATTATAAAGACAGTTACAAATAGGAAATAAATGTGGACCGTTTTCTCAACAGACCATACTGACATAGTCGTCGACTGGTTATAAAGTAAAAAAATAAAAAAGACGCAGTGGATATATATCAAATGTAAGACGGGGCGTGGAGGGAGGGTTGGGGGAAATGATTGTTGAAAGAGGTGAAAGAACAACAAAGAAATCAGTTAAATAATATAATATAATCACTTAAATTCGAGGAGACGCTGTGGAGTCAATTCCCTAAGACTCATTTTCCGATGAAAGGTCCTGCCAGAAACCTTTATTAGTTATTTCTTCCCACGGCACGCCAACATACATCACTTTGGAACATGTTTTCTTTAATTTTATTATCTTTAGTTATGTAATTATGGTAAATTGTTGGTCTGTTTAAAAAATCAATTTAAGACTCGAATTATGTTAAGTTGTAACTGTGGTAATCGTTCGGTCAAAGGTCTTTAGTGAGTTGATGGAAGGTGAGAGATGTAACTTGGTCGATTTGATAGATCTTAATAGTGGTATATGTTGTTGTTCTAATATTCTTTTATTCTTTTACTGGTTTCGGTCATTGGATTTCAGCCATGCTTTGGTGCGGCCTTAAACGGATTTAATTGATCATATCGACCCAGTACTTATTATTTTCAAGTTTGGCACTAATCTCATTGATCTTCTTTTGTCTAACCACTAACTTTCGAGACATAAAGACAGATACGGACACAAATGTAATCACGCGCACACAAACGCACACGCACGCACACACACACACACACATGAAGGCGCATGGCTTAGTGGTTAGAGCGTCGAGCTTACAAATCGCTAGGTCCTGAGTTCGATTTTCGGACCGGGCTTTATACATAAGGCAAAGGTAGAACATTTTCTTTTGTAATTAGGTCCATTACTTGAAAGCTTTTGAGGTCTTTAATCTTAAGCGGACATTTCCGTGATTTGAAAGCGTACTCACACGCGGTTCTGTTGATGGCTGGAATCTCGGAAAAGTAGGCTTTGTAGCTCATACGGCTAATGAGACTTTTTGCTTCATAGATTAAACGTCAGATAGATGTTTTTCTTGGTGTTATCGTTATGTTTTTTTTTTTAATGAGTACTGAGGGGGTTCATCTCAAATTGTTAGACCTTCGTCGATAGGGAGCATTTGGCAGTACCTGGATTAGTTATACGGTTGTATGTACAAGTGAAAGAAAATAGCAATGAATACACACTCACAAACATCCACACCGAGGTCAACTATATTTTTCTTTCGAGGGCCGATAAAATACAATACTATCCAAGCACTGGAAAGTTGTTCGTGGGCCAGATGAAAAAGGTTTCGATATTTATTCTGGCTCAATGTGCTCTGAGTTCAAATCCCATTGAGGTCAACTTTATCTTTCATCCTTTCACTGTCAATGAATAAAGTCCCAATCTAGAATTAGATTTGGTTCTTCTTTTATCACTCCCTCACTCTATGGATGAAATTGGTTGTGTTCCGACCTAGAGAGGGGCGGAATCCGACAGGGTTTAAAAAGCCTAGAAAGCACTGTGCGTTAGGATGGCGCCCCTAAAGATATATATATATATATTGCTATTTTTTAGAAATATTGTATTCGGTATGAGCAATTTCCCCAGCTCCCATAACTGCAGTCTGTATGCCTATATTAAAACTCGTTATTACAAGTAACCTATACCACTGAACGAGAGATGTCTTCAATAGTTTTATGGTGATCATATGACTGAATGACAACAACATTGTATACACACATCATTGACGAAGGTTATGCATGAAATAATACTTTAATGCCTCTATGAATGACAAGCATTTTTGCTGTTATGGATTTTCTAATATGAAAAACGGTACAGTGGCAGGTCGTGCGAATACTGTATATGTGTCAATGTGTATTTTCTCTCTCTCTCTATGTCCGCTCCGGTTCTATAGTGTACACCAAATCTCGAAAAACACCACTATTATTCAAAACTAATCCAGCCTTTGCAACACAAGAAATGCAAAACAAAAGAAATACAAAACACGCATCCACATAGCTCGCCAATACATCTAGACATACAGGAACCAGAAATGAGTTACCTCCAGATATTCTTGTTTTAAAGGTATTGTTCACACTTAAAAGGAAATCATTCATTGTATTTATATATAATTCATCTCTATAGAAAGTATGTGTTAAGTTTGTCCTGCTAATTCTTTTTCAGAAAAGATCGACTACCATTGGTTCCAAATTTACACCGAGCTCTTATTTCTGACCCCACAAGCTATGGCAACAGCACTGATAAACCAGTTAAATCAGGCTGAGTGTAGCCAATGTCTTTTAAAGCCCCCGTGAGATTCTTTAAGACCTTTTCTATCTACTGGTTTTCTGGTAGCGTGTGGAGAAAACATCTAACCCACCGCGGTCAAGATTCAACGGGAAAAAAGTTGATATCCAACAACGTCACTGTAAAATGCATGTGTATCTCAGAGCCCAGTGACACATCAAAATCACACTTGATATCCCACTGTCTCCTTGGTATACTCTCCATCGTCTGTCCGCTTTTCCACAGGTCCAGGAAGTCAAGAACAGCAAGAGTATGAGGGTGTTCGGCCACTGCTGCCCTTGATCATTAATCCACGTCCAGCGCAAGTGAAGACTCGAATGTCTTCGAACTATAAGTATACGACGGACCTTTCGTTGCTGCAGTCAGGTTATCACACGCATTTCCAACAATAAAATACAATTTAAGTTCAAACCACACTGATATTAATTTTACCTTTCATTTTTTCAAGGTCGTTAAATAATTCTTTCTACTTTTGGCACAAGGCCAACAATTACTCAGTACATTACTGGTACTTTATTTTATCGACTCCGTAAGGGTGAAAGGCAAAGTTAACCTCGACCGGATTTGAACTCAGACCGTAAAGGCACGTAACTATGCTGGAAAGCATGGCGTCAGACCCTCTACCGATACTGCCAATCCAGCACGATAAATAATGAACAAATGTGGGCGATTAGTGGAAATGTTAAAGAGTAGGGGTCTGATCCATTTCTGACCACCCTGAGTTTAAAATTCCACCACATTTGCCAGAAGGTACAACCGGCATATAGTGTCAGCAATGAAAGCATCGTTTCCTCGGAACGCTTTGACGATAGGTTCCTTTCCATTTTCTTCTCTAAGATACCAAGTGATAGTAGCGTAAAACTTTTAGAAAGTGATGAAAGTGTATCACGATCAGTTATCGAATATCAACAAAATTGGTATTTTGAATACGCATCCCATTCTAGTGAAACTCTCCCCGTGGGGCCTTATTTCAGAGAAAATCGGTATACGTGTAGATATAACTCCGGTTGTGTATTTACAAATTCTCTTCCTCTCTCTCTCACAAACACGTAAAGCCACATGGGCACGTGCACACAAACACACACACACACACACACACACACACATATATATATATATATATATATATATATATATATATATATATATATATAGTTAAAAGAATAGAGGTGTAACACACAAGTTATTATATATTGGTAAACGGAATAGAAAATGTGTATATGTGTATATAGTGAATATCATTTCACACCTTTTATTGTTAAGATTGTTGATGTTCTATTAAGAGAACCGATTTTACTGAAAAAATCGAATAATGTACACCATTTTACCAAGGGGGGAAAAAAATACTGTAGAATACTGTAGAATACAGTATTTTTTTCCCCCCTTGGTAAAATGGTGTACATTATTCGATTTTTTCAGTAAAATCGGTTCTCTTAATAGAACATCAACAATCTTAACAATAAAAGGTGTGAAATGATATTCACTATATACACATATACACATTTTCTATTCCGTTTACCAATATATATATATATATACAGTAATAATAATAAATGTGAAGACAAAAATACAAAGAGGGCTCGATAAGGATAATATATATATCTCAAATATATATATTGGATGGTCTTGAAGTGTTTTACTTCCGTAGTGTAGGAGCGTACGTTTGTGTATGTGTGGTTGAGTGTGAGTCTCTGTATGTGTATGTATATACATGCTCCTATACTACGGACGTAAAACACTTAACAGACCATCCAATAGCCAGCGTTCTGTTTTGTTAAAGAGCTTTGAGTACCTCTGCCCTATAGTGTAAGAGACCAAGACGACATGGTGTCTCGAAACCGCCTTTCATGATATTGCTTAGTCTTTTGTTGATTGTACATGGATGTATATAGAAACTTTATTAGAGCTGTGGCACCGTTAGTAGTCACAGTTGATCGAATTTCCCCTTTGTCTGTACTCTTTAATCTACGTAATTAATAACTTTTTTCGTTTGTTATTGAAACTCGTGCTTCACGAATTTCTTC
>OZ024743.1:10919438-10921938 GCA_964016885.1 Eledone cirrhosa | reverse complement strand
TGGGAGTCTTTTTAGCCATTGAGGTTATGGTGGGGGGTCTACCTCTTATAGGTCTACTAGGGCAGAAACATCTAAGGTCATGGCTGTCTAGGTAGTCAGTGTCGTAGGTAAGTCTAAGTAGGAGGCCCAGTTCGTCTGTGTCGACGTCGCAGAACTCCACCTCACTCTCAATGATCATCTCCACACATCTTTTCACAGCAAAATCAATGTTAATGGATGGGTACAGTGACACCACATCCATGCTGCCTATTATGCAGTTGGATAGGCTCCTGTTTTTGTTGCACTCACTGATTCTGCTGAGGAGGTCCTCTGTACTTTCACATACATCTGGGGACATCTTGATTATGGGGCGTATAACCATTGAGAGGAAGTAGGAGATCCTGTAGTTGCTAGCTATATTAGCTCCGCATACAGGTCTTGTTGGTGGTCCTATTGTCGGGTCGTCGACTGTCTTGTGGTCTTTGCGGAGCCCATACAAGGGTGGTATGCCATTGTTAGACGCCTGGAAGTTGTTGGCAGTGCGTCTGCTTGGCTTTAGGATGTCAGTCCACATCATCATGTGAGCGTTGAGGATTTTTTCTCTCCCATCGTGTGTTAGTTGTGCAACTTCGCTCGTGTTGGTGATGTGGGGTTGCATTGCCTCGATGTAGTTCGGCATGCTATCTATTGACATCCTACCAGACTTATCTGTGGGTAGACACACTACCTCACCATCCCTTGTGCGCTGCTTGAGGCTAACCAAGCCTTCTACAGGTTTTATCCCAAGTTGTTGGGCCTCTGGTCTGCTCTGTCTCATAGTGTACCTGTCTACTACTTGTCTAATCTTATTTCTAGCTATGGTGAACTGTGCCTCCGTCTCGTCATCTATTTGTTGTGGTATGCAAAATTTGCCATCTACAAAAAGATTAATCCTATGGAATGCAAAACGGAGCTGGAAAAGTGTTTCACAAAAATACGTTGGAATGCAAAGGTAAACAACAACAACAATAATAACGGTAGTAGTAATATAAACAATAACTCTGGGTATAGAAATAACAGCCATAACCATAACAATGGCAGGAAAGTGAGAAATAGTGATAATGGTAATAATACTAGCGATAGACAGAACAACAACAACCACAATAATAATAATAATAGAAACGTTAACCACAGACACAGCAAAAATGACGAGACGGAGGCACAGTTCACCATAGCTAGAAATAAGATTAGACAAGTAGTAGACAGGTACACTATGAGACAGAGCAGACCAGAGGCCAACAACTTGGGATAAAACCTGTAGAAGGCTTGGTAGCCTCAAGCAGCGCACAAGGGATGGTGAGGTAGTGTGTCTACCCACAGATAAGTCTGGTAGGATGTCAATAGATAGCATGCCGAACTACATCGAGGCAATGCAACCCCACATCACCAACACGAGCGAAGTTGCACAACTAACACACGATGGGAGAGAAAAAATCCTCAACGCTCACATGATGATGTGGACTGACATCCTAAAGCCAAGCAGACGCACTGCCAACAACTTCCAGGCGTCTAACAATGGCATACCACCCTTGTATGGGCTCCGCAAAGACCACAAGACAGTCGACGACCCGACAATAGGACCACCACCAAGACCTGTATGCGGAGCTAATATAGCTAGCAACTACAGGATCTCCTACTTCCTCTCAATGGTTATACGCCCATAATCAAGATGTCCCCAGATGTATGTGAAAGTACAGAGGACCTCCTCAGCAGAATCAGTGAGTGCAACAAAAACAGGAGCCTATCCAACTGCATAATAGGCAGCATGGATGTGGTGTCACTGTACCCATCCATTAACATTGATTTTGCTGTGAAAAGATGTGTGGAGATGATCATTGAGAGTGAGGTGGAGTTCTGCGACGTCGACACAGACGAACTGGCCTCCTACTTAGACTTACCTACGACACTGACTACCTAGACAGCCATGACCTTAGATGTTTCTGCCCTAGTAGACCTATAAGAGGTAGACCCCCCACCATAACCTCAATGGCTAAAAAGACTCCCATAGGAAGGTGGATTGGGTGGACCAAAGCTATACGGACCCCCCAAAACACTGATCAGGTAAGAAAAATGGTCGCACATGCAATAGGGGCTAGTATCAAAACTACCCTAAAGGGCCACATATTTAAGTTCAATGAGAAAATCTACACCCAAAATGAGGGAGCAGCCATCGGCGTCAGCATAGCTGGCGATGTTGCCAACCTTTTCATGGTATGGTGGGAAAGGAGACTTAAAGATCTCCTTAATGAAAGCTCCATAGACCTCATCATGTACTCTCGTTATGTAGACGATATCAATATAGTTATAAGAACACCCCCACTAGAGAGCACTAACAAGTTTGATTTAGAACGTAGCACGATGGAAAGCATCCAGCAGATAGCTAATTCCATACACCAGAGTATAACTGTAACTATAGACTTCCCTTCCAAACACCCTAACAATAGACTACCTGTATTAGACACAGAACTCTGGATTAACACTA
>OZ024743.1:10896938-10904438 GCA_964016885.1 Eledone cirrhosa | reverse complement strand
TTGTATTTGAAAGATGAATGATGATTATAGAGACGAGCTTTAAAAGAGGTGGAAGTGGAGCCAAAATAGGTGAAGGAATTGGTGCTAGTTATAATTTTACATTCATAAATTAAGTTTTTATCGAGGCAATGGTTGTTGAGAGGACATTTATTTTTAATGCGGCAGTTGCAATTAGAGAGATTATTAATGAGTGATCTAGTGTTATCTATAGAAGGAATTGGATTGGAGAAGTTGTTTGCGATAGGAATAATAGGAATAATAGTTTCTTGATTTAGAGTTGGATTATGAACATTTAGCGAAGTTGTGTTTGACGTTGTATTTGGGTTTACAGAAGTTAGCCTAGGGTTTACAATGACGTCGGGAGTACTATTACTGTTATTATGAAATTCAATATTGGAAGGAAGAGATTTAGTATTTAATATTTTGTTGTTGTGTTTAGAGATGATGTTGGAAATATTGGAGGATGTAGAATACGAAAATTTGATGGTGTGTTTGTTAAATATTTTACTATAGATATGTGAGGGAGGGAAGCATTTATTTAAGGCACTAAAAAATAATTTAGGAATATTGTTATTAATAGAGATGGAGAAAGGAGCATTATACCAGATTATGTTTTTGTATCTAGGTCTTTTATTAAAATTATTGGAATGGTCATGATTAATTATTCTACTGTAAGTTTTCCTAGAATTTGTTTCTTTATTATATTTGATTTTATCTGGATAGCCGGCTTTAGAAAGTGCGTTATTATAGTAATTGGCGTTAGCATCAAAGATGTTTTTATTAGAAGATATGTTAGATATTCTATTTCCAATATTATTAACTATAGCATTCTTGATATTGGTAGGATGGTTAGATTTAAAGTTAACATAATTAAGGTTCTCATTGTTTTTATGGTAAGGGTAATATAGGCCAGTGTCAAGATTAAGAGATACATCCAAGAAATTAGCTAGTTTGATACTATTATCAAATTCAATTTTTAGGTTATGTTGGTTAAAGAGATTACGTATATTGTTCTTAATAATATTAAGTTTAACTATATTGCAATTTAGGATAGTAAAGAGTCCATCGTCACGATAAATTCCACCGCGAAGTTGAGGAATTTTCCGACTCAAAGAGTTCAAAATGAAGATACCAATTAAATCAGTCAATTGGGATGAATCGGATGCTCCCATTGTGATGTCGAAGTTGTTAGAGGTATCGGCTCTGGTCCAATATTCGTTGTTGAACTCTAGGATGGTTTTACGTGCGGTGAGGATGATGTGAAGTTCATCTGTGGTGATGTCAGAATATTTAAGTGCGAAAGATAGAGCATTATTGAGAAGTGAAGGCGAAATGGAGGAATAGTAGCTGGCAATATCAAATTGAATAAATTTTACTTTGTTTTTATTATCCAATTTGTTGAACCAGCCAATCACTTCAGAAGTACCAAACCATAAATTTAGGTTTAAAGAAGAGCAATTAGAACTAACCTGTGGGATAATCCTATCCAAGATGGCTTTACTAACAACCCCCAGATCAGATTTAGAGGGGGCGATTAATCTAACAGGTAGTTCAGTGCGAAAATTGTTTTTGTGATCCTTGAGATTTATCCTCGGAGTTCTGTAGAGTAATCGCAAGAATAATAATACGCTCAAATTTTTATACCACATTGAGAATGTTTTCCGATAACTTAGAGTTTTCGGAGTGAATCAGTTGGATTCACATTGAGATTTGTAGCTGTCACATAGACATATGAATTTTTAAAACTAAACATAAGATAATGAATTTTCACACATTGTGAATACTTGTTTCATTCAGGAATACTGATATTTACAGTGTAGTGTAAGTTTTATAAATACTAATACATTAAAACATAGGGTTTTCTACGCCTCGAATATGTCTGGATATTTTTAAATTTTTTTCTCTCTCTATATCTCTCTATATCTCTCTATATATCTCCCTTACATTAATACTTGAGCTAAATAAATAAATAAATAAATAAATAAATAAATAAATAAATGTATCATTGATACACTTACTCAAAATGACCTCCCACTACCTAATTTTCTATATATATATATGTATCTATCTCTATTTTCTCTCTCTCTATATATATATATATCTTTCTGTCTCTTTACATGAAGCTCTTCACTTTATCTATTTTTCCATCTCTCTATTTTGTTCCATGCATTTCTTCTTTTTCTTTTTCTTCTTTTTCTTCCTTCTCTTCGTTTTGTCTTTCTTTCTTTCGTTTTTCCCTCTTTTCTTTCTCTCTTTCTTTCTCTCTGTATTTTCACTGCTAGAGTAAACCTCTTCAAATGAAGTTGATGTTTATTACGGTATGTCGAATATATTTATCTATAAAACTGTTTATATTGTATTTTGTCTGATGAAGGCATAGCATATTGTTAATATGATATCCCCGAAATATATATAATGAAATAAATATGGTTTTATAAATATGGTTTTCCATTTATTTAATATTGTAAATATACTCCAAATATTTGTCGAGTGCTTTTATATCAGTTATAAATATTTACTAGTTGTAACCCAACAATTTTAAATATAACTTTACATGTATCTTGCTCCAATACTGTTGAGCGCTTTATATTATAACTGAAAAATGGAATTCTTTAAGATTACTTCCTCTCTAAAAGACATACCTCTACCTAGAAACAAAGACTTTGTAAAACAACTAATAGATAAATCTGACTCTTTTATAAGGAGAATCAGGTGGCGTGCATTCCACTTTGATAAATCTAATGCAGACGAAAATATCTCGGACTTAAACAAAGTTTTCAAATCTAAAAGAAATCCACCCCCTAACAAACTTTTATCTGACTTTGAAAACGATATAATTTCTATCATACAAGGGGTCAAATTTAAGAGAAACTTTAAAGGCCAGGAATATCTGAAAGGCATTAAGAATAACATTGAGAGCTTAGAGAAAACTGAGAAGATCTTGGTGAAATCTGACAAGACCAACAACCTCTATGGAGTGCGGAAAGACATGTATAATGGCCTCATACTGAAAGAGCTGAGGAAAAAATACAAGGTAGCAGATAAGGCCGAACTTGAGAAAATGAATGTTGAAGCATCTTGTATAATGCATGAGTTGGAAATTGAGAACAGAACACAACCTTTCGTGCCCAGGAAACCGAAGATCAATATGAAGGACCACAAGAGCAATTTTGAAAATGACCTGCCAGTGAGATTGATCGCACCTTCAAAATCGGACCTGGGAAAATTAAGTAAAAGCATTCTTGACAGGGTGATACTGCAAATTAAGAACTTGGATTGTGTATCTAACCTGAGCTTGTGGAAGGGAACTGGAGAGGTTGTTGAGTGGTTTAGGCAAATTAAATATGACAATAATAATAGGTTTATTCAACTTGATATAGCTAACTATTATTCTTCTATTACCCCTAGTCTACTAAATAGGGCACTAAATTACGCATTCAAACATACGGACCTAACTAGCAAAGAAATGCATATTATATTATCGGCTAGGAAAACTCTGATAGAATTTAATGACAAATTATGGACTAGAGCAGATAGAGATAGCAATTTTGACATAACTATGGGATCTTCCGACTCAGCTCAGGTAACTGACCTTGTGGGCTTATTTTTAATCAATTCGCTACATAGGAAAATACCTGGTACTACCGGAGGTTTATATAGGGATGACATGCTTTTACTTATTAATAATAATAACCCTGAACTAAATAGAAAATGTAAACAAATTACAAAATTTTTTAATTACTTTAACCTTAAAATAGAAATTGAGAACAACCATAGAATAGTCAATTTCCTAGATATAACATTAAATCTCAACACATGTCTCCACTATCCTTTTCACAAGTTGAATGAAAACTTAAACTATGTCAACTTTAACTCTAACCACCCCAGATCTGTCAAAAACACTATAGTAAACTCAGTCCAAAAACGTATCTCTAGGATCTCGTCGAATAGAAAGATTTTTGACGAAAAGGCCCAATACTATAATGATGCACTAGCTAGGGCAGGGTATGCTGATAAGATTGTATACATAGATAATGATAGACAAACTAAACAAAGTAACAACTTTTTTAATTACGGCAACAACATTAACAACTATAATAGAAAGCATTACAATAATTCCAAAGGACAAAAAAGAAATAGAACTAGGAACATAATTTGGTTTGCCCCCCCTTTCTCACTAAACATTAAAACCAACATCGCTAAATTATTTTTCAAAGCTCTTGATAATCGCTTCCCTAGAACACATAGGTATCACTCAATCTTCAATAGGCATACAATTAAATTAACCTACTCATCCACCAAAAATTTAGCACAAAATATTAATAGAATAAATAATAGGAACTTAAAACCTACTGATAATAGCATAAATAATATACAAGTTAACAAATGTAACTGTAGAGATAGATCTAAATGTCCGTTAAATAACAACTGCTTAGTTAAAAATATAGTATACAATTGTAATGTTAATACTGACTCTAATTCTTTTAACTACGTCGGTTCCACATCGACGGATTTAAACTTCGCTATAATAACCACAAGAATTCTTTCACAGATCCAAATAAAAAATCTTCAACGGCACTATCAGGGGTACTCTGGCAACTTAAGCTAGATAACGTTAGATATTCGACGGCTTGGAATATAGTCTCAAGAGGGATTCCTTTTAATTCATCCTCTGAGACATGTGACCTCTGTGCAGAGGAGATATTCTTTATACTAAAATCTAAAAACTCCCTTAACCTACGGACAAATTTATTCAGTTGTTGCAAACATAGATTAAACTCAACGTTTAAATATAAATTTAAATTTAAAATGTAGTATATTTAGTTTGATTTATATTTATATGAGAACTAGCCGATAAATCTTTTGATTCCTAAATCTTTGATTCCCTCGTTTTACTCTTTTTATTGTTTATTTTATTTTATTTATTTTTATTTTTATCTAAACATTCCTCATGAAAAATTAAGCTACCCTAAAAGCCGATGCTCCAAATTTTTTGAATTAACCTTACACTAGATAAACTTCTATATTAAACATAGGAACATATGTAGACATAATTGGACATCATAATCTTTTTACGATATTCTTTGCTAGATGTGATTTGATAGATAATTTTTGGCTTTGTCTTGTAGTGAACGTGGCAATATATTGTCAATTAACTTTGAAGGGTTGTTTTTTTTGTGGTTTATTTTTATTTTTATTTTCATTTTTATTTTTATTTTTATTTTTATTTTTATTTTTATTTTTACTTTTATTCTTTTAGTATTGTAGTATTCTATAATATTTTTATTTTTATTTTATTTATTTTTTTAATATTTTTATATATTTTTATATGTAAATTTTTATATGTAAATTTTTATATGTATATTTTTATATGTAAATTTTTATATGTAAATCTTTAATACGTAATATTTTTTAATACGTAGTATTTTTAATATGCAATATCTTTATTATGTAATATTCTTTCGTAATATTTTTTTAGTTTTCTATTCTATATTTTTAGTTATTATTATGTTTATAATATAATATATATTTTCGATTAGTATATTGAAATCTGCTCTCTATTTCTGCTTGATAGATAATCTTGTAGAGTAATCGCAAGAATAATAATACGCTCAAATTTTTATACCACATTGAGAATGTTTTCCGATAACTTAGAGTTTGCGGAGTGAATCAGTTGGATTCACATTGAGATTTGTAGCTGTCACATAGACATATGAATTTTTAAAACTAAACATAAGATAATGAATTTTCACACATTGTGAATACTTGTTTCATTCGGGAATACTGATATTTACAGTGTAGTGTAAGTTTTATAAATACTAATACATTAAAACATAGGGTTTTCTACGCCTCGAATATGTCTGGATATTTTTAAATTTTTTTCTCTCTCTATATCTCTCTATATCTCTCTATATATCTCCCTTACATTAATACTTGAGCTAAATAAATAAATAAATAAATAAATAAATAAATAAATGTATCATTGATACACTTACTCAAAATGACCTCCCACTACCTAATTTTCTATATATATATATGTATCTATCTCTATTTCCTCTCTCTCTATATATATATATATCTTTCTGTCTCTTTACATGAAGATCTTCACTTTATCTATTTTTCCATCTCTCTATTTTGTTCCATGCATTTCTTCTTTTTCTTTTTCTTCTTTTTCTTCCTTCTCTTCGTTTTGTCTTTCTTTCTTTCGTTTTTCCCTCTTTTCTTTCTCTCTTTCTTTCTCTCTGTATTTTCACTGCTAGAGTAAACCTCTTCAAATGAAGTTGATGTTTATTACGGTATGTCGAATATATTTATCTATAAAACTGTTTATATTGTATTTTGTCTGATGAAGGCATAGCATATTGTTAATATGATATCCCCGAAATATATATAATGAAATAAATATGGTTTTATAAATATGGTTTTCCATTTATTTAATATTGTAAATATACTCCAAATATTTGTCGAGTGCTTTTATATCAGTTATAAATATTTACTAGTTGTAACCCAACAATTTTAAATATAACTTTACATGTATATACATATATATATATATATATATACATATATATATATATATACATATATATATATATATACATATATATATATATACATATATATATATATACATATATATATATATACATATATATATATATACATATATATATATATACATATATATATATATACATATATATATATACATATATATATATATATATATATATATACATATATATATATATACATATATATATACATATATATATATATATACATATATATATATATACATATATATATACATATATATATATATATATATATATATACATATATATATATATACATATATATATACATATATATATATATATATATATATATACATATATATATATATACATATATATATATACATATATATATATATATATACATATATATATATATATACATATATATATATATATATATATATATATATATATATATATATATATATACATATATATATACATATATATATATATATATATATATATATATATACATATATATATATATATATATATATATATATACATATATATATATATATACATATATATATACATATATATATATATATATACATATATATACATATATATATATATATATACATATATATATATATATATACATATATATATATATATATATACATATATATATATATATACATACATATATATATATATATATATACATATATATATATATATATACATATATATATATATATACATATATATATATATATATATACATATATATATATATATATATATATATATACATATATATATATATATATACATATATATATATATATATATACATATATATATATATATATGTATATATACATATATATATATATATATATATACATATATATATATATATATATACATATATATATATATATATATACATATATATATATAT
>OZ024743.1:10861938-10881938 GCA_964016885.1 Eledone cirrhosa | reverse complement strand
TATTATATTATATTATATTATATTACATATAGTACTGTAATTCTCGCTTTATATCACCACTTGTGTTTAGTTTTAGTTCTTGCATTGTACTATATTTGTAATATGGTTCAAAATGTTATTCACTTCCTTAGCAATTTTACTTGATAATTTTTACTTGATAATTTTCCTATGCTTTAATGTATGTATACTCCATATTCTTCTGAGTTTTTGGCTTGTATTGGCCGATAGTGATTCTTATAACTTTACTTGCCCTGATGAGTCCTTAATAGGACGAAACATTGTTGGCTAATAAAGACTTTTGATGTATTGAAGGCTTCTTTGGTTTATTTTCTCTAGGAATGACAAATATAGTCACTAATGCATTCTGTATATACTGGGAACAATGGTGATATATTCGTAAAATATCGAATATTAAAGATTTGTGAAAGTGTAATACTGTAAGATAAAGGGTATTTACGAAATAACATTTTCCACACACATTGGGTCATGGAGTTACCATGGAAAACTTTATTTACATCCAATATCGTAGGCAACTCACCCGTCTATAAAAGCTATATATGTAAGAGGAATAGCTGTTTGGAACTTCAAAGTAAACAAATATTAATCAGTTATATAGTACAATTAAATCCCACCGAGGTTAGCTTTGCCTTTTATCCTCATGCAGTCGATACAATCAAGCACGTAACTCACCGGAGTTGATTTAATCGACTTCCCCCTACCCTTCAAATTACTGGCCTTGTGCCTAAATTAGAAACAATTATTTACAACAATGACATGAAACAACATGGTACCTATTTGTGGCAGGGTCCCCGCTAGAACTGAGTTTTTAACAGCTAAGTACCTTGGCCATAGACACAACAAAATACCGATGTGAATCACTAAGTCTTCAGATGATTGTTCGATTCTCCAGTTCTCATAATTAGAATATGTTGACTATATTTTGACCTCAGTTTCTGCGAAGGAGAGCACGTTTCTAAAATGCAGCTTATTCCCAATCATATTTCCACATTGAGGTTACATCCTGTTTTTTTTTCTTTCTTTTTCATTTCCTTTTCTGCTTGCAGTTGCTACGCATAAAATGGCAATGTGGTAAAGGTGTGTCTTTTCCACCCACGTCTCAACCAGATAACGTGTTGGTAAGGAACTGAGATATCTGAATGGTGTGCTATCTAATAATAGTGACCAGCCACACAATATATGCATGTATTTATTTAAGGAAGGTTAAGCCTGTTTTTGAAGCGGCCACACTGTTAGGAGATACATAATCAATGAGTCATTTTAGTTTTGTTATTACAAATCAGCTAAATGTATTTAGACGTTAGACACTTTGAAAGTAACAAATTCCCTTCCCTCTTAAGCTATACTCAGAATTTTTACATAATATTATTGCAATCTTTATCATATCCATTTAATGGTGTAGGCTGTAATATTTTGGCTGTTAAATGTGCGTTAAATTGTGTGATAAACGTTATAATTAAAAAAAGAAAGAAATTGAGTACATTTAACGTGTATGAGACTTTGTTGTTGACATGTTAATTAAACGCACACGTTCAGTGTAAAAAATATGTATTATATATATATATATATATATATATATATATATATATATATATATATATACACACACACACACAAGTGAATCGAGGTGTGTGCATGTGAATATGATCTGTTGACGTTCAGAAGATTGTTAAAAGACAGAAAGAACCTAAACTACCCAGAATTAGGAAACTGATATGTTATGCAGCCAAATCTTATCCTACACGATTCTCCACTAATTGTATCTCTGTTTTCTGAGTGCTCTATTCCCTATCTCATTCTTTTAAATATACAATGACATAAATATAGACAGCACACACTGTCACACACATACATACACGTATATATATATTGTATATATATTGCATATATATATATATATATATATATACAAGTGATTTATTGTGTCAGCAAAAGGGGCAGGGTGTAGTCAATTCATGTCTTAGAGTATGTTATTTATTTAAACTACATTAATAATTGTTTCTACTATTGGCACAAGGCCAGCGATTTGAAGGAGAGGGGAAAGTCAATTAAATCGACCCCAATGAATTACTGGTGCTTTATTTTATGGACCCCGTAAGGATGAAAGACAAAACTAAACTCGGCGGGATTTTAACTCAGAACGTAAAGGGCCATGTCTCTATGCTACGAAGCGTCTGAACCTCTACCGATACTACCAATCCACCATCCTCTTAAACTACATTAATAACGGTTTCTTATATAAGCACAAGGCCAGCAATTTTTTTTTGGGGGGGGGGGGGCAATTAAATCCACCCCTGTGCATGACTGGTACTTTATTTATCGACCCCGTAAGCATGAAAGGCAAAGCTAACCTCGGCATGATTTGAACTCACAACGTAAAGGGACATAACTCTATGCTGCAAAGCATCTGATCCTCTACCGATACTGCCAATCCACCACACTCTTAAACTACATTAATAACAAAAATAGAAATAAAAACAATATATATATAGAAATAATTATTCCACTGTTCGAAGGGCGCTGGGTAATTGGCAGTATCGGCAGAGCGTTCCTCAGCGTTCAAATCCCATTGAGGTTAGCTTTGCTTTTCATCCTTACGGGGTCGATAAAATAAGACACCAGTAATGCACTGGGGGCGATCTAATTGACTTTCCTCCTTCACAAAATTGTTGGACTGGTGCCTAAATCAGAAACAATTATTTCACTGCTAGATCTTTAAACCATTACGGTAATAGGAAGAATGCTGACGATGGTATTGACGTTAAACTCGAGTATTTAGATGTATATATATATATATATACACACACACACACACATATATATATAATAAATGTATGTTCTTCAGGTGAACAGTGAGCTGTACTGATGAAGGGTGATACCCAGAAACATTAATTAATGTCTGCAGTTCTGTTCACATGCCAACACAAGAGCAAGAATGAAGGGTTCATTCTACTGACATGGCTATAAAATTGAGGCTTGTTTGCATAATTGCAAACGAATCGAATGTTATTATTAATATTCGAAAAACTCGGATTACATTTATATATATATATATATATATATATATATATACTAGCATCAGTACCCAGCGTTGTCTGGGTAGGTAAAATAATATCTGCTTTGATGAAAAGGTGTTAATCTTAGCGACTGCTTCTCGAAGACTCATCTATGGCCACACACAAGCTATGCGGGGGAGGGTGGTGATGACCTCCATCAGTGAGAAACGTGGGTGACTGATGAAGGGGCATGCCAAATTTCCTCACGCTACTTGATTGGAAACTGATGAATTCTCAAATACACAACTAAAAGCTCAGACGACTCAGTGGCCATCGTTTTGCCTTTGACCATCTATAAGATGTGCAATGATAGGTTCTATCGTAGTATAAAAGTTGAACCAAATAAATTGATTTATGTGTGAAGTGGAGCCGAAGTTTCCAATTTGAACGAAATCGGTTGAAAAATGTGGGAGATAATGATAGGTTCTATCGTAGTATAAAAGTCGAACCAAATAAATTGATTTATGTGTGAGGTGGAGCCGAAGTTTCGAATTTGAACGAAATCGGTTGAAAAATGTGGGAGTTAGAGCCGAAAAGGCGGAAATTTGAGCGAAAAAGTGGTATTTTAAAATATTTAAGTGGCTGCCACGCCGTTCCTGAACCAAAAGTCCAAAATGTAAAGCCACTTTAAGACGTGAAATAACCAGATCTAGCGTAGTGTAAAATTTGAACAAAGTAGGTTGATTAATATGGGAGCTAGAGCCGAAAAGGTGGAAATTTGAGTATAAAAGTGGTATTTTTGAATATTTAAGCGGCTGCCACGCCATCCCTTCACAATAAATGCAAAATATAAAGCAATTACAGGATGTGCAATGATAAATTCTATTTTGCTTTAAAATTTGAACGAAATCGGTGGCAAAATGTGGGAGCTAGAGCCAAAAATCTTATTTTTCGATACCTAAAAAAGGGTGACTCCCCTATCGATTTTTATCTGCAGAATGACTCCGGAATAAAAAACGATACGCTGATATATAGAAAACACTCCCCGATGACTAATCTATGAGCCTGTAAAGTTTCATGAAAATCGGTTGTAAGATGTAGGCCCCTATAGGTAATACACAGACACACACACACACACACACACACATACACTTAATTTTATATATATACAGATATATAAAATTATATATATATATATATAACCAAAGATTAATATGGTTCATTGATTACTCAATGAATATAGTTTTACAATAGATTAAAAGCACTCCATAAAGAAGTTTTCTGGAGTTATTAATATTATTCAGAATATTAATAAATGCAGACATTCACATAATGAAAATATATGTTTTATTATATATATTTCGAAGGTACTGTGCTGTTTTTTTCAGTACGTCCTCGTCAGATAAAATACATGAATTGATGTATGAAATACCTCAACGTTCTTGATGGTTCAATTCCAGTATTGCCAGTCACTGCCAATACTGGAATTGAACCATCAAGACCGTTATATAAATATAGAGAGAGAGCAGGAGAGTTAAGGCGAAAAAGATATCAGATGCTGAATTTGCCGACGACATAGTTTTGGTGACAAATACAGTGAAGGAGGCAGAGGATTTGATGCAGGAGGTGGAGACTGTGTCGATGAGTGTGGGGCTGAGAATGAATGAGACTAAAATAAAATATCTGGTAGAGAATGTTGAGAAGCCAGAGGGGATCACTAATGTAGACGGGAAGCCGTTAGAATTGGTTGAGGACTTTCTGTATTTGGGAGCAAAGATTTGGAATACGGAAGATGATGTGGTTGAGAGGAAGAGAAAAGCCTGGGCGGCGTGCCACAACTTGAGATCGATGTGGAAGTCGGACCTTCGTAAAGAAAATCCGCCTCTTCATTGCTGTAGTGGAGTCTGTGCTGCTGTACGGGTCTGAGACTTGGACACTGACCAAGAAACTCACTCAGATGGTGGATGGGGGCTACACGAGAATGCTGAGGATGGCTCTGAACATTAATCAGTATACACTGAGGATGAAAAGCTCAGAGCTGTATGGGAGCCTGCCAAAAGTCAGCTCAAAAGTGACACAGAGACTGAGGTTAGATGGACATGCTCACCGACATCCAGAGTTGACATTGCACTCAGTGCTCCTGTGGGAGCCCCTACATGGACACACTGGAAGAGGAAGACCAAGGTTAACGTATGTTGATGCCCTAAGGACAGACACTGGTCTGTTGGAGACGCAGAACATGGCAGCGATAATGAGGGACAGAGACCACTGGAGAGAACTCGTCCATGGATCTCGGGAATTTTACCCGCCCTAGAAAATATATATATATCCAGGGAGCGTAATGTGAAGTTACTGTAGGTTCACCTAGGTGAGCACTCGATGTTTAGATTCACGTCCACTCTGTCATTACAACAGCAGAGGTCCGGCGAGCTTTTGATTCCAAAGTCGGGCCAGATCGATACAGATCGAACCTTGAGCTGATCAACAGAGAAACGCCGCGCGTCACCAATCAATAAACGTAATGAAGGCTTAACAAATCGTCCCCTTGTATTATATATATATATATATATATATATATATATATAACGAAGGAAGTGTGGACGCGTCCAGAAATAGCCGTCGAAACGGCTTGAGCTCTGCCATCGGGGTCCTGAACATTTTCCTATATATATATATTTGTAGTAAAGTTGCTTGGATACGTCCATTATATATACAACGTATTTGTATGTATAGTGGTTTATGTAGTTTTATTGTAGTGCATGCGCTTCAGGGCAAGGTAAGAAGATTAAACTCTAGGGAGCTGAGAGAGAAAGAAGCTAGAATATAATAAAATACGATAAACGAGATGAAAATTGTTTTAAAATAGTGTACCTTTTGCGCTTTAGGGGAAGGTAGGGGTGTAGAAAGATGATTGTGTGAGAGTTAATGTTAAAGCTACACAAAACCATCAGATATGATATTGAACACCCGTCAACCGATGGTTTCCTGTGTCTTCTCGATTTTGCCTTATGTCTAGCTTAAGGAAAAGTCAACATCTGCTTCTATGAAAAAGACGCCAAGAGAGATGTCTCCCTCCACCCAGACTCAGCATATCCACAAAGCCTGAAATACCACGAGGCCAGGAACCAGCCTGTACGCCGCACGAACAGATGCAACGAGGCCACCCAAGTAAGTTCCGCGCTTTACAACTTTCGAAAAATGCAGTTAAAGAGAGACTATGAACAATGCTTCGTAAAAAAAAAGTTGTCGAGAGTAAAAGAAGAGATCACAAACACAAACACAAACAGTCACAGACACCACACGCCAACATCAACCACCACACTTTTTCCTAATAGGAATCACAACCATTCGCAGACCAACAACAACGACGAAAGACATAACTACACTAACGAGAAGAAAGAAAAATAGATATGAGAAACGAGAAAATAAAGACAAAACCTGAGCCTACATTGATATGCCATAGCAAGAAGAACAGATAGAAAATCAACTGAGAAACTGTATCAAAAGATCAGGCGTCCCAGTGCGATTAACATGACGTGGGGAGACGTTGGAGCAACACCTCACGCAGAGCGTCGAATAGGACAAAGCCAAAACAAACCAATATGCCTGAGAGACCATGTAGTATAAGTGTGCGGAGCCAACTACACCAGTTCCTCTAAATGCCAACTGCAAAACAGAATACAGGAACATTTCCAAAAAGCTTAGCGCAATGTTTCCAACCTAGCGCAATGTTTCAACATAAAAAAATATGTGGAAGGAGCATAACCACAAAAAATACTTCCAAAGCAAAAAGTTAAACCTAAGAATAACGGAGGCACATTTCATTAGAAAGCAGGCACCTGTCCTAAACCGTCGGAGTGACTTGGTCACATGGAAACATCTATACACATACTTGGGTAAATGATTTTCCAAGACAGGAATAATCTACTCTAATGACGGATTATACAGACTATAATATTCGTGTGTAGATATCTGCACACCAAACGGATGCAATGCTCTGACAGATTACAGATACTACAAATAGAAATGAAATAGAAAACACAAATGGAATAATAACGACCTCACTACATAGCAACTAAGGACAATATATAGATACACAAGAACAAAACTAATAAGATACATAAACAGATACCCCACCACACACATTCACACACATTTATAGAATACAATAATCAGGATAACAATTAACTAGTAGGAAAGAGAGAAAAGAAAAACAAAATACAATATTGGATGTAACGCATGTGCAATCCAGGTGCACAGCTCATAAAGACAAGATCGTGTACACCAGAGCAAAAAGAAGTCGCAAAGTAACAAAAGTAGTTACTGAAGAAGTCACAGAATGTGTGACGAAACAATCAGCTGGTTATTAGATTGACGGAAAATTATAATAATTGTTTCTACTTTTGGCACAAGGCCAGCAACTACTCAGTACATTACAGGTACTTTATTTTATCGACCTCGTAAGGATGAAAGGCAAAGTTAACCTCGGCGGGATTTGAACTGAGATCGTAAAGGGACGTAACTATGCTGGAAAGCATGTCCGACCCTCTACCGATACCGCCCTTTCACCGCCCTTTCACCGCCCTTTCACTGCCCTTTCACCGGAAAATTATAATAATAAATTGAACTAAAACTCAACTGGTGCGTGTGTTTTTATTGGCAGCATGACCCCACAAAAGTATTACAATATCTGTTTACTCTTTTACTCTTTTACCTGTTCCAGCCATCCGGCTGAGCCCACCTTCAATACGTTTTCACACCTTGCAAAGAAACATGCTAAAACGAAGTATAATATATATATACTCGTATATATATATATATAGTCCAAATTTATACGGGAACAAAACAGAGAGGCAGATATATATATATATAACGAAGGAAATGTGGTAAGGAACCAGATGGACCATAACGCACCAAAGTACTCAATACTTAGGGTAGTAGAGTGGGTAATAGGAGCAAGTATGACCCCGACGGCAGAGCTCAAGCCGTTTCGACGGCTAATTCTGGACTATTTCAGTCCAGAATTAGCCGTCGAAACGGCTCGAGCTCTGCCGTCGGGGTCATACTTGTTCCTATATATATATATATATATATATATATATGTGTGTGTGTGTGTGTGTGTGTGTGTGTGTGTGTGTGTGTGTGCACACACACACACACACACACACACACACATACACATATATATATATAATATAGGGGTGAGAAACATTCATTAGAAGAATGCAACAGCAGCTTATAGTAAGTGATGGGAGAAGAGAAAATGACGAGGGCGGAGGAGGAGTAATAGGAAGAGCGTTGGAAAGGTGAGAGTAACAAAAAAAATATTGAAATGTATGAAGTTTTCTAGATTGTTTACGTCGGTATTAAGACTACACAATCTGTGTGCGTGTGGGTGCATGTGTGTGTGTGTGTGTGTGTGTGTGTGTGTGTGTGTGTGTGTGTGTGTGTGTGTGAAGGAGGTGGTGGGGATGCTCGCTGGTGCCCGTCAGCTCGCCTGCTTGATATATTCTCGCCTACACCGATGTCGCTGACCTATAGGCACGCAGGGATACTTCACACAGAGACAGGTATAAGGGCACATATACATACACAGGCTCACGTACAAACGTTTGCATACATACATACATACATACATACATGTATACACACATACATACATACATGCATACATGTAAGCACATATATACGTACGTGCATACATACATACACACATACTTGCATGTAAACATACATATATACGTACAAACGCTTGCATACATACATGCATGTAAACATACATATATACGTACGTACATACATACATACATACATACATTCGTACATATAAACATACAGTTATGCGTACACACATACATACATACATACATACATACATACATACATACATACATACATACATACATACATACATAAAAAAAATTGACCAATTTACAGAGAAAGTTGTGCATGGATACTTGAGGCGTAAAACACAGACCATAGAGGGGATAAACCACTCAAAAAGCCTGGCATGGAGTTCCGACAAGTTTATGACATCACACCTTGAGGGATATCTCTATGCAATACAGGAACAAGAACTCCCTACCAAATATCTGCTGCACAAAAGAGGAGGGCCAGCAGCTGACAATAAATGTAGGCTATGTAAAACAAAGATCGAGGATGTAAGCCACATTGTTGCCAGCTGCGAAAGAATGTCATCTCGCTACTACCTCCCCATGAGACACGATGGGATAGCTAGAACTATCTGGAACGCACTTCGGAAAACAAAATTAACAACAAACGAGGAAGAATATATTGAGACAGATGGCACTAAGGAATACTGGTGGAACCTGAAAATAAAAACTGCCACCAAATTAAAGCACAACCGGCCTGATATTGTAGTTTGGGACCACACATTGAAAACGTGTTCTGTTGTGGAGATCAGCTGCCCACTTGATGTAAACGTTGTCAGAAAAATACAGGAGAAGGAGGACATCTACGGACCATTGATGAGGAGCTTACAAATCCAGTATCCAAGATACACCTTTAGCTTCATACCCATCATTATTGGTGCTACGGGTTATATACCAACCCGCTTGGACCAAAGTATGACCGAACTTGGATTTGCGGACAAAAAGCGCAGCTCCCTAATTCATAGTCTACAAATGGCTGCGATAGCTGGCACCTTCAAAATATGCAAAACATTCTTGCGATTCAAGGGATGACAATTTCTTTTCTTTTACAACCTTGCCACCAGGAAGGTGGCCGGTCAAAAAAATATACTCGAAATTAAGAGAAAGAGAAAACATACATACATACATATGTACATAAACACACCTTTACATACACACACCCACACGCACATACATACGCATATGCACATACATTGATACAGACACATACACGTAGACTCACCTACATATATAGTGACAGACCTAGACAGCTACACAAACAGACACATCTAAACATACAGTTGTAGACACACACTGTAGATGCATATACTCTGACATATATCTTATACACAAACATATACACACACATAATTACACAAACATACCCTGCTATATAAATTGCACACACACACTCACACACACATACATTCAATCAAATAAGCAAACACATGCATGTAGAACATGCAGACACAGTGAACACATTACTTTACATACAGAAACATACACACACATCCATGCATATACACTGCTGTTAATAAACTCACACAGTAGTATATATATATCGAACACACACATACATTCAAACAAATAAGTCCACACATGCATGCAAAGCATACATACACAGAGAGATATGCATGCTCACACACACACACACACACACACACACACACACACACACACACACACACACACACACACACAGACACACACACACACACACACACACACACACACACACACACATACATATTTAGCTTGAACCAAATAAGCACACACAAACATACGCACACCGACATATATATATATTGGTTATCACTTATTTTTTATCATTTATTTTGTTTTGACTGTTTAGCTTGATTTGGTTTTTGGCTTGGGTGGTTAATGCTTTCTTGACCACCTTTTCAGTTTTGTATGGCTTCTTAACACATTGTTTAGCTCTAGTTTTTAACTATTGAGAACTTTGCCAGTATCATTTCTGATTTTTGCGTTTCTCTTCGCTTTTCCTGCCCGCCGAAAATGCGATTCTCGCTGAATCTTTATTTGTATATATATATATATATATATATATATATATATATATATATATATATATATATATAAGATCAAAAGATGGTTAAATGAGTTCCATGTATTTTATTATGCACATTTCAAAAACAAATATCATCATGCAATAACATTTGTGTTTTCATCAGATAAAATATGAGGACATGATATGAAGGTTAAAAACACTTGTGGATAGTGCAGTTTTAAATCAACATATCAGTGTATATATATATATATATATATATATATATTAGAAAGTGAGGTTTTTTTTACAAATTGAAAAATAACCGAGGTGTCCTACACGAGTGAAAGTATAAGAAAAAGAGATGAAATCGAAAATCAGAATTCAGATTTTCTATTGTCTTTATTCAATAGAAAATCTGAATTCTGACACCCCAGCGAACTAACCATATTCACTGAACCAGAACAATTCTCCCATCCCTTTCTCTTGACCATTATCTTTCACTTATCATAAAATTCTCTAAAAAGGCTACAGAATGGATTTCCAAATAAGGGCACGAAAATTTAATGAAAACTTGTTCACGTGACAGCCATAATTTCATTTATAACCAACCCCCAAAAAAAGCCTTCGTGAGCCCCTTTTTTCAAGTAAAAAGAAATTCAAACACTCATATATGAAAAAACAACCTGTGTCAACCCCCTCTCTTATTTGAAGAACTATTGTAACGCGAACTGGCGCGAAATTTATTATAATTATTGACAAACCAATCAAATTACTTCTCGAAAAACCTGGCATTTCGAGCCACTTTTTCCATATAAAACAAGTAACATTCAGAGACCAACCAGATGTGAGAAAAACCACAGACCCTTCATCTCAACTCACCTTTTGAAAAGCAGAAGAACTGCGAAACCGGTAAAGGAACCAAATAAATATATATATTTAAAAAAAAAAATAAGACTCCAGTTGCATTTTCGATTTCATCTCTTTTTCTTATATATATATATATATATATATATATATATATATATATTGGTCTGTTATTTTAATAAATATTTGCTCTACGGTTCTTATATATTTATATTTATCCTTATCGAGCCCCCTTTGGATTTTAGCCTTCAAATTTATTATTATTACTATATATATATATATTTATTGCACATACAGGGATATACATATATACGGTCAAACAAATAAACACATACATATATAGTCAAACAAATAAGCATACTCATGCATACACAACACACATATCCGCTCCACACACACCATAACATTCCAAGTCTTTCCCCTGTTCTACCCATACCACTAGTTTATATCAACTATCCTTGTATTACAGTGAACGAATGAGTAAGAAAAACCACTTGTGCACCTCTGCGGTCTCTAAACCATCCCTGCACCCCATTCACCGCATTCCCTCACTTCCACCCACCCACATTATACCGCCTATACTTCCTACTAACTGGGCCCTTTTTTATTTTTGTTGTTATTGTTGTTTTCCTTCAGTTATGCCGGGTCTATGACTCGGACTATCATCCAAACATCACACCCATCGCATACATACACTTACACCCACACGCAGACACATTTTAAAGTGGCGAGTTCCTACGATATGAGGCTTATCAGGTCGCTCAACTTTTGAAATTATCAGTTACATTCCAAAATTCGCACTCCATATATATATATATATATATATATATATATATTATATAATATTATTCAAAATATTAATAAATGAAAGATAAAATTGTATTCATTGAGTAATCAACGAACCAAAATATCTTTCATTTGTTAATATTTTGAATAATATTAAAAACTCCAGGAAACTTTTCCTTGTTGAGTGCTTTTAATCTATGGTAAAATTGTATTCATTGAGTAATCAACGAACCATATTAATCTTTGGTTTTATATATATATATATATATATATATATATATATATGAATCTAGCTGGCGAAACGGCCGGAGCTCAGCCGTCGGGGTCCTGAATATTTTCATATATATATATATATATATATATATATATGAAAATATTCAGGACCCCGATATATATATATATATATATATATATATATATATATATATATATATATATATATCAGACCTGCCAATCTGCCAACCTCTAAAAACCCAAACGGGGAGTACCATGAAAAAAAGTGCCCCAAACAGGGAGAAATGAGGCAAAATGGGGAGATTTTACATAACGAAAGCTAGGTATACCCATTTTCACAAGAGAAGACACCCCTCACCCATGCCAAAGTGGGTGGGAGATCTCCCCGTCCGACGGGGAGAGTTGACAGGTGATATATATATATATATATATATATATATATATATATATATATATATATATATATATATAACGGAGGAAAAGTGGTAAGGAACCAGGTGGACCATAACGCACCAAAGTACTCAATACTTAGGGTAGTAGAGTGGGTAATAGGAACGAGTAGGATCCCGACGGCTGAGCTGAAGCCGTTTCGACGGCTAATTCTGGACTGAGTCCAGAATTAGTCGTCGAAACGGCTTGAGCTCAGCCGTCGGGGTCCTACTCGTTCCTATATATATATATATATATATATATATATATATATATATATATATATATATCAATGGTATTAATAAATGGAAACTATATTTATAAAGCCATATTTATTTTATTATATATATTTCAAGGGTACCAACATTTTGGTACACCCTCATCAGATAAAATACAAAATTTGTTTTATAAATTGTGACATACCCAAGAAACCAGACCTTATCGGTTCAGGTTCAGTTTATATATATATATATATATATATATATATATATATATATATATATATATATATATGAAAAATATGGGGAGAAGAATACTGCATGGTTGCACATGGATTACATGTTATAAAATGAGTCCCTCATCAGTGATTTGCCAACGATCATTGGTATTTCATCGCATTAAAATATATATATAAGACGGGATGGTCACGACTGGAATATATCTGATCACATGTCTGCTCAATCAGCGATAACCCGAAGCTTAACAACAGATATGATCAACAATGTTTTCTTGGTGCGATCTGTCAATCGCCTACTTTCCTTTCTTTTTATAAATTCCCACCACGCAGATAAGGTTAGAGACCTAATATTGAAGTTAGAATTGTAAAGAGGTAACAGCGCACTGGTGGTTTGGTGGTTCTTGATCTGAAGGTTGTGGCATTTGGTATCATAATCATATTGTTATTGTTTAGCACCAGGTCAGTCATTATCAAGTTGACCAGGTATTCCATTTGTGACCATCCCATCATAACACATTGGTGAGATTTGGTGTCGGTATTTGTTCCTAGTCTCTGCTTTCTGACATGAAGTACTGTGAAGATCCATTCTACTGCCCATCCTTTTCCTTTCGCGGGCGATAAATAAAGCACCAGTCTAGGGGTGGGTATTGGTGGAATACCAGCCCTGTGCGCTCTAAATTTGAATCCGGCAATGTGCCAAGAGTTGCAACCGACAATGGAATGATCAATGAAACACGGTTTCCTTGGTCTAATCGATCTGCCTACCTGACTTGTTACTTAGTTTAGTGTTGTTTAATTCCAGTTTAGCCCCGATCCTGTTGACATCATTAAACACATTCCAGCCAAAACCAGCTTGTATATTCCTTATTCTTAGTGTAAACACAACCGACGTGTTCTTTTTTTTTCAAAGATGACAGTATATGATTTTAGAAATTTCGCTTCCATTTCTAGTAGGGGCTGCTCTCTCACTGGCTCGTAATAGTAGTGGTGGCCGGTAGCGGTAATCGTGGTTATGGTTGTAGTAATGTGGATGCAATGATAGTTAGACGATGATGACGCTGGTGGTGGTGTTTGACTGGGTGACTCGGGGAAAATTCTTGAGTAGGTGAGTGGGTCTAGGACGGCAACGACTGCTATGATGACAATGATGACGATGATTATGTTTAGACATGTTCCCGTGGCAAGAGAAGAGACAGGGAGGAGAAAACAGACAGAGAGAGGAGTTGTAGTTGAAGTGGTGGTAATGTTGTCCACACTGCCCCTCCCACCCAAAACACTCTCAGAGACACCAAGTCTCTGAAGCACCTTCCACCTCCTCCCCCTTTCATCACTAATTCGATTATACATCCACTCCACCTCCTTTATCTCAACATGGGACGCCAGATTATTGTCATCATCGTATCGTCATCAAAGTCCTGAGAGATATATACTATACGTGTCTGTATGTACGAGTAGATGTACATGGATATATAATACACACACACTACGCAACACGCATGTATATATAAATATAAAGTTCAAGATTTTAAAAAAGTCACAGTTTTATTAGTTTGACCATATATCGATATCACATGAAGGGTAAATAAATGTTTGGAGTATAGTTTGGCTACATCAGGTTTGGCCATATAGGTAAAATAATGTTTTATTTTCTCCAAATTGTATAGTACTTATACAAAATATGGAAATGAAAACTAATTTTCAAAGTGAAATAAAATATAATAAATGAATAAATAAGGCTAAATAAATTAATTACATTTGGCAGTATCTGTAGAGGGTCGGACGCCATGCTTTCCAGCATAGTTACGTCCCTTTACGATCTGAGTTCAAATCCCGCGAAGGTTGACTTTAGCTTTCATCCTTACGGAGTCGATAAAATAAAGTACCAGTAATGCACTGGGTAATTGCTGGCCTTGTGCCTAAAATAGAAACAATTATAATTCAATACAGCTGCACTTGGCTAAAACGTTGCTCACGCAATAAACATTCGCATTTCATTCATTCATTCATATATATATATATATATAACGAAGGAAGTCTGGTAAGGAACCAGGTGGACCATAATGCACCAAAGTACTCAATACTTAGGGTAGTAGAGTGGGTAATAGAAACGAGTAGGACCCCGACGGCTGAGCTCAAGCCGTTTCGACGGCTAATTCTGGCGTCCAGAATTAGCCATCGAAATGGCTTGAGCTCAGCCGTCGGGGTCCTACTCGTTCCTATATATATATATATATATAACGAAGGAAGTGTGGTAAGGAACCAGGTGGACCATAACGCACCAGAGTACTCAATACTTAGTAGAGTGGGTAATAGGAAAATGTTCAGGACCTTATATACATATATACCTATATACAGGAAAAGAGTCAGGACCCCGACGGCTGAGCTCCGGCCGTTTCGACAGCTAGATCCGAACGCGTTCGGATCTAGCTGTCGAAACGGCCGGAGCTCAGCCGTCGGAGTCCTGACTCTTTTCCTATTACCCACTCTACTACCCTAAGTATCGAGTACTCTGGTGCGTTATCGTCGACCTGGTTTCTTACCACACTTTCTTTGTTATATATATAATATTGGGTATAATATTGAATATATAGCAGTTGGTAATCGAGTTGTTTGAGGCAATCACAAAGCACTCGATGGATCGAGAAGCTAAACTTTGTCGTCCGGAGTAAAACACAACAGTTATATATATATATATATATATATATATATATATATATATATGTGTGTGTTTTTGTGTGTGTGTGTTTGTGTGTGAGTGTGTGTGAGAGAGAGAGAGAGAGGAGAGAGAGAGAGAGAGAGAGAGAGAGAGAGAGAGAGAGAGAGAGAGAGAGAGAGTATACCAACTACTGTGAAACAACTAACATCGGCAGCTGGACCCAGCATTGATTACTCAAACTGGTGTACCAATCGTAACTAAGAGTTACACACCAATACACTATATATATATAAGTATATATATATATATATATATATATATATATATATATATATATATATATATATATATATATATATATATATATATGTGTGTGTGTGTGTGTGTGTGTGTGTGTGTGTGTGTGTGTGTGTGTGTGTGTACGTGTGTGTGTGTGTGTGTACACCCCAAAACACATACAAATATATATAACGGCACTCAGTCTACAACGTGTATAAAATGAAAATTTAGCGACAACAGGCAGCAGATTGCACTTTTGTGGTAGCAGCTGTATTTTGTGCGTGGGTATGCTGGTTCGAAAGCAAAGGCTGTCTTCCCTGCATGTGCATATAAGTTAGTTTGTGAAAGCAGACCATCAGAAGCCAATGCCTTATTTTTTTGTTGTTTTTGTTTTCCTTGACAAAAACACATTCCGTCATTCTTCCTGTCAACGAATTCTGCAGACTGTTGCAGCCTTTCACCTAAGCAAATCTGGTAGTTATGAGCACCTGTTTAGTAAAGAGGACTCTAAGTTGAGCAGGAAGGGACCATGCTTTTTGAAAATTTATATTAGATCTTTTCCGGATTTATCCTTGGTGTTTTGGTTCATATTACTTGAGACTGCCAGGCTGTCATCATTGTATATATTATGTAGAAATGTGTCCATGTTTTAGAGTATCCTGAATAAATAATCGTCCTTGCTGTAGATCCCCATGAATCCATCTATTCTTTTACCCAATAAAAGGTGTGGAACAGAAACGTTCAGAATTATTCTGATATCGAATAGTGAATTCTTTCCCAAAGGTTTCAGAAGTTTCGATATAGAAGGTAAAAAAAAAAAAAGTTCTCGGTGTCAAACTGAGTCCTGCAGCAGGCTACTTTATTCTCAACACGGTATAAAAACACATTGTCTTTATATACAATATCTAAGGAATCAACGGCCATGAACTTACTTTAGTTGTCTTTTAAAAGTACAATTTAAAGTTTGTTATAGTAAAATATCTTAGCCGCTAACAATGTATGCATCAATAATATAAATATACTGGGGTGTATGTACGTGTAGATATAGATATTATGCTTGGATTCCTGTATTTATTTATAGATAATGCATGTATGTATGTATGATGTATGTATGTACGAATATACATTCGTACATACATCATACATACATACATGCATACATACATATCTATGTAGGGCGGAGGAATTCAGCAGAGTCAACAGCCATCCAAATAGTACTTTTTTTTCCCCTGGGAGTGAAAGGCCCCCAGTTGTTGTCACAACACCTTTCTAAGAGAGGGAAACTCTGAAAAAAAACCCTGCAGCTTTGGAAACATCCGATGATGTTGACCAGTTCTCCTTTTCGGGTAGTGTTTTCGATGCTCAGAGAGTGGGATTGGTCGAGTGCAAGGCCTTTCCCCACTTAAAAACCCTTCAAAGCATAGGCACTGCTTGTTCAGGATATGTTACAGGTTCGTGTGGCTGGCCGTAGCCTAAAACTGCACAAAACTCTATAATCTGACAAGCCATTGCAATACTCTTAGCAGCGTTTGTAGCCATCATGTATGTATGTGTGTATGTTCTTCTAGTTTTATAATTTCACAAAGTTTTACCAATAGAGAGAGAGTCGGTTTCTAGCATAGACACAAGACTCTCTCATTGGAATTTACACAACATCAACTAGGTAGATATGTATGTATGCATGCATGTGTAGATATGGATGTTATTGTATGTGTGGATGTGGATGTTTTGAGTTGTATGTATGCAGTTATTAGATGCAACATTTTTGGAATGTTTTACATATTTTTACTGTTCCTTTTGGATTGTACTTGTAATTTCCTAACTAGTTGTATTCTTTCTGTTCCTGTGAAGGAACAGAAAGAATACAACTAGTTAGGAAATTGTTGGCTGTTCATGGTGATAGCTTCTCAAGATTTGTATTGAGGCAGTTACTAACATACCTCAGTGCCCCAATAATCACAGACATAAATCTAAAGGTGTAATCAGGGTGGAGTATCTGCAGATTTTTTCTCAGTTCTGCATAAATATTCTCCTTTTCGCTAATCTTTGATATTATATTGGCATCTGCTGGGCAGCTAATTTCCACTCCTGTGCATGCTTTCTTCTCCCTGTCCCATATCATATCTGGTCTGTTATGCCTGCATTTTATTGGCGTATTAACTGGAACATTCCACCAGTACTCTTTCATATTATGTACATGGATGTCTTCCACATTGCTGTAGCTTTTAATGTATGTATGTATGTATGTATGTATGTATGTATGTATGTATGTATGTATGTATGTATGTATGTATGTATGCATCATAAATGGATACTATTCATTGAAACGTTTCAGCCCATATTTTAGACTTGTTTTTACAACGCAGCTGATCTGGCTACATCGCCACACATTGCTTATTTTCATCTACAACCCACTCTACTCTTCCCACCCATTTACTTACTCTTACTTTTTCTTTTTCTTTACCTTTCATTTTCCTTCCTTTCGTTCCTTTTTATTTCAATCTCTTATTTATTCCTTTATCTATTTACATATTTATCTATTTATATATATATTTATTTGGTCTTTTCCCTCTTTTTCATCTGTTTGTTTCTTTCCATTTTATTCTTCATGCCCCACTCTGCACTTTCCTTATAGCCGAAAGGTGAGAAGATAATTGCTTTAAAACATTCCTAATGAACATTTATTTATTTTATATCACGTGAAGAATAGCGTCGTTAGTTACAGCTATATCTAACGAAATAGTCAGCTGTTCATGGTGATAGAAACGAGGTTGCGTCTGGGCAGCTTGGGCGCAAAATAATCACAAAGGATAATTGTTGAAAAGTCACGGGTTATCAAACCTTACCGGTCGCTCTCCGACAGGTTTGCGGTCGTGCACTTGGCAGTGGAGACTTCTGGTGTCCTTGGCCCTAGGGCTATCTCCCTACTCCTCACCATAGGCGCTGAGCTGGCCAGCCGCAGGTGTGAGCCTCGCGAGTTGGAATGGCTCTTCCAGCGCATCTCCCTTACCATCCTCCGGGGAAACGCCTTCTCCATTCTGTCCGCCGGGGCCGTGGGGAGGCCAGCACGTGGGACCCCATTTGCTCACCCTACAGAGAGATGGGGAGGGCGAGAGAGATGGAGGAGATGACAGTGTGAGTTCGGCTCTTCCACGCTCGGACCATAGCCTTGTGGTTGTGTTCATTGTCTATAGAGTTCCTTCTATTATTCAGTTGTTAATATTCACCGACTATGCAACTAATGTGCAGAATCAGTCGACATCCATGAACTTGGCTGGTCTCACTTGGGGACCCAGCCGGATCAGTTGGAGACAGTTGCTTTTGACAAAACCCACTGGAAGGAGTGTTTGAGGACTCTGCCTCCACGACCCTCTCAGGAATACCTGGATGAAGAGGAACTAGAAGAAAGTAAAATGATGTGAACTTTGAATCGCCCAAACGAAAATAAATACTTTCAATACTTTTAGTCCAAAATTCGTCTCTTTCTCTACTTCCTCAGTCCTCCCCACCCTCTACACAGCCCCTTTCTTTAAAACATTTGCTTTCTGGTTTCTGTTTTAATCAGTGGGACATTTTTTTTATTATTTCCAATTTTAGTTACATTGAGCAATATTTGAAGCTG
>OZ024743.1:10649438-10856938 GCA_964016885.1 Eledone cirrhosa | reverse complement strand
TACCAGTAATGCAATGGGTGATTGCTGGCCTTGTGCCAAAAGTAGAAACAATTATTTTCTGATCCTGAAAAAAGAATCCTAGTTTTAAGCTGTCAATTTCGAAAGTGTCGCTATTAATGAGTAGTCTGGGAGCTTTCTTTGTGTATTGTGCACTTGCAGTACACAACTGTTCCTTTGACATGTCTGGAGATAGCGTCTTTGATTGTCGAAGGAGAGTAGGTCCTTATTGGTGTAGATTGTTTCCGATGTGTCTATTTACGGGACAAGTGCAGGTTTGGCGTGAAGTATTTACGTAGGTTGCGGTTAACACTGTGTACTGAGTTTAAAGGAGAATGAAATGTGTTATCATTTGCATGGAAGTGTGTGTATGGCAAGTAGGTCAAATATGTGTGAGAGACAACCGACCTTCGAAGTATACCAGAGTTGATAGAGTGCAGGTCAGTCAGAGAATCATTAACTCATGCTGTACTTGGGTTGATAAGGGGCAAACAAAAAGCTTCCAGCCCAAGAGGTAAATGAAGTCCAAAGACTGTGGCTTTGCCGTGGCACCAAATCCAAGGGATTTAGTCGAGCATTTCAGCACCAGTACATTTTTGTTTTCAAATATGTAACTTATTTTATCGATCACATTTTTCGAACTGCTAAGTTATAGGATAGCTCAAACCTTGTTTTCTTACATTTTCAACAATAGCCTCGTAGCAGGTTATTAAATTAATAAATATATTTAAGTAGCGATCATGTTTTATTTGTTGATTCAACGGGATTTCACACAGCACTTTATATGGGACAGGCCTAGCTTATACATAATCACCCATCAAGCCAACAACATTACAACTGCAACATCTGCCACGCCAAAACGAACAATAATACAACATTCAAACCAACTCTTCACACGGTCCAACTAAAAACATGCTCCATCGCTACACATATATAGTACAGAACTATCCGAGAACGTAAAACCGTGTATAAATGCATACATTGAATACATAGGGGTGTAAACATGGTAAATATGTTTATTTACCTGTACATTGAAAACATAATGAATATCATTAATCGATTTTCGACCATTATTGTTACCTCATCAGAAGACATGTATGATCGCTAAACAACCACAAGGAAATAATATTGATAGGCTTATAAAACTGTATTGCATACGTCGGTTGCTTAGGACACGATTTGGCCTTTTCAAAATCGAATAATAAATCACCACTCTGAAACCATGAATTTATTTCCTGTATTGAGTGTTGATCAAGCTAACTCCCATAGGTTGACTCGTGCTTCTATAGTGCAAACACGACATCCTATAAATACCATTAATGTGTGTATGTGTGTATATATATATATATATATATATATATTGGATTAAATGCTCTGAAATAGCGATATATATGTGAAGATAGACATAGAATATTCGAAAATATTCTGTATGTTTATAATAAACATTTTGCTTTTATCGAGAATCTAATTGTAATACGTGACGTATTCTATTCTATAGCGATTAGGTCTTCAAAATGTTTATTATAAACATACAGAATATTTTCGAATATTCTATGTCTATCTTCATATATATATATATATATATATATATATATATATATATATATATATATATATATATATATATAATAAAGAATTCATATCTAGTAACATATATATACATACAGATGCATATCAATGCTAGAAAATATATAGGTTTTGTCTTAATAACAGTGTGGTTCAATGCATGGGGTTGCAGAACAATAATATAAGAGACGTAAAATAAGAAAATTATAAAATTAACTTACTTACTAAAATATCACTTCCAACTAATTAGTTTCTGGAATGGAGTAAATATATTTTCCGAAGAATAATATAGAGAAGCATTCCGTCGCCAGGAAAGTCTATTCTCATGTAAGTTTCCAGGCAAAGCGAGGACACTGGAAACTTATTAAAAAATAATTCAGTGGATAGGAAATAGCAAAGCGTGGACTGAATTCCAAGCCATTGAGAAAATCACTGCTTCTACGTCTGTGGCAAATTCAAAAAGAATCGAACACGTGACATTGAGGTCAATCAGTGGAAAGTGGTTTGCTAATAAGACAGCGGCCTGCCTACAACCGTAGCAGCAGTCATGGCCAATATTGCTCGACAAATAATTTGGAGATAATAATAAAGAATTCATATCTAGTAACATATATATACATACAGATGCATATCAATGCTAGCAAATGCCAGCAGTAAGTTAATTTTAAATGCCAGTAAGTAAGTTAATTTTATAATTTTCTTATTTTACGTCTCTTATATATATGTATATATATATAAAAGGGTATGGATATTCCAACAGGTATAATTGATAATTGCTTGCTCCGCTCATTTTTATAGTTCTGGTATCTCAAATTAGTACCATCGAACCACAACTATTATAAACACCCTGCATATTTCTGTAGGTACCTAGTGCCTGTTGGAATATCCATACCCTTTTATAATTTTTCTCCTTATGTAGAGAGCAAAACGTTGTATCGCGCTGCTATTTTTAGCGGCATGATCAGCAAGTTTATAATAACCCGTTTTTACTTGTGGCCTAATTTTGCATGTGCGTCACTTCAACGGCTTGACCGCATGCGTCGGGCAGTAAGCGAAATATTGACTTACTATGAGGTTTTGCACCCTTATGGTATGGAAATAGCTGACTGAAGATCTAATTATTTCCATTGGAAATTTTCTAGATTTCCAATCTTTTGATTAGTGAAACCGTCGGTAACAGCAATAGAACAGGTGAATATTTAAATCGTTTTTTAATTTATTTAAAAGATTGTTTGATAATTGCTTGCTCCGCTCATTTATATATATATATATATATATATATATATATATATATATATATATATATTTGAAAAAAGGAAAAGAATGACTTCACTTGTAGTTCTAAACAATTTGATTTAATTTTATAATATTATGAGTAAGTTCTTTGTTAACTAGTAAGTTCTTTGTTAACTTCGGTGGGAAGATTTTTTAAAGATTCCCGGTTAACTTTCCTGTAGAACTTTCTCGCATTCGTCGGTGGCGATGTCAAACTGAGATCAGGTTGTGTTGTGATGTTTGATTCTATATATAAGAGATATTTGGATGTGTCTGGGGGTGGGGTGTTAATGAGTGTGGGAGTGAAGGAGTGTTGACTCAAAAATTTGATTGCATTGTTCTGTTTCCACTTATGTATTTTTTGAAAATGTTATTTATCATTATCTATAAAAGGCAGATTGTTGTTGTTTTGTGTGTGTGTGTATGTTCTATGTTTATACATTTTCACAATTTCAAACCGATTCAACTCAACGTCTGTAAGAATGTTGTAAATGGTCTAACTTAGGTCAACTATTTATTTCCTTCAAACTCACCCATAATTACGGAAATAATCGATAAAACTAAATACATGACGCTTTACCCCTCTAATACAATCAGCTCTCCTCTCTCTACTCCTCTTAAAATTCGATAAAACTACATACATGCTGCAACTTACTCTTATTACGATTAAACTTACAAACTTTAAGAGAGAGAGAGAGAGAGAGAGAGAGAGAGAGAGAGAGAGAGAGAGAGAGAGAGAGAGAGAGAGAGAGGGAGGGAGAGAGAGAGAGGGAGAGAGAGAGAGAGAGAACGTTTGTTTTTGATATACGATTAAACTTACAAACTTCCTTTAGGAACGCCGAAGAGAGTGAGAGGGAGAGAGAGAGAGAGAGAGAGAGAGAGAGAGAGAGAGAGAGAGAGAGAGAGAGAGAGAGAGAGAGAGAGAGAGAGAAAGAACGTTTGTTTTTGAGTGTGGAACGGTCAAACATTTATTTACTTCAATGACAAAGAGAACTTATTACATTTCATACGAAACAACCTCTATGAGGTCACTAAACCTGCTAGAAACAGCAGCTAACTCTCTCCCATATCACACCACTCCCTACTGTCTTAAATTTAGAAAACACATATCCTCTATGAGGTCACTAAACCTGCTAGAAACAGCAGCTAACTCTCCCACATATCACCCCCCCTACTGTCTTAAATTTAGAAAACACACATTAGATAACCATGCAGAACAACTCCATCGCAGCTCTGTTGTTCGGCTGGCATCGTCTACTCGCATGTTGCGCAAGTACTGTGAAACAATACATTTCAACACTTCTTTGCACAGAGATAATATCCATAGGCGAAACTACAATTGCCACTGCTGGCGCAGCTCCTGCTTCGGCAGTCCAGTGCCTGGCAGACAAAAAAGTGCTGCCATAAAATGGGTGGTGCAACCTAACTTTGGTTACTTACTGACCCCGAGCAACGCCGGGCTTTAATGCTAGTTCATTATAAAAATTAAATGATAGCATTCTATATGTAGGTGGGCCCCCCCTTCATCAAGCAACCAATATTTGTAGACCTAGTCCGCCACTGTATATATATATATATATATACAGTGTTTATCATATATTTTAAATGTATTTAACTGCTCGGAAGAGCCCCTTCCTGGAGCTTAATTATTGTAAACGACTGAGAGTTTATTCTCAAAATATAATATAATGTATGGCTCCTTTATTGTAGAGCTGATCCTTAATCCTGCATAAGCGGCTGTTATTTCTAGCACCGTGAATGCTGGACGGCTAGTTTTGGCCTGCCTACACACGTGTAGTCAGACCTGCAAAATTTTTGATGTGAGATATACTAATTTTACTGGATTCCTGTTGATAAGCACAGAAGATTTGGATATTTCACTCTTTTATTTCTATTCCATTTCGATTCTCTTTATTTTTCAATTCACATTCCACCGTTGCGAAACTTATTTAGGTTTCGAGGTTCAAATTCGTCTACAGAACAGGTTTGAATTTTGAAATTTAAATCTGTCCAGGAATCATGGCCGTTGCCAATATAAGCTTGTCTTTATTGACTTATATCGAGACAGACAAATTGTATTCACTTTAATTAGTTTATTTCATTAATAGCTAACTTTGTCTGTTGCAATATAAACACATTTCGTGTTTATCATATATTTTAAATGTATTTAACTGCTCGGAAGAGCCCCTTCCTGGAGCTTAATTATTGTAAACGACTGAGAGTTTATTCTCAAAATATAATATAATATATATATATATATATATATATATATATATATATATATATATATATATATATATATATATATATATATATAGAGAGAGAGAGAGAGAGAGAGAGAGAGAATAAAAGAGAAAACACAGATAAGCATTAAAAAAGGATTTTATCCAGGTATTTACTGGATAATTTTGAAAATTTGGAGGTGAACAACAATTATTATTGAGTGGCTGCTATTTGCAGTATAGCAATATAAGGTTGCACTTACCAATGAAACGGTCGTAAATACCTGGATAAAATCCTTTTTTTAATGCTTACCTGCGTTTTCTCTTTTATTCTTTATACTCCAATATTGAACGTGATTCTTACAAACTTGTGAAGTTACCCCTAACCGGACGTTGAAACCGTCCATGAAACTGGCTTTCTTAACCACGAACTGGATTACAATAAGCAATTTTCTGCTTCCTAACTATATATATTTATAATGCCAATCATTATAAGTTTGAATCTAACCGACATGCAAAAACATATATATAGGAATAAGGTAAGTTTAAATCATAGTAGATTCAAATATCACAAAGAGAAAGAGAGAGAGAGAGGTGGGGTGTGTGTGGGGGGGGGGGGGGGGGGTGCAACAGAAATGAAACATGGATTACAGCTTAAAATATAGTCTAGATAGATGAGAAACAAAACGAGGATGTAGTTTATGGAACACCCAAATGATTTAGAAGTCAACCTTAAGTAGGAGCAATAACATTAAGAAAGACATGAACGACACCACATCATTATGTTTGGAAAATTTTGAAAGTAGGTTTATAAGTCTGAATTTTCATAAGATTTTCGTTGATGTCTCTGTGGCCTAGCGGTAAGTACTAAAGACGGTAGAGATCCTGACCTTGGGTTCAATCTATTTTAGTTTTTATTTACAACCAATAGAAAAAAATTGAAAATGTTTAACGGGAACCCTACTCCCGGCCAGGATCGAACTTCAGACCACGATCAGCATCGTCTATGATTCGTCCAACTAGACCACTGAGACAGCTACAAAAGTATAACGAAAATTGATAATTATAAACCTACTTTCAAAATCAAAGTTAAAAATATGTGGTGTCATTCATAGCTTTCCTAGTGCTATTAGTAATACTTAGGGTCGACTTCTGGTCATTATTGAAAGTCTCTGGATCTCGCAAAATACATAATATTTTTTATTGGAGAAGGTAAAAATACTTTTCCCAAAACATTTGATTGCACGGTTTTGTTTCTACTTATGTATTTTTCGAAAATGTTATTTATTCATTATACAAATTAAATGATAGCATTCTATATGTAGGTGGGACCCCTTCATCTCCTGGCAACCAATATTTTTAGACCCAGTCCGCCACTGTATACACACACACACACACATACACACACACACACACACACACACACACACACACACACACACACATATATATATATATATATATATATATATATATATATATATATATATATATATATATACGTAGGTCCCGGGTTGAGTCGGGGATAACCACAGTAAGTAAGGTACTCAATACATGGCAGAGTAAAATTTTTTTTATTTTATAGAAGCTCCTTCTATAAAATAAAAAAATAAAAAAAAAAATATATATATATATATACACACATATATATACGACGGGATTCCACACAATTTCCGTCTAACAAATTTCACTTATAAGGCATTGGTCAACTTGAGGCTATAGAAGATGACACTACCCAAGTCCTGTAGTGGGGCTGAACTTCACATCATGCGGTTGCGAAGCGAACCCATTAATGACAACCGGGACAATAAAGAAATGAAAAGAATTCATAAGAAAATGAAAGGAAACGCAACAGCATAATACCTCTCAGACTGAGATGTAGAGTCTGTCGCTCCCTCTCTTTCCCTTTCTTTCGTTGCTTAATTTGTTTTTGACTTTTATTTTTTTTTTTCCTTCTCATTATTTTAATTTAATTTTATTTTGTTTCCTCATTGCCATTTATATTGTATAAATTTTATCACATTTTCTGATAAATTAATAAAATCCAGCATTTATATAAACCTTGTTTATATATCATTTCACAGATCAACAATCCACACTCCAGCTTTTACTTCCAATCTGATTTCTGCCGATTGACGCCAACTGATTATAATGTCTATCCCTGTTTAAATTAACGAAACGTTCAGGGACACAACTCAGATTTAGACTTATCGGCAATCATCAATAATCTCCCTTAGTCTGTATATTATGTTAAACGATGCTGTAATGAAAATAATTAAGATCTTCCTTGTCTTATGGAAATTATATGATCCAACATAAATTAGATTTAACTCTTAACATCCTGTAATGATTTAGCAGAAAATATTTAAAAATGGATTTGTTAATTCAAATATTCATAGCATGTTTATCAATGAAGATGAAAGATTGATAAAGAGTGATAGACGAAGAAGCGACCCAAGTATTGAACAAATACTTTATTTATCAACATCGAAATGATAAAAGACGAAGATCTCGGCAGGATTTGAACTGAGATATTAAATTGACACCCTAACCACTCTGCCAGTTTACCTCCTCAGCATATGTTGTTTTAAGAAAAATAATTTTATATTTTGGATGAAATATTGTAACTCCGCCTTTTATCACTTTTAAACTGACTTACAATTCCTATGTTTATTTGATTACCAGCCCTGATTGCTTACTTTCTAGTAGATACAAGAGTAATGGTTACCAAACTGTGCACCGTGAGATGTAACTAGGTGCGCTATTTCAAAATGTGAAAAATACAAATAAAAATTCGTAATTAAGTTCATATGTAACTGAAAATATAGGGAATCAACTAAGCTAGAATTTAAAAAAACGTTGCCAAAATAGACCAAGCACATGTTTTTCAGTGATAACTTGGCTCCATTGATTAAAGAAGAACAAATAGTTTTTCCGTATTTTTACTTCCTCTATATTTCTATTTTATGCTATGTTAACATATATAAACATTTTCGAACTGAACTACAAAATTCACCAAACTATTTTTACTTATTCTAACGTTCACCATAAGTAAAAAATAGTTTAAAACTACTCCCAGATCTTAAATAATCCCCCCACCTACCCCTCACTTATTAATTCTTCAAATTTTTCCAACACCCTCGCTTATTAACTTTTGCTATTCTATCTCCGGCGAAATGTTATTTAAGTGGTTCATATGGATACAGCAGCGGGAGAATCTAATAATTTTATTTTACATTAAAAAACATTGTATATGACAAAAAAAAAAAAAAAAAAAAAAAATTACAAGAAATCCCATATTTACGAACGTACATTACACAATTACGGATTTCCCAACTCCCGTTTATCCTCCCCACCCTCTTATAAGAATTTAAGCAAATGCCCCCCCCCCCCCCCTCACCTCTATTATCTGGGACCCGAAAGTACATTTATATCACTTCAATCAGACTAGCTGTTCAAATCTCAAATCTAAGCTAAGATATGTACCAAACATATAGTGTCATATGCATATGCATACTACTTTTATTAGTTGTAGTATATTAAGCTTCGACAAGATCTCAACACCCAGTCGAAAAGAAGTGATATAAATGTGAAGAGAATGTTTACTTATTTACTGGCATTGAGTTTGCGTTTAGAACCTACAATTTGTTTTATTTTAAAAGAGAAATTTAACTGTTCATCGTGTAGCTTGTTTTATTTATTTATTTGGAAATTCTCATAAAATGTAGTCATGTCCGATACGATCCCGTCAAATGTATATCTAATCAAGCAGATAGAAAGGCAACGAATTGCTAGAGTTGTTAGAACGTCGAATAGAAAGTTTGTGGTATTCGTTCCGGCACACAGTTTTCAAATCCCACCGAGGTCAATTTTGTGACCTAGAGTCGATTCTTCTATGTTTCTTTTTTCTCACTCCTCTTTCTTTTTGTAGCATAAGGCCTAAAGAGGTATGGGCTCCATTAGGTTTAAATACTTACAGTGGCGCCCCTATGACTACATCAGGAGTTAAGGATTCACGTGTCTCATGCCCTTTGCAAAAACCTCAGATAGATGCTGCTTCATAGTTCTTTTTAACAGAATGGCAAATGCCTTAACCAAAATGATAGCGGGAGAAATGCACTGAAAATGATACAGATATTGTAAACCACTTTTACATTTTAATCTGAATCAACCATGTTCATCCATCTCCATTATTAATTATCAGTAATGAATGATTATTATTATAATAATCCCACCATGTGGTTCTCCTCATTATCCTACTTCATCATCTAACGGATTCTTCTTATCCTTCTCCTCCCCTTTTCTTCTTTCTTTCTTTCTTTCTTTCTTTTGTTTCGTCGTTACTACCAAGCGACAAATGTATGCTAGGCAAAGGTCAAGCCATAAATTTTCGCCGTATATTCCTAAGTGTCAGGGTCCCTTTGACCGTCTAAGCAACTGCTAAATTGCTGTGAATCTATGTTCAACAAACTGCGAATGTACTGGAGCGAACAGAAGCTTCAACACTCAACTGATATATATTATTGGCAGATAAAAATAAGGTCACTTGTGGTATATCTCTAAATCTGAACAAACCCACCCACTAAAGACAATCATTAAATTATTCTGACAGATTACTACTTGGATAGGGGATGTAGAATGGTTTATTGCGAGACCTTTAAAGTGTTTATTTTGTTGTAGGGGTCATGTTATTTACCCCTCAATAAATACTAACTTGATGATTAACTAAGGTAGAGTAAAATACCTAGACAGTTGGGTTATATGAGTTTACCTTGTATTTGTGGACACAGCATGGCCGAATAGTTAAGAAATTCGATTCGCAATTATTATGTTATGGGTTTGATCCCAGACTAGTACTTTGGGCAAGTGTCATCTAACATCACCTCGATTTGATCCATGCCTTAGGAATGAAATTGGGTAGACGGAAATTGTTTGGAGGCCGGTCGGATAGATGGCACTTGTAATTCAAAGGGCCACCTTTGTCACACACTGTGTCATACTGAATCTCCCTGAGAATTACGTTAAGGGTACACATGGAGGCTGCATTGTCGTAACTAAGGTGCTTGCTCTAAGAAACGAGGGAACGAAAGCTGTTCGATGGTCCAGAGTGGCAGAGGTGCAGCGTAGCAACAAAAACCTCAATTCGTTCTTTGACGGACCGAGACGAGCGGCTACTGGTTGATTCCACCAGCACTTTGTAAGACTGTTTGGAGAGTGTGGGGCGTTGGTGATGGGAGCGGATTTCATTTCCTACCTCGACACTCTGCCGAGACTCTCGGTGACTGGTGCAGAGTGCCGTGAAAACTGATATCAGACGAGATGCGGGAAACACCACCACTCGCATTGGATGGTCTGCCCTTTAAGTTGTACGTTCTCCGATCCCTGGGAGTATTCTCAATTTTGTGAGTGGGGGCGGAGTAACGCTGATGAAGAAAGGTAAGAACAAGAGGGAAGAAATTGATAATCTCCATTCATAACTTTGCAAAACAGAGTTTAAGATTTTAGCTAAAGTGCGAGCAATGTGGTTAACGCTTGTCGCCGAGAGCCTGGTAGGGGAGGCACAGTCGTGCGCAATCACGGCCAGGTTCATACATGACAACCACCACCTCATGTGATACATAATAGTGAGTGTAGGGAGTAAATGTGGCTTCGGTGGTGCTCTGATCAATTCGGATCAATCAAAAGCTTGCGAGAGGGTAAAAAATTGATACTTGGACGCTGTCCTCAAGGCAGTCGGCTTCGGTCCCGTCTTTAGATGCTGGATTGATACAATGCACAGCGGCATCGGCTTGGGGATCAAAGTCAACGGACACCGTTTCAAATTGCTCGCTCGGTAGGTCAAAGATGCCCTCTCTCTTTCCTTCTGTAAAAATTGACTCTCGAGCCTTTGCTGTGGAAGCTGGAGCTGTTACAGGGCATCCCTTTGAACCTGGACGTGGAAGGGCTACGTCAGATAATACGAACAATGGAAAAGTCGGTAGGTTGGCAACTCGTCTCCTGGGTGGTCAAATTCTTGCCGTTCAACAGCGTCATCGGAAGATGGAGGGATGGACCGGTGAAATTGCTCGGGGTTTGGTTTGGGCCAGACCTCCAGGAGGATAAGTGCTGGGTCGAGGTAACGAATAGGATTGCCACTCTCATCAAGAAATAAACCGAGAGGAAGCTATCCCTGAAAGGTCGGGTGGAGGGGGAAAATGTGCACATCACTTCTTCACCCGATACGACCTGACCGACGTATCTTGCCCCCGTTCAGGCCTCACCAAATAAGAACACGTGCTTTTCAACTTCTCGTGGAAGGGACAGGTTCCATTGCTGAGGCGGTCCATCTGCCGCCAGCACCATCTACGTGGAGGGCTGGGCATGGCGTGACTGATGACGTGCAAACATGCGCTGAGGCTACGGCATCTCCAGATATGGCTAAATGGTAGCCGTTTGTGAGACAAATCTTTCCACAGCTCGGATCTGTAGTTGTTTGTCAGGCGAAGACCGGGACTTGGTGCCTGGCTTCTGGATTGTTGTCCAGCGCTCACTGCTCTCTAACCGGCGGGCAATGTGGTCAGTTGAAAACCACTCTAGAATTCTATAGAAGATTAGTGGTGAACAAATGCGATGACGCTATCGGAGAGGCTCTGGACGTTGACAAAATTGAATTGACCAGTCTCTTCCAGAGAACTTTCGAGTCGGGGACCATGGACAACTTTCAGAAATCTGTGACTTAGCAGTGCACCCGAGAGATAAACTCTACAGGCACAGAAGTACGGTCAGACAGACCTGTCCGAGATTTACACAGTGCGACGAAACCGTTCTGCACGCACTCGTCCAGTGTCTGTGCATTACTGGTGGATTGGCAGTATCGGTAGAGGGTCGGACGCCATGCTTTGACGCATAGAGTTACGGCCCTTGCCATTCTGAATTCAAATCCTGCCGAGGTTAACTTTGCCTTTCATTCTTACGGGGTCGATAAAATAAAGTACCAGTAATACACTGGGTATTTGCTGGCCTTGTGCCAAACGTAGAAACAATTACTGACCTGTGGAGCTTTGTCGAACAGCTGTTGTCGCGTGTAGGGCGGATCCGGCTATCAACAGAGTCAATTGTGAAGATCGCCCCACTGCTTTCTTTAGGCCGAAAAGGACAGGCATTTTTCCTCTGCCTGATGGCTGTGGGAGAGGGTGTGTGGTTGACATGGCTGAAAGGACTGGGTACAGACGCTTTCCTAATTTTTTTCACTTCTGACAAAAGACTCACAATAAACACATCTCATATTTTTTCACTTATAACACAAACTGTTATATCTTGAATTACTTGTTGTGAAGACATTTGTGTTTGCCCATACATGCCTTACGCACGATACAGACATACGGGATCACAAATACACTAATATGTTTGATTGTTAATCCTTGGAAAATGCATTCATGTATATGTAATGGGTCATCAAGTAAGAAATTTGTAGAAATTTGTAGGAAAAAAAAATATTTTCTACAAACTTCATACTTGATGACCCAATATAATGACAATCTAAACTATAATAAAGTGCGGGACTGCGTCCAGAATATATACTTTTTTATCCCGTTTGTAAAATAAGTTGGATTACTTTGAATAAATAATTGTTTCTACTTTAGGCACAAGGCCAGCAATTACCCAGTGCATTACTGGTACTTTGAATAAATAATGAATGAATATTACATAATTTATCTACTAAATTTCGTTATTCTTGATTAAATATAAATAATTTTCTTACTTATTTTAAGATTCACTTATTTAACATTTTCAAATGTCAACACTTCCGGTTAGCAATCGCTTAAATAAACATTCATATATTTCCGTCACTAATTTTCTCCTAATGCAGTTTATATATAATATCATCTTTTTTAATGTATCGTGGATTACTTTACTGATTACATAAGACAGTGTAACGCAGTCTTCGTTCAATTTCTGTGTATATTGTCAATTACGATTTTATTTGACGTATCATATCTACATGTATATATACTTGCGTATAATATCAATATACACACTACACATGCTAGCAGATAACCCCCCGTAGGTGGTTTTTCTGCTAGTAGCTTTAAAACGTGTAAGTCTTGTAATGAGTTTGTAGAACACACACACACACACACACACACACACACACACACACACACACACACACACACACACACACACACACACACACACACACACACACACACACACACACACACACCTTGCTAGCAGGAAAAGTGGACGTTAAAACGACGACGATAAAGATGAAGATGATGATGATGATCATCATATATATATTCATTTTATTAAGTCTAAATAGTGAGTCTTGTTACTCTGGAGTTTCCACCTGTTTACTTCAGTTTTACCAGGTTATATAATCCTAAGATTATTTTAGTGCAAGCTTGAACATGTTTAATATATATATATATATATATATATATATATATAAATATATAGATACATGCATGTGTGTGTGTGTGTGTGTGTGTGTGTGTGTGTGTGTGTGTGTGTGTGTGTGTGTGTGTGTGTGTGTGTGTGTGTGTGTGTGTGTGTGTGTGTGTGTGCGTGCGTGTGTGCATGTGCCTACGCGTCTGTGTGCATAAACATCTCTCTCTCTCTATATATATATATGTACGAATGTATGTATGTGTGTATGTATGCTTGTATGTACGTATGTATATATGCATGCATATATATATGAATGTGCGCATATATCTTTGTACGCATATATGTCTCATAGATAGAGCTCGTACAGCAATGAACGATAAAGGTTCACTTCATAGTTTTTGAAGTAAAATAGATTTCGGCATGATGAAATAACCAGGCTTGCTATACAGCTTCCTTTTCTCTAAACTCGAAGCCAATGTAGGTGGAGTTAGCATACATTAACACACAAATGTTTAAGGTTAATATTTCTGATATGATATAAATAAATTGCTTTTGTATAGGTATATATATATATTCGTTGGGGATTGAAAATGTATGAGAAAAACGTTTAGGAAAATAAAAAGGAAACAAAAATAGGATTGTTTATTTTCTAGTCTCCAGAAAACCCTTCAGGTATGGTTCGTTACATTATCTAAATTAGTTCTGCGAAGATAAAAATATATTTGTCTAATTATGATTTTCCTCCTTCCCTTCTCACTTGTGAAGAAAACAATTTAAAAAAATAAAAATAAAAACAATAGCCAACTCTAATAATGGCCCTCCTTTCTAGATCACATAATGAAGCTATTATTTGCTAGCGCCATTCCAAAGAAGATGGCATTTATTTCTGGCGCAGAAACCATCCACCTGTGGGGAAAATAAATTTGTTATTTAATTGATAATTTTATTTTCTTCTGTCCGCTTAATTTAATTTTATTTTTAGCCAGTTTTATCACCGAAGACTAGCAAGATGTCAGGAAATTGCTATTAATGCAGGAAATAGTGGTTGAGAAAATGAATAACAATTAAAATATATATAACAGGAATGGAAGATATTAACTGAAAAATTCAATTTTGGCTGTTTTCTGCCTGTCATTTAAATTCATATAGAAATATATAGGTCTAGGTTTTCGATCGATTTTTCTCTTCCTGAGAACATTCCATCTGCAGTCACTCACCTTCATTGTATTTAGAGACATTTCACTACCCATTAAATCATTTTATATTCACACGTTCACTTTTTTTTACAGAGAAAATAAATTTTGTCCTATTTTTATATCATTATATTGAGAAACCAATCTACCAGACGATGCTCTTCTGTTGAATGTGTGCCGAAAATGAGAACAGTTTTTACATGATTTACCTGACTTCATTCATCATTACATCACTGACCTAAATTTGTATCATATATTTTCCAAGTTCAACATATGTGTTTAATAAAACACAGACATACAAAACAGTACAATTTATAACTCTGAAGAGGGAAATGTGTATTAAATTCGTATGTTCATACAAGGGATGTTAATCATTATAATAGATGTCAACAACGATTTTTTAAATCTTCTTAAATGCCATAACCTTTTTAAAAATTCTATTATATGAAGAATATTTATTTCATGTACCTCGATGTAAGATATGACCCACAAAGTTATCAATCTTTTCTCTTCACCAGCCAGTTTATGCTGGTACACCCTTTCATTTTGAATTTCAGCGATTGGCTTCTCTTCTATTACAACGATCTTCATTATGACACGCAGAAGTTAGTTTTAATAAGGACAATTAGGTTTCAGTCTTAATACGTTTGAGGTAACCTTTAAGTAAGACTTTTCTTCCTACTAAACATGAAAATCTAAGTGTTATTGCTGACAAAGGGCTTATATATTGTATTTGTTTGTAGGAGTCTAGGTTGTACAGATGCAAATGTTTCTACGAGATATGTATTATACGAGGTGCTTGCATTTGTTTCAGGGGCGTGAAACTCTTCGAAAACAAGTACGAAAATCTAGCAAGACATGTTGCGATAATTCCAGAAGCAAAGATGTACAATTTACAATAAAACAGTGCTCTATTTATCAATCTATTTAGCTTCAGATATTTAATTTTATTAATAAGATAGTAATGGTTTTAACATGATATCAAGTAACTTGATAATTCGATAAGAAATAGCAATAGAATCGATCAGCAGTGTTTATCTAGTTACTGTATTCAGTCTGGCTTTCTGTGGCCTCAGTTGAAACCCTGCCTAAGTCAACTTTGCCTTTCATGATTTCGAGTGCAATAAATAAAATACGAGTCTAGTACTGGGTTCGATTCTTCCTCTATATCTTTTTGTCGTTTCCTTTCTCTCACCTCTCTCTCCGAAAGTAGTCAACTGTGTTTTGACAGGCAGCCAAGGCAATAGAAACTATGCTAAAAAATGAATGTCTGCGTAAGGCTTGGTCCCCCAACACGTCTAGAACGACAGTAATTCTTATTAAGTATTGGCTTGATCTGTAATGCCTCGTCCAACCCAAACCATATATAAGAATACACACATAAGTATGTTTGAACGTGCATTTGTGTACGTGTGTCCGTATTTGTGTTAATATGTTTGATAAAACTGGCGTTTTGTCAAAACGGTAACTTATTCAAACTACAAAAAAAGCACCAAACTGCGGTTGATAAGATCGACAAAATGAATCCATTAAAAGTGACGCCTTATCATAGCTGCTGTCAATTGACTGAAACCATTTAAATTAAACATACTTCAACTATTAACTCACTGATGCACTGTTTCATGTCTTAGTTTCTTCTATAACTATTGTACTGGGTTCTCTTCCTTTAAATTATTAAAATTTATCTCACCTCCATTTATCCTTCCTTGTCATGCCATCTTTACTGTTTCAGTCTCTCCTCTATTCAGCACTAAATAATTCACCTAGCCTCTTCTCCGGAGATGCTGGATTCTAGAATTCTTTCTCCAGCAATCTTTATTCTGCAAGCTGATGTATACAAATTCAAAATCGACCCCAACCGCATCGATGGTATCAGTTTGAGAGTGTCTATAAATATCATGAACACTTGGAGCCCACAAGCTGGGTTCAGATTCAAGCTTCATTCATCATGATTTGCGTAAGACCAACAGTGTTCATGATAACAAAAAAAAAAAAAGATAGGACGAGAACAATTTCCCATTTTTTTCCACTTTTCTGTCTGATCTTTGGGGCTTTTGTATCTAGTAAACTAAATATTGGACAGAAGGTTGAAAAACGGTATTCTTCCTAAAGCTAACTTACATTTAAAAGAATTAAACGTTTTGATGAGTTTCAATGCACATTCCCACAAATCCAGTAGACAAAAGCGCGCACACACTCACGCTCACTCACACACACACTCACTCGCAGACACACACATACTCATACACTCACACGTACAGACACTCTCACATTCACATTCATACACTTTCTGTCACACACATACTTACAAATATGTGCTTATGTTATAAATGTATGAAAGTATGTACAATGGAATGCCTGTACGGAAAGACTTGAATCGTATGGTATAGTGACTCAACTTTAAAAAAAAATACTTCACAACTAAGAATTAAAAAAATATATATAAAAGAAGGAAGAAAAAAAGGCAGAAAGAAAGAAGGTAAAGAAAACAGGAAGAAAAAAGAGAAGGAGAAATAGACATTCAAGTTTGAAAGTTCGAAGCAGGAGGAACGTCAGTGCACATAATTCTAGCAATCATTAGTGCAGCCTCAAGGAAAATAAAGAAATTCCAACAAAGACAGCAATTAACGCGAGTGCACTACACGTAATGACCCCACTAGTGAAACACACGGACATTTTCAATCGACAAGAGGCTTTCAAAAAGCAGATTGGCGCCACTCAGAGACTGATAGAACATTTATTAAACCTGAGTATATTCACTGGTTTGTGGTGTGCCGATTCAGAGGTGGGGTAAAAGAAAGAGAGAGATTTTGTTTGTCCTCTTCGTTTGATTTCTTTAGAAACTAAATTCTGATAATGGCCTCGTCAGTTGTCCAAAGTTAGGTGATTGAAGGGCGTTTAAGAAGCTTATGGAGGGCGTCAGGGTTATGCAGAGTCAAGCGGACTGTTCAAATCAACAGTTGTTCTACGATCAGACACCTTTGTTCTCTATAGAGTCTCGATGATTGGTTACTGTTTTGACCGTACCATATGTACATAAACAACTCCTTCATATGCTTTTCTCTCATTGCTCCAACGAACAGATAAACACCCAAGAAAAAATATAATAAATATATAAATTATACATAGCTATTCTAAGTTGTTTCTTTTCAACTATTTATTCGTCCCATACATTTAATGTCTACAATTTTTCCTACATTCAGCCACGTTCTTGTTTGATTATTATCAGTCGCTAGCGTTCACTAACATATCTCCAATTTAATGGTTATGTTTATTATAAAAGCTTCGATATGGTATTATGGAAATGAAAAGAAAAAAAAGAAAATAGTTCAATGTCTTCCTGTTTGGTATTTATTGTCATATTTGATCAAACTAACAATTGACATCGTTTCTAAACTACAAACCTGACAATCTCTAAAAACCCAAACCACGAAAAAAGTGCCCAAAACGCGGAGAAATGAGGCAAAGTGGGGAGATTTTACATAGTGAAAGCTATACCCATTTTCACAAGAGAAGACATCTCTCACTCACCTTAAAGTGGGTGGGAGATCTTCCCGTCGGACGGGGAGAGTTGCCAGGTCTGAAACTAGCAATAGATGTAACACTAAAACCTCAATGTCAAAAACCCTTAGTTCAAATTTGTACAATTGTATACTTCACACTGCCCATAGTTGTGTAGAAGAACACCATCCTGTGTATTCGAATTGTAACTAACGGTGCTACAATTAGGTAAACTAGGCATAGAGCGTAGAACTCTGAGAGGCGCATTAATGAACCTTAAAGGGACACAGTTTTATGCAAGTTTATATAATTAAATTAATATATAATAATGTTTTGTGAGCACACAACACGCAAAAACAAGATGGTGTAGGACTGAACAAAGGAGAGACACGAAATAAGAAATCAGTCACTGAGGAGGTCACAGAATGTGTGAGGAAAGAGCTTTAACAATATATAAACAATTATCCGGTTATGGAACCAACCAGAAATTTATAATAAATTGAAGTGAAACCAACAGGTGCTTGTGTTTTTATTGGCAGCGTGACCCTCCCAAAGTATAACAATATATGTTTCAACACACGTTTTCAGATAAGAAATCTTGCAAAACAAATTCAAACATTTTTTCGGGATCAACAAACAAATCGCTTGTCAACTACGCTATGAAGATATCTAAAGTGGTAGATAGGGTCGTATGGTGTCTTGTCGCGGGATTTAGTGAGGATGTGTGTGAACTATGTAAAAGAAAATGCCCACTTACTAACTTTCTTAGTGTCGTCAGAGCAAAGTGTCAAACAGTAGGTTCATCAGCTTATCGAACTCAAAGTTGCAGTTATTTGGATGAATAAGGCACATACGAAGAAGTGGGTACACATTGTATGGCTAGCCTAGAGCGCTAAATGCCTCAGCGCTGGCTTTAAGTGTCGGACAGCTCGTATTCATTTCATGGCACGGCGTAAACCCTATATGCAAGTGAACCGCATTATGATTAGGTAGATATCAATGAGTGTGCACTGTATATTCCTCGAATGTTTCGTACAGTGTTTAAGTCCATTTCTAGATCTAGATTATGGAACAGAAGCTATTAGAATGTTTTGTATTTCCTCTCAAGAGATTTCCATATCGGTAGAATGACCAGGATTCCAAAATCTTTGCGCAACAACTTGGACAATAAATAACAAGAATATTTGTGTTAAAGTTGGTTAGAGTAAAACAGCCCACTAAAGACTACTCATTATTTCAAAACAAAATTTGTACATTTATTCTATTTCTTTTTTTCGTGATCAACGAACAAATCACTTATCAACTTCGCAATGAAGATATCTAAAGTGGTGGATAGGGTCGTATGGTGGCAGTAGAGACTCCCGGCGTTCTTGACCGCTCCCCGACCACATCTCTGCTCACCACTATCGGAGCGGAGTTGGCTACCTGCGAGGGGAAGTGGTTATTCCATATTCCAGTGCGTTTCCTTCACCGTCCTTCGGAGCAATGTCTTCTCCACCCTGTCGGCCGATTTCTGGTTGTGGCATGTGGAATAGATTTACTTCTATAAGCATTAGTAGGTTGACAACCGAAACAGCTATTGAAGCTAAAAACAAACTTCTCCTTGATTATCTTAGTTGGCTAATCAGTTATTATAAATTTTATTTGCCTGCCTATAAAAAGAAAATTAACAATGGTGGTTTTTATCGCAAGCATAGATGCTTTCTCGCTGGCTTGAGATTAAACTGTTATTTTGTGATACGAGTTTGATAGTATTAAAAATATGGCACGGTCCTATCGCTTGTTAGGCCTTTGCCTATGTGGTCACGAACCCATCCCAACATGCTACATTCTCTCCAAAATTGCTTACCATTTTCTCTCACCAGCATCTCTTCCACCTACCAAATTCGTTTCTGAATCAAATAATTTAACTTTTCTGTAACCGCGGTCGCTCTCGCCATGATTTATTTAATGTTCCGTACCCTAAATAGGTTAACATAAATGTTGTTTTGGGTGTTGTAGGTTAGATCAAAGTCGACATTTCTGGCATGACCATCCCGATTTTAAGGTCCATCTCTGATTACATAATCTAATATGCATTGCTTTGTTTTAAGACGGTAATGAAAGTATATAAATTATTGTGAGCGTGAAGCCAACAGTATTTCATAATATATAATATATAATTATATATATATATATATATATATATATATATATATATATATATATATATATATATATATATATATATATATATAAAGAAATTATGGTGAAGTAACCCCGTATTAACTACTTTTAATTGACAAATGAATACTCCGTCACTCCTAATCACCAACTTTTAGTTAGGGTGGGTAAAATTCCCGAGATCCATGGACGAGTTCTCTCTAGCAGACTCTGTCCTTCATCATCACCGCTATGTCCCGTATCTCCCGGAGACCAGCGTCGCTCCATAATGCATCAACATATGTTAACCTCGGTCTCCCTCTTCTAGCGTGTCCATCTAAGGGCCCGCAGAGGACCACTGAGTACGGTGTCAGCTCTGACTGTCGGTGAGCATGTCCAACTAACCTCAATCTCCTCTGTGTCACATTCGAAATGACTTCTGGGAGGCTCCCGTACATCTCCGAGTTCTTCATTCTTAATGCATACTGGTTAATGTTCAGAGCCATCCTCAGCATCCTCGTGTAGCACCCATCCACTATCTATGTGAGACACTTGGTCAGTGTTCAAGTCTCAGACCCGTACAGCAACATAGACACCACTGTATTGACGAAGAGACGGATCTTCACGTCTTTACGTAGGTCCGATTTCCACACCAACCTAAAGCTGTGATATACCACCCAGGCGTTGTTCTTCCTCTCCACTACCTCCTCCTCTGTATTTCTAATTTTTGGGCGAGATACAGGAAGTCCTCACCCTAATTTAGCGGCTCCAGCCAACATTCACAATCTTCTCTGGCTCCAAAAGACACTTCATCTTACTATCATTCATTCTCAGCCCCACACTCATCGACACACTCTCCACCTCTCGCATTAACTCATCTGCCTCCTTCACTGTGTTTGTCACCAGAGATATCTCGTCAGCAAATTCAGCATCTGATATATGTTTAGCCTTAACTCTCCTGCTCTGAGCCGGTGTAACAGTGAAGCCTCAGTTATGGTGTATCTCCAGTGCAAGGCGCATACAATAGCTCACTGTGATGATGAAAAGGTAGGGAGCCAATCTATCGCCCTGGAGCACTCCAGCCAATATCTCAAAGAATTCCGTCATCTCGTCAGGTGTGATGATTTGGGCTCCGCTGTTTGTGTAGAGTAGAGATATCAAGTCCCCCATCTTCTTGGGGATTCCATAAGCCTGTAAGATCTTCCTCAGGTAGACCCGGTCCACAGAACCAAAGGCCTTCCTAAAGTCAATGAAAACCATGACAGCAAGAAGACTCTTTGCTCCAGCCCCCTCTAGAACCTCCTCAGCCCCAGGATATAACCGATGGTTGATCTTCTCTCTTTGAAGCCACTCTGGCTGTCCCTGAGCTTCCTCTCTCGGGTTGGATCCGATTAAGAATCATCCTGTTGAGGGTCTTTGCCACGAGTGACGTCATCTTCTTAATATGTATATATATGATGTTCATATATAAATTATACCTGTTGCTGTAGCGAGAGTTATAACATTTAACATATGATATTTACTAGGAGTCCGTCACAACCCCATCCTATTCACAAATATCTCACACATCCACACTTAAAACGAATATTAGGAAATGTTAATATATATCATAAATCATATAATTCTGAATGTGAATGCGTGCAACAATGAGTAGTCTAATACATGTATCAATCAAAAACATCTTCCGTATTCAATGAATTTTGTGATTGATGATGCTATCAGATTTTGACGTATGATTTCACGCGATCTGTCAAGATTTTCCAATTTAATTCACAATAAAACAAGGGAGGTAACTTTTTTCTTAGTTATCTCCCATGAACAATTGAGTTACAAAAGCTCAGTATTGCTTTAGGAAAGTGTTCTGTTCTTGATTACAAGTTATATCAATGATAAAGACAATTTCAATATACCTTCACAATGTCAGTATTTGTGTCAATTCACACTAAGAAGGTACCAGTTTTTTTATGACTAAATATAATTAACGAATTCAACATGAATGATCCATATTTCTACATAGTACTGTATGAATTCAGTTTAAAAGATTATTGCAAAGATAACATAAACGTATTTATGAGTTCTTTTATTAGAAATGAATAATTATATTGAATAATCAAAATAATCCTATTTTTCTCAAACAATAGATTGACACATAAAATTAAAAAATTGACACATTGTATTTTGTAAAGATCAATCTCCAAGTTATACTTTGATCAGTATAACAACTATAAAAAATCATGTTTATTATACAAGCCAACGAACGTGCCTCTACACTGACGGCATTCGATATGGCAGAAGTAGTAGCCTATCTCCTCCAAATCATAAGCTGCCATCATAAATAAGGGTTTTTATTGACAATTCCTAGTATAGACAGACTGGTTACAGCTGGAACACTTGTTCAGATCTAACAACAACAGTAACTTGTTGTAGTGAGTTCAAATCCAGTCCTGAATAAATCTATCTGAAAATAGATTGTCGTTCGTTGTGAACTGTTATTAGCTTCTCAGATCTACTGTGATACCATAGTTAATGAATTTAAAGCTAGATAATGTTTTCATGGACAATTAGCCTGCCAGAAATAGCAGCCAAATCTCTTTTAAATAACATCCCGCCATCTTAAGAAATATATCAAGGATACATTAGATAAATATATTCCTACTTGCTCCTAAAGATTTGATGCACACAATTACAAGGCATTTGATTAAAGATCTACTCGACTAGCCATGAACAAGAGTTAAACAATGACAACAAGGAAAACAGCCTTAGTCAATGTAATTGAAAAATTCCTAAAAATGATTTGACACCATGCTTTGCAGCATAAAGTTATGGCCCTTTATGTTCTGAGTTCTAATCTCGCCAAGATTAGTTTTGCCATTCATCCTTACAGGGTCGATAAAATAAAGTACCAGTCATGCACTGAGGTCGATATAATCGACTTTCTTTTCCCCCCAAATGCTGGCCTTGTGCCTAAAGTAGAGACAATTATTTCCACTAAGCTGTGCCACCAAAAGCATATTTTTCAGCCTGCGCAGACTTTTGTCATAGAGAAAAGACTATAACAAAACAAAAACATTGTGCAATATTAGATTTATATACACAATGATTGATAAAAAGTTATACGGACGACCAAATACATTGTTAGACTATAATTTAGTCCAGGTCTTGTTTTTTCTTTTTCTTTGCCCACTTATTCCTGAGATGGTCGTAGGGGCAGGGTCCTCAAACACTCTTTCCAGTGGGTCATGTCAGAAGCAACCGTCTTTAACTGATCCGACTGGATCCCCAAGCGTGACTAGCCAATGGATGTTATCCAAGCTCATGGATGTTATCCAACCATCTTGCTAGAGATCTATCCCTAGGTCTCCTACCTGTTGGTTTCGCCCGTAAAATATGTCCAGCAATTCTTTCCCGAGACATTCTAACCACATGTCTATAGTATGGGAGCTGTAATCTCCCAATTTAGAGAGGTAGTCGCTCTACCTGAAGGGACTCTCTGGTCTCTGAGCTATGCACGTTATCGAGTAACGTTGCACTACAGACCTTTCAGAGAAATGCTATTTCGGCCGCTTGTATTCGCGATCGTACTCTTTCGGTCATTACCCAAGATTCATGACCATAGGTAAGGGTTGGCACGAAAACCGAATTGGAGATTGCGAGTTTGGCTTTAGTCCAGGTAAAATCCGAAATCTGAAATAACTGATAATATTTTGCGTCAGCAATAATTATTCAATAGGATAGGAATATATGATTGAGTCCCCTGATTCTTTAACATGGAACAGCAACGTTTCATATTTCAAGAAGCAGTTCAAGAATTAACCGAAGCTGCGAGAAATGTGTATAGAAACATACATTTATAAATGTAACAATCCTTTATTTACGTATTTCTCCGTAAATTGAAACCAAGATGAACAACATGAGCCGAGTTCCAGTTTTCGTTGGAACTATCATCAGAAGCTCTCTACATCGTCTCACACACCGTATAAGAAAAGTTAACCTTTTCAGTCTATTTATTCTCTAAGCTAAACACCATCCACAGAAGGCCGGAGCACATAAGGTCCTGATGAGTTGTAGACCACCCCAGCAGTGGACACAGTCATTATAAGGTCCTGATGAGTTGTAGTCCACCCCAGCAGTGGACACAGTCATTATAAGGTCCTGATGAGTTGTAGTCCACCCCAGCAGTGGACACAGTCATTATAAGGTCCTGATGAGTTGTAGTCCACCCCAGCAGTGGACACAGTCATTATAAGGTCCTGATGAGTTGTAGTCCACCCCAGCAGTGGACACAGTCATTATAAGGTCCTGATGAGTTGTAGTCCACCCCAGCAGTGGACACAGTCATTATAAGGTCCTGATGAGTTGTAGTCCACCCCAGCAGTGGACACAGTCATTATAAGGTCCTGATGAGTTGTAGTCCACCCCAGCAGTGGACACAGTCATTATAAGGTCCTGATGAGTTGTAGTCCACCCCAGCAGTGGACACAGTCATTATAAGGTCCTGATGAGTTGTAGTCCACCCCAGCAGTGGACACAGTCATTATAAGGTCCTGATGAGTTGTAGTCCACCCCAGCAGTGGACACAGTCATTATAAGGTCCTGATGAGTTGTAGACCACCCCAGCAGTGGACACAATCATTATAAGGTCCTGATGAGTTGTAGTCCACCCCAGCAGTGGACACAGTCATTATAAGGTCCTGATGAGTTGTAGTCCACCCCAGCAGTGGACACAGTCATTATAAGGTCCTGATGAGTTGTAGTCCACCCCAGCAGTGGACACAGTCATTATAAGGTCCTGATGAGTTGTAGTCCACCCCAGCAGTGGACACAGTCATTATAAGGTCCTGATGAGTTGTAGTCCACCCCAGCAGTGGACACAGTCATTTTAAGGTCCTGATGAGTTGTAGACCACCCCAGCAGTGGACACAATCATTATAAGGTCCTGATGAGTTGTAGTCCACCCCAGCAGTGGACACAGTCATTATAAGGTCCTGATGAGTTGTAGTCCACCCCAGCAGTGGACACAATCATTATAAGGTCCTGATGAGTTGTAGTCCACCCCAGCAGTGGACACAGTCATTATAAGGTCCTGATGAGTTGTAGTCCACCCCAGCAGTGGACACAGTCATTATAAGGTCCTGATGAGTTGTAGTCCACCCCAGCAGTGGACACAATCATTATAAGGTCCTGATGAGTTGTAGTCCACCCCAGCAGTGGACACAGTCATTATAAGGTCCTGATGAGTTGTAGTCCACCCCAGCAGTGGACACAGTCATTATAAGGTCCTGATGAGTTGTAGTCCACCCCAGCAGTGGACACAGTCATTATAAGGTCCTGATGAGTTGTAGTCCACCCCAGCAGTGGACACAGTCATTATAAGGTCCTGATGAGTTGTAGTCCACCCCAGCAGTGGACACAGTCATTATAAGGTCCTGATCAGTTGTAGACCACCCCAGCAGTGGACACAATCATTATAAGGTCCTGATGAGTTGTAGTCCACCCCAGCAGTGGACACAGTCATTATAAGGTCCTGATGAGTTGTAGTCCACCCCAGCAGTGGACACAGTCATTATAAGGTCCTGATGAGTTGTAGTCCACCCCAGCAGTGGACACAGTCATTATAAGGTCCTGATGAGTTGTAGTCCACCCCAGCAGTGGACACAGTCATTTTAAGGTCCTGATGAGTTGTAGACCACCCCAGCAGTGGACACAATCATTATAAGGTCCTGATGAGTTGTAGTCCACCCCAGCAGTGGACACAGTCATTATAAGGTCCTGATGAGTTGTAGTCCACCCCAGCAGTGGACACAATCATTATAAGGTCCTGATGAGTTGTAGTCCACCCCAGCAGTGGACACAGTCATTATAAGGTCCTGATGAGTTGTAGTCCACCCCAGCAGTGGACACAGTCATTATAAGGTCCTGATGAGTTGTAGTCCACCCCAGCAGTGGACACAATCATTATAAGGTCCTGATGAGTTGTAGTCCACCCCAGCAGTGGACACAATCATTATAAGGTCCTGATGAGTTGTAGTCCACCCCAGCAGTGGACACAGTCATTATAAGGTCCCGATGAGTTGTAGTCCACCCCAGCAGTGGACACAGTCATTATAAGGTCCTGATGAGTTGTAGTCCACCCCAGCAGTGGACACAGTCATTATAAGGTCCTGATGAGTTGTAGTCCACCCCAGCAGTGGACACAGTCATTATAAGGTCCTGATGAGTTGTAGTCCACCCCAGCAGTGGACACAGTCATTATAAGGTCCTGATGAGTTGTAGTCCACCCCAGCAGTGGACACAATCATTATAAGGTCCTGATGAGTTGTAGTCCACCCCAGCAGTGGACACAATCATTATAAGGTCCTGATGAGTTGTAGTCCACCCCAGCAGTGGACACAGTCATTATAAGGTCCTGATGAGTTGTAGTCCACCCCAGCAGTGGACACAATCATTATAAGGTCCTGATGAGTTGTAGTCCACCCCAGCAGTGGACACAATCATTATAAGGTCCTGATGAGTTGTAGTCCACCCCAGCAGTGGACACAATCATTATAAGGTCCTGATGAGTTGTAGTCCACCCCAGCAGTGGACACAGTCATTATAAGGTCCTGATGAGTTGTAGTCCACCCCAGCAGTGGACACAGTCATTATAAGGTCCTGATGAGTTGTAGTCCACCCCAGCAGTGGACACAATCATTATAAGGTCCTGATGAGTTGTAATCCACCCCAGCAGTGGACACAATCATTTTAAGGTCCTGATGAGTTGTAGTCCACCCCAGCAGTGGACACAATCATTATAAGGTCCTGATGAGTTGTAGTCCACCCCAGCAGTGGACACAGTCATTATAAGGTCCTGATGAGTTGTAGTCCACCCCAGCAGTGGACACAATCATTATAAGGTCCTGATGAGTTGTAGTCCACCCCAGCAGTGGACACAGTCATTATAAGGTCCTGATGAGTTGTAGTCCACCCCAGCAGTGGACACAATCATTATAAGGTCCTGATGAGTTGTAGTCCACCCCAGCAGTGGACACAGTCATTATAAGGTCCTGATGAGTTGTAGTCCACCCCAGCAGTGGACACAATCATTATAAGGTCCTGATGAGTTGTAGTCCACCCCAGCAGTGGACACAATCATTTTAAGGTCCTGATGAGTTGTAGTCCACCCCAGCAGTGGACACAATCATTATAAGGTCCTGATGAGTTGTAGTCCACCCCAGCAGTGGACACAGTCATTATAAGGTCCTGATGAGTTGTAGTCCACCCCAGCAGTGGACACAGTCATTATAAGGTCCTGATGAGTTGTAGTCCACCCCAGCAGTGGACACAATCATTATAAGGTCCTGATGAGTTGTAGTCCACCCCAGCAGTGGACACAGTCATTATAAGGTCCTGATGAGTTGTAGTCCACCCCAGCAGTGGACACAATCATTATAAGGTCCTGATGAGTTGTAGTCCACCCCAGCAGTGGACACAGTCATTATAAGGTCCTGATGAGTTGTAGTCCACCCCAGCAGTGGACACAGTCATTATAACGTCCTGATGAGTTGTAGTCCACCCCAGCAGTGGACACAATCATTATAAGGTCCTGATGAGTTGTAGTCCACCCCAGCAGTGGACACAATCATTATAAGGTCCTGATGAGTTGTAGACCACCCCAGCAGTGGACACAATCATTATAAGGTCCTGATGAGTTGTAGTCCACCCCAGCAGTGGACACAATCATTATAAGGTCCTGATGAGTTGTAGGCCACCCCAGCAGTGGACACAATCATTTTAAGGTCCTGATGAGTTGTAGTCCACCCCAGCAGTGGACACAGTCATTATAAGGTCCTGATGAGTTGTAGTCCACCCCAGCAGTGGACACAATCATTATAAGGTCCTGATGAGTTGTAGTCCACCCCAGCAGTGGACACAATCATTATAAGGTCCTGATGAGTTGTAGTCCACCCCAGCAGTGGACACAGTCATTATAAGGTCCTGATGAGTTGTAGTCCACCCCAGCAGTGGACACAATCATTATAAGGTCCTGATGAGTTGTAGTCCACCCCAGCAGTGGACACAGTCATTTTAAGGTCCTGATGAGTTGTAGTCCACCCCAGCAGTGGACACAGTCATTATAAGGTCCTGATGAGTTGTAGTCCACCCCAGCAGTGGACACAGTCATTATAAGGTCCTGATGAGTTGTAGTCCACCCCAGCAGTGGACACAGTCATTATAAGGTCCTGATGAGTTGTAGTCCACCCCAGCAGTGGACACAATCATTATAAGGTCCTGATGAGTTGTAGTCCACCCCAGCAGTGGACACAATCATTATAAGGTCCTGATGAGTTGTAGTCCACCCCAGCAGTGGACACAGTCATTATAAGGTCCTGATGAGTTGTAGTCCACCCCAGCAGTGGACACAATCATTATAAGGTCCTGATGAGTTGTAGTCCACCCCAGCAGTGGACACAGTCATTTTAAGGTCCTGATGAGTTGTAGTCCACCCCAGCAGTGGACACAGTCATTATAAGGTCCTGATGAGTTGTAGTCCACCCCAGCAGTGGACACAGTCATTATAAGGTCCTGATGAGTTGTAGTCCACCCCAGCAGTGGACACAATCATTATAAGGTCCTGATGAGTTGTAGTCCACCCCAGCAGTGGACACAATCATTTTAAGGTCCTGATGAGTTGTAGTCCACCCCAGCAGTGGACACAGTCATTATAAGGTCCTGATGAGTTGTAGTCCACCCCAGCAGTGGACACAATCATTATAAGGTCCTGATGAGTTGTAGTCCACCCCAGCAGTGGACACAATCATTATAAGGTCCTGATGAGTTGTAGTCCACCCCAGCAGTGGACACAGTCATTATAAGGTCCTGATGAGTTGTAGTCCACCCCAGCAGTGGACACAATCATTATAAGGTCCTGATGAGTTGTAGTCCACCCCAGCAGTGGACACAGTCATTTTAAGGTCCTGATGAGTTGTAGTCCACCCCAGCAGTGGACACAGTCATTATAAGGTCCTGATGAGTTGTAGTCCACCCCAGCAGTGGACACAGTCATTATAAGGTCCTGATGAGTTGTAGTCCACCCCAGCAGTGGACACAGTCATTATAAGGTCCTGATGAGTTGTAGTCCACCCCAGCAGTGGACACAGTCATTATAAGGTCCTGATGAGTTGTAGGCCACCCCAGCAGTAGACACAGTCATTATAAGGTCCTGATGAGTTGTAGTCCACCCCAGCAGTGGACACAGTCATTATAAGGTCCTGATGAGTTGTAGTCCACCCCAGCAGTGGACACAGTCATTATAAGGTCCTGATGAGTTGTAGTCCACCCCAGCAGTGGACACAATCATTTTAAGGTCCTGATGAGTTGTAGGCCACCCCAGCAGTGGACACAATCATTTTAAGGTCCTGATGAGTTGTAGACCACCCCAGCAGTGGACACAGTCATTATAAGGTCCTGATGAGTTGTAGACCACCCCAGCAGTGGACACAATCATTATAAGGTCCTGATGAGTTGTAGTCCACCCCAGCAGTGGACACAATCATTATAAAGTCCTGATGAGTTGTAGTCCACCCCAGCAGTGGACACAATCATTTTAAGGTCCTGATGAGTTGTAGTCCACCCCAGCAGTGGACACAGTCATTATAAGGTCCTGATGAGTTGTAGTCCACCCCAGCAGTGGACACAATCATTATAAGGTCCTGATGAGTTGTAGTCCACCCCAGCAGTGGACACAATCATTATAAGGTCCTGATGAGTTGTAGTCCACCCCAGCAGTGGACACAGTCATTATAAGGTCCTGATGAGTTGTAGTCCACCCCAGCAGTGGACACAATCATTATAAGGTCCTGATGAGTTGTAGTCCACCCCAGCAGTGGACACAGTCATTTTAAGGTCCTGATGAGTTGTAGTCCACCCCAGCAGTGGACACAGTCATTATAAGGTCCTGATGAGTTGTAGTCCACCCCAGCAGTGGACACAGTCATTATAAGGTCCTGATGAGTTGTAGGCCACCCCAGCAGTAGACACAGTCATTATAAGGTCCTGATGAGTTGTAGTCCACCCCAGCAGTGGACACAGTCATTATAAGGTCCTGATGAGTTGTAGTCCACCCCAGCAGTGGACACAGTCATTATAAGGTCCTGATGAGTTGTAGGCCACCCCAGCAGTGGACACAGTCATTATAAGGTCCTGATGAGTTGTAGGCCACCCCAGCAGTAGACACAGTCATTATAAGGTCCTGATGAGTTGTAGGCCACCCCAGCAGTAGACACAGTCATTATAAGGTCCTGATGAGTTGTAGTCCACCCCAGCAGTGGACACAGTCATTTTCAATATTATTTTCAGAAGGCTAATCACCTGAACAAAAAGAAGCGTTGAATAATGTAAGTACTGGGTTCCTTGCAGAGAGGGGTGGTCACAGCTGGAGACTATGATACGGACACAACATAACATAGATGACTCTATCAGAGCAGTCAACTCATGGCAAACCTTATCGAATCACACAATTTTCAGGTCGAATTAGTGTGATAAGGTTGTACCGTTTAGTTACTGGTAAAACCCAAGAAGAAGAAGAAGAAGAAGAAGAAGAAGAAGAAGAAAAAGAAAAAGAAGAAAAAGAAGAAAAAGAAAAAAAAGAAGAAAAAGAAGAAAAAGAAGAAAAAGAAGAAAAAGAAGAAAAAGAAGAAGAATTCAATTCAAAATGCAGAGAGGCGGAAGAAATACTCTAGAGTCATAGAAGAATGGGAGGGGATGAGGAGGGGGTGGAATCTGGGCTTAGGGCGTAGCGGTGCTGGAACTGCGCCCTGCGGACAAGACCGCAAAGGTATTTCCGCGGAAATTATACGCAAAATATGCAAGATATATTTTTTAGTAATGGGAGGTAACTCAAATAATACAAAATCGTCATTATTTTCCTTACATGTGTTTTAAAACAAGTATTTGATAATATATATACCTAAAAAATTGGAGAATTGGCCGAGTCGTTAGAACGTTGGATAAAATGCTTTATGGTATTTGTTCCGGCTCTCTGCTCTCTGAGTTCAAATCCCACCGAGGTCAACTGTGCCTTTCATCCTTTCGAGGTCAATAGAAAAAGTTCCAGTCTAATAATAGGGTCGATTCATTCACTATATCGCTCATCTCCTCTCTCTCACTTTCTATCTTTCCTTGGAAGAAATCTGTTGTACTCAGGCCTAGAGAGGGATGGGGTCCGACAGGCTTATAAAATGCCCACGAAACGCCGTATGTCAATAACGCACCCCTACGACTATATCAGGAGTTACGAGGGGACTTCTGCAAATTAGCAGGTCTGGTCAGTCGTGAATATCGCTTCTTAATTGACAGAACAACTGATCATGAAAGAACTCATTGTCACCTGGAAAGAGTTTATTAAAGAAACCAATTAAAGGAAATATGAAAACTATCGGGAGCTGTTGAAGAAGTTGCATTATTAGCTTACAGGTTTGATAAAATAAAGCACTAGTAATGCACTGGGATCGATTTAATCGACTTTCCACTCCTCTTGAAAATTGTTGGCCTTGTGCCTTTAGTCGAAACAATTATTAGCTTACTGTGTGGGCTGTAAGACATTTGCACAATGCTCTCGCTGCAAAGTTCTCAACTGATTGGTTAATACTGAATCATAAAGACAAAAGCCACAGAGAAAGCTGTCAGATATATTTTTATTAAAATAGCTGATCAGAGGGCAGATCAAGCTAACAGTGACTTTGAAGTTTCAGTAAGTGCCTCATATCGTCCTACAGGCTATAACAAAATAATTTCAGACTGGCTGCCTATGGTAAATTCTGTATGCAAGGTATCTAGCCCTTATGGCTGAATCTATAGCAGAATTAGAGAAATTCTAAACCCGGAAGCAAGTTCTAGAGTCAAAAGGTCTAAAAATCAATCTGGCAATCCTAGTATGTAGAAAGGAAAACAGGGCCCAGATTTTCTCAAGGAGATGGTCTTGCTCAGGTTGCAGGAAAGGAGTTGGTAGAAATTCCATCCTATGCCCCAAATGTAAACTATGGATACACAAGAGATGTTATATGATTAAGGCAGGCTAGCAAGAACTCAGGTTTTATATGTGATCGTTGCACAGGTGCAGTAAGTAGCAACAGCTCACAGAATACTAGCTCCTTTAAATTCCCAAAGGGCTCTGTGGAAGTAGTTGAAACTTTCTGTTAAATGGGTAACCAGATTATCAGTGGAAGTGGGTGTCTGAATGTGCAGTACCAAGATTGAGAATGGGATGGAGATAGTTCAGGGAGCTACTACTGCTGCAAACTACAAAAGTTTATTACCTCAAAATGAAGGGCAGATTGTATGATGCGTGAACAGCAATATTGTATGAGAGTGAGACTAGGGCACTGCATGCAGAGGACCTGTGAAGATTGGAGAGAAAGAAAGCTTACATGCTTTGTTAGGAGTATAACAGTAATATACACGAACAGCAATGCATAGATGAACTGAGAAAGAAACTGGATATAAGAGGGATCAGATGCTGTATGCAGGAGAGGGGATTGCATTGGTATAGCCATCTGATGCATATGGAGGTTGTCAGCTGTATAAAAAGGTGCATGGCACTCAAAGTTGATGGAAGTTATGGAGTAGGAAGAACTAGGAAGACTTCTGATGACATGATAAAAGATGACCTTGCACAATTTCACCTCTCAAAGGCATTACACATTAATACAGAAGGGTCACCTTCCCATGTACATGGGTTGAAGCATACATCTACTATGCACCACCTTCCCCTCCATACACCTCCTACGTCCTAACACCCCACCCACTCCCTAAAACCCCATATCTCACCCATGTCCTTAGATCTACTTTCCCAATCCCCATGCATCTCCCTCAACCAAATTCTCAGCAGCCCACACACTAAAATGGTCATTTTGGTGCCATAATAAAAAGGGCCCACTTCACATTGTAAAATAGGAAGGACATCCAGCCATAGAAACCAAGCTAAAATCAACTCTGCATGATGAAGACATGGTAATCTGACCTGGCTAGTGCCACAACAGGACATCTAACCCATGCTAGTATGGAAAATGGATGTAAATGGTGATGATATATATATATAAGCAAACACGTGTGTTTTTAAGGTGGTGGCGAGTGAAATTTGATAATTGAATTAGAAGTTTTTGTTTTACATTTGACTATAGAAAATAGTCTAATAACAGGGATTATAAGCCTGCAGAATGGAAAAAATGGGCATAGCATGTGTGATGTCGAACCTATACCACTTGTGTGCCAGACAAGCATGCTACTGATTACATCAACCTGCTCACCCTGTCTGGCAAACAAGAAGTGTAGGTTCAACTCCCATGCGTGCTGAGGCCCATTTTTTTTTCTCTTCTAGTAGCTTACATGCCCTGTCTGACTATCGTAACACCTACATGACCACTTTACAGTCTGGACTGGGTGCTTTTTGCCGTGATACCTACACAGCCACTCTGTAATCGAAAGATCATCAGATATGCTTGCTAAATGATTTCGTCTCTGATTTTATATATATATATATATATATGATGAGGATGAGGATGATATATATATGTATATATATATATATATATATATATATATATATATCATCCTCATCATTTTTATTATTCTTAAAACTACAAATTTGAATTGTAAAGAAAAAAAATTACTTTGGTTTGAACCTTAAACCAACACATAAAGCAACAATCGGAGCTACATTTTTGATAATTATGTGCAAAAACTGAGAAAGTTTATTGAGTGAAATTTGGGTACATTAATATTATGTATATATACACTTTACATAGTTTATCAACCCAGTTGGTATTGAAGATTAATGTTAGAAACTACAGGGCCAGTGACAACATATTGCCTATTTAGTGTCATCATTATTATGCCATGGTAAAGACATTTGTGTGTCTCTATGACTCTTGAAAGCTATATTTACAAGGGTCTTATAAATAGCTGGTTTTGTTAAGCAGAGCAGACTTAGGTAGAGAGATTGGGTTCAATCTAGTCCCTGGTCCCCCAGGTTATGAATTGGACATGAGACCAACAAACTTCAACAACGATAAAAATCTTAACATTTAACTAGTATATATTTTATTTGAGCCATGCAATAGGCAGAATAAGCATCTTTAATGGAAGACTCCATGAGGAAATTAGACACACACGATAGTCTGTTTGAGTCAAGAGTTACAAAACCAAGCATGGAATGCATGCACCATATATCAAGAATGAAAATAAGCCCAAATATCGAGAAAAATGAGATAGTATTATTTGGAAATTCTTGCAGTCATAGTGTCCTCTTTGACTAGATTGAGACAGTAAAGTATGAGTGATGGCTTGACCATTCTGAATGCTAGACATAAGATGACTCACATAAGATGACTCACAAGGAGAAGGCCAACACTTTGTTAGAATAGGAGAAGCTTACAACCACTCAGTGTTATGCTCCAACAAATGAAAATGAAGTTGAGGTGAGAATTGAATGGTATGAATGCCTTAACTAAATCATATCTAAATCCTTCTGGTCAACAGGGACCTGAATGCTAGGGTAGCAACTGAGAATATCAATTATAAAAGGGCAATAGGCAAATGTGATTGTGGTGCGATGAATGACAACAGTGAAGATCATGTAGACTTTTGTAATTGGAGGTATTATCTTTCCTCACCAGAACATGTTCACATGTCAACATCTGATAGGTTATTCAATGAGATCAGCCATATTATCATCAATACGAAATGGCAGTGATCACTTATAGATGCTAGAGCTTTTTGAAAAGTTAATGTATTCAATAACTTTCATTTAACAGTTACAGTAATGTTGCAAGCTGGAAAAACAGAGTAACAAAGAAAATAACTTGACATCACCAAACGTAAGTGCTCTATTAACAAACAACTATTTGCCATGGACATTAGCAGCTATTTTAGTGCAATTGCTGGTGAAACTAAGGACAAAGAACCAGGTGCAATGTGATCAAGAAATCCTGTGTTGGATTAGGAAACAATATTATAAGCTATAGACATTATAAAAATAAGTAGTTAACACCAGGAACATTGCAAAATTGAAAGCTAAGATGCTGGGCACCAAGTTACTGAAGCTCTTAGAGCAGGTTCACTAAGCTTATAAGTTCAAGGACAAAGAGATAAAAAGGAAGAATGAGATATCTTTTACTAAAGTGTTATCATTTAATGTTGATTGAGCGCCAGAGATGAGTATATTTTTTAAAGATATACAAACAGCCTTGTGAGAGCAATATCACCCAGTTAGCTCAGTCAGAGGCAGAGATGGCTCTATTATAAGAACTGAATGAAAATAAACAGTAAGACCCAACTGGATTTTAGTAGATTTTAGCAAATTTAGGTGCACTTGAGAATTTTTTATGTGTTTTAGGAAAATAAGTTTGAATTTATATTTAACCCTTTTGGAGACAGAGCCTCATTTAGAGTTTCTGTGCCAAGAAGATGGAGCTTTTTCACAAGTACTACAGAGGGCATGCACTTATTTAAAAAAAAAAAATAATAAAAAATAAAGTGCATGATAAATAAATCACATGACATAGCAAACCATTGAAAGGCCTAGATGTGCAAGAAATGTGAGAAGCAATTTGACTGACTGGTACAAAGATGAACTAGCTAATCTTGAGGCTTGTATTATCGGGGCAACGGATCAGCCCAGTCTTCTTTGTCATCCGACTTTTCAACCGATAGATCAGCATTATCGTCTGCTAAGGGTTAAGGAATTAAATGTCTGTCTAACTTAATAACAGATTTGTAATAGCTTATAACATTTTGCATAGACATTTGATAAGTATTTATTTTCTAAGTGAATATACCAAATAATTAATGCTTTAAGGTTAATCAGATGGTTGTAAAGTAGTAGAGCAGATATTTCTTGCACAAATGTGTAAATTATCTTGTTTCAATAAACATTACCCTAAAATATTTCACACAGCTGCTTCACTGGTATATAAGTATCTCAAAAGCAATGAGAGGCTATGACTTAGGTTCAGTCATGTAGCCTTGAGCAAATAAATTTTCTCAGCCAATATATTGCATATATAATTATGATAGATAGGTGAACTAAGGCATGAAAAATAATTCATTCTTCAATAGAACACTGAAACATCTGTAGATAGTTGTTAATTCACAGAATTCACAACTAATTAGATGATTGTTCAATACCTAATTCACTTGACCATTTCACTTGTTCATAATATAATTAGGAGCTTATTATAGAGACATTTCTGAAATTTTATTACATACTTGTTGAGGTTACATTTCATAGCTTTCAAGTGATATTACATTGTTATGAGCATATATAATAAATATAATTGAAATGATATTCTAGTTACTATATCATATAATTGTTGATATTATATATTTTAACCAATGTCTACAAGGCACCAGTATGAATTATCATTATATATACTTATGAATGCTTCACATACTACCCTCAGTTGAAACAAAAAAAAAAAGAAGAGAAAAAATCATTTAGAATAACTGAAGTGGATGAAACAAAGGCTCTAAAAAAACTAACTGTATGAGAAGACATAATTTGCTGCAACTACATTATGATCATGATCATCATCACTATCATCATGATGATTGTGATCCTGATGATCATCATGATTATCATCATAGTCATCACAGCAGATGTTTTTTTTCTCTTTTTTTTTATATGTTTTTCCATGCTTGCATAGGTTAGAAAAGTACTCTCCAATACAGCATCCCACCTCCATTTCTCTCTTTCCTTTATCATGAAGTTTAGCTTCCTAATATTTGTTTTCACTATATCTGCTCAGGTTTTCCTTTGAAAAGACACACACAGGACCTCAGAAATATGCAACCACGGTTATATGATAAATGAAAGATGATCTTGTAAAAGGTCCAGCACGTTCCTGTCTACTCTTATTCTCTTTATGCCTCATGTTAACCCCTTGGTACCAAAACACCTGAAACTATGCCCAGTTCTGCAACACAAAGCTATTTATTTTAAAATATCTATACTTATCTAAAAACTTTTCATCATAATTTTATATAAGAATCTTTATTAAGTTATATCCCAAATAGCAGATAAATAATTGTTTCTACTTTAGGCACAAGGTCAGCAATTTGAAGGGGAGGGGAAAGTCGATTAAATTGATCCCAGTGCATTACTGGTGCTTTATATATCAACCCCTTAAGGATGAAAGGCAAAGCTAACCTCGGCAGGATTTGAACTCAGAACATAAAGAGCCATATTAAGTCAGTTAGTTATATTGCTAAATATAATCTCCAAATTATTATTTTCAAAATGATTCCCAAATCACAAGTTGTTCTTTCATTAGAAATATTGTAACAAAAGGGGTAAGTCTAATGTTCTAGATTGCAACTATTCAAGAGAAACATTAACTAAAATTTCATCAGTCTTATAAGGCCTGCAAAAGCAATGAGCACAACCATATTCTTAAATAAATAAATAATAATAATAAAAAAATAAAAGAAATAATCAGAATAATCTTTTTGCACTTAATCATCAAAATATGGAACAACCTTATAGAAAGAGAAATGAGAGTCATCTCCAGTAATGAAATCCAAACTTTCAAATCCAAAAGCTAAGTGCATAAACATTTGTTCTCGTCACTTGATCCTTGTGTGTTGCAGTGAACATTTATTGGATTTCACATTAAGACATGAATGTCTAATGACATGGTAGCTTGTGAAAAGTTCTTCACAAATAAATGTATCCCAACAAGAAAATAATAAAGATTTAAAATTATATCTTACAATTGCTATAATATCATATAATTGTTGAGGTGATATTTCAGAACATTGATATATTACAATGTTCAGTGTGTGCACTTGATAAAGATTTGAAATGATATCTTACAATTGCTGTAATTACATGTCAGATACTAGACTACAAGTTGGTGAGTTATCTGAACAGAATGAATCTTGATAATGGATTTCTCACTAAGCATTTTCACTATAATTTCTTCTTTCCTTTTTTCTTTTTCCTTTGTTTTTATTTCCTATCTAGAACAATCGATAGTAATTATACAAATGGTTGGTGTTGTCATCACTAAAGTAATAACTTTTATAGTTCTCTGTGTTCTTCAAATTGAAAAAAAATAAATGAAGTCTAGTATTAACAATAATAATAATGATGGGAATGATGATGAGTAATGTTGATGATGATGATGATGGTAATGATGATAATGATGATGATGATGTTGATAATGACCATGAAGATGTTAATGGCAATGATGATGATGATGACAATGATGATGGTGGGGATGATAACAACAGCAAAAACAGTAGCAAGAACAATGATGGCAAGAACAACAATGACAACAACAGCAGCAACAACAACAACAACAACAATAATAATGATAATAATAATAATAATGATAAGAACAACAACAACAGCAATAACAATAATAATAATAATAATAATAATAATAATAACAACAACAACAGCAACGATAATAATAATAATAATAATAATAGTAATAATAATAATAATAACAACAACAACAACAACAATAATAATAACAATAATATTAACAATCATAATAATAGTGATGGAGGGTTATGGTGGTGGCCAATGCTGCTTAAAAAGAAATCAGAGAAACAATAGCATGAATTCATCATTAATGGAAAGCTAAATAACAGTGACTAGAGACAGAAGACTGATTGATTTAAAGTGCTTTTTGTGTGAAACACATTCACTAATTGTGTTTTATTGATGGCTTAAATTAATTGGATTGATAAACTCTTCTCATACACAACCCACTGCTCCAATAAAAATGAAGCTTGTTGGTTTGGGCCTAAATCATTATACCATGTCTTAATCTACTAGCCAGTCAACTCACTAATACACTAGCATACCTGCTTAAAATTTATACATCTTCAATGTTTGACTTTTTAAATCTTTTTTTAAAAATATATTTTATTTATTCATTTATTTATTTATTTATTTATTTATTTATTTATTTATTTATTCATTTATTTATTTATTTATTTATTCATTTATTTATTTATTTATTTATTCATTTATTTATTTATTTATATTAGAAAGAACATGTTCGCTTTTTTTTAACATTCCTGGCTAATAATAAGCAAATCATCCTCATAATCATCATCATCATCACCATAATAATAATGATAATAATAATAATAATGGTGTCACGCTAAAAAAAACACCGGTGGTGATGTAACCATAAATTCACTAATCCTCGATAAGAGTGTTTAACCTTTTAGCGTTCACATTACTCTATATATACTATTATATTTTCATGGTAAAGGCTTTATCTCACATAATTATCTCACATAATATCGAATCTATGAGATTTTGAAAGTATTTATTTTGAGAACAATACCTTAACATCAGTTTGAGCGACCAGTTACAGCCAGTTTCAACAGAAAGACTCTCACCCAGCAAGTGCTCCCTGGCCCAGCAGCAGGGACCTGGCTGTCATCCAAATACTGCTGGTGTTAGAGGAAAAAGAAGGAATGGGACAAGAACCAACTGGACGAAAGAATTGAATAGAACTGTCATGAAATGTTATCTGAAGAGTAACCCCATGGAAAAAGGCTATAGGAAACGAATGCATAACATCTGGAACGAGATTGGTATATTTAAATTAGGTGAACAAAAATTGGCCGGGCAGACTCGGGTAATAAGAACTAATGGATGGATAAGCGAGTTGGAACTGGAGGAACTGAGCAGAGAGATTGAGTTGGAAATGGAGAGTAGAGTATATCAAGCAAATGAGCCGGTGGGAAATGAAGGTGAAGAGGTTGAAGAGACCTGAGGAAGCAACCGAAGCAGACAGTGATCTGAATGCTGAAATAAATAACATCTGGAACAAAGATACGACCATTGAGGAAATAAATGCTGACGGGCTAGGGCAAGATTTTGTTGATATTCTGAACTTAGTGGTAGATGAAATGAATAATGATAGTGGAAAACCTATGAACCTAAGATTTGTAGACAGGAAAAAGCTAAAAGAAACGACAGCTAAGGTAAACAAGGTCATCAAATACCTTGAGGCGAGGAACCTTCACTAATGCAACAATACCCTCAAAGCAACCGCAAATGGGGTGAAAAAATTACTTGGTATAAAAACGAGAGGAAACAACAAACAAGAAAGATCAGAACCGTGGTGGAAGAATCGATTGAATGGTCAAATCAAGGAAATGAGAAGAGATATTGGAAAGCTTGAGTCCTTACTGAATGGGACATTACAAAACATAGACACTAAAGATAGATTGAAAATAAAATACAAAACTAAGGGAAAAGAGCTAAATGTTATCATAGAGGAACTGAAGCAACGCATTGTAGCAAAAAGTGCAAACATTAGGCGGTAGAACTGCTTGTTTGACAACAACCAGAAGATGTTGTTTGAACAGCTTGAAGGGAAAGAAAGAGGTAACAATGTGATCCCTGAGGCTGAATAGACTAAGAGATTCTGGAGAGGAATATGGGAGCAGGATCTTGAACATAATAGCCAGGCAGTGTGGATTGAGACAGTTCAAAAGGAGATTAGTGAACAATCACACCAACAATCTGATTTGAATATCACAGCTGAAACTCTTAAAGGGCAGGCCAAAAAACTAACCAACTGGAAATCACCAGGCCCAGATGGTGTGCAAGGATATTGGATAAAAGATATAACATCCCTCCACCCCAAACTGACAGCCATGTTCAATGACTGCTTGATGTCGGGTGAAGTACCAGAGTGGTTGACAAAAGGTACCACAGTTCTGGTAATGAAAGACCGAATCAAGGGTAATGATGTTACCAACTATAGACCTATCACATGTCTGTCCGTAATGTGGAAACTGTTGACAAGCATTATGTCTGAGGAAATCTACTATCACCTCCACATAAACAACTTGTTACCGGACGAACAGAAAGGATGGCGAAAGAAGTCCCGTGGTACAAAAGACCAGTTGCTTATTGATAAGATGGTAATGAGGAATTGCAAGAGGAGGCATACTGGTCTTGCCATGGGATGGATAGATTACAAAAAGGCATTCGACATGGTACCTCATTCTTGGATAACCAAAAGCCTAGAGATCTTCAAGGAGGCAGACAACATCAGACAGCTATTAAGTAAAAGTATGATGTCCTGGGAAACAGAGCTAACATCAGGGGGAGAATCCTTGGGAGGCGTGAAGATCAAGAGAGGTATCTTCCAGGGAAATAGTTTGTCCCCTTTGCTGTTTGTCCTTACCCTCATACCCCTGACCAGTGTACTGCGAAAAGTGAGAGCAGGATACAAGCTGGGAAGGGGAGAGCTTACCATCAACCACCTCCTCTTCGTGGACGATCTTAAACTCTTTGGGAAGAGTGAGAAGGAGTTGGATGTACTTGTTGACAGTGTCCGTATTTTCAGCAATGATATATGTATGGAATTTGCTGTTAATAAGTGTGGAGTCCTAGTGATGAAGGAATCCAGGTACCAACAGGTGAGATGATAAAGGAAGAGGAATACAAATATTTGGGTGTTCTGGAAGCAGATGACATCAAGAAAAAAAAGAATGAAGGAATTGATAAGATCTGAATACATAAGGAGAGTAAGGAACATACTAAAATCACATCTAAATAGTAGGAAAGTCATAAGTGCAGTAAATTCCCGAGCTGTGTCTATTATTAGGTACAGTGCGGGAATTCTGAAATGGAATGTTGCTGAACAAAAATAAATGGATAGGAAGACTAGGAAGCTTATGACTATCTACAACATGTTCCACAAGAGGATTGATGTCGATAGAATCTACTTAAAGAGATCTGAAGATGGAAGAGGTCTTATCAGCATAGAGGGCTGTGTTCAGATGGAGAAAAACAGTCTGCACAAATATGTGTCTAACAGTAGGGAGCCAATGCTCAAAATTGTACTGAAGGAGAAGACAATAGACCAGGGGATGTCCAAGAAAGAAATAACAGCAAGGGGGAAGAACAACCTTCATGAAAAATCCCTTCATAGTACCTTCTTTTAGAAAACGAAATTCAGAGATCCACAGACATGGAACTGGTTAAAAAGAGAAGACCTTAAAAAAGCTACAGAAGGAATGCTAATGGGTGAAACACCATATTGACAAGGAGGAGGCTAGCTCACTGTGTAGGATCTGTGGAGAGAGAGAGGAGACTGTGGCTCACAATGTATCTGAGTGTAAACACCTAGCCCAGACTCACTATAAAGGCTGGAGACATGATATGATAGGCAGAGTGATCCACTGGCATCTATGCAAAGTAAACAATTTACCACATTCTGAGAAGTGGTATGAGCATAAGCCAGAGTCAGTGATAGAAAACGATCAGGTGAAGGTGCTATGAGATTTTAGGATACAGACGGACAAGAAATTAGAACACAATAGGCCTGACCTGGTGGTTTTTGACAAGGAAAAAAGATCGTGCCTGATTGTAGATGTAGCCTGTCCATTTGACCCGAGAGTGCAAGAAAAGGAGAGGGAGAAAATTAACCAATTTAAAGTGGGAGTTAAAAAGGATTTGGAACTGCCATGAGATCAAAGTCGTCCTGATTGTCATAGAAGCACTAGGTACTATCTCAAAGAGTTTCCAAGGATGGTTAAAGAAGATTAGTCCAGCTCCGCTTGTTGGAACACTTCAAAAGGCATGCTTGCTGGGAACAGCAAGAACCCTTCGATAAGTCCTGAATATCTGAGGCTGCAGGTAACGGCTTGATATTCATTCCAACAAACTTTCCAGTTAAATAACATCAATGACTGAGACTCAAAGAACAATAATAATAATAATCATAATAATAACAATAATAATAATTGTTTCATTTATTGACCAAAAGGGCCGACATATAGGGGACAATACAATAGAGAGGGACTGTTGGGGTTTACATAAAATCGAGTAAAAAAGATAACAAAATACATAATAAAATTCTCCAATGGGAAGTAGAGTACCACCCAGGGGGTAGTTAGGAGCCCCAACAATCGTAAACCACCCTACTTTCCAAGAGCTGCCAAGGAGGATTCCCCTCTCTTCTTTAAACTCTCCAGCTGACAGGTGCATGGTCAGAGTAGGTCCATTCACTTCCCTCTCCATCCTTACCTTCCATTTCAAGTGCAAATGGAAAAAGTTGATGAGGGCTTCACCAAAGAGAAAAGTCTCTGTTATCACTTCTTTCAGCCATGTTCAACACAGCCAACAGAATTCAGTGGGTCAATCTTCACAATAGACTCAGTTGATAGCTGGATCTGTTTTACACAAAATAATAACTGTACAACAAACCTCCTCTAGTCAGTACTGAATGAGTGCATGCGAAAGGTTTCATCACTCTGTGCATATCTCGGACAGGTCTATCTTTTAGCACTTAGAGTTTGTCACGAACCAGCAATGCCCCCTAGTAGCACTGCCAGGCCAGAATTTCTGGAAATTGTCCACAGTTCCCGGCTCAAAAGTACTCCAGAACAGACTTGTTAGTTTGATTTTGTCAATGGCCAGAGTTTCTCTGAGGACTTCATCGTACTTGCCCATTACTAGTCTTTTATAAAGCATTAAAGTGGAATTTCCACTGACCACATTGTCCGACTGGTAGAGCACTGTGAGCACATGATGCCAGATGCTCAGATGCCAGGTGCCCAGTCTTGGCTTTCGCTTGACTCATGATTGCAGCTCAGTCAAAGAGACAAGCTGCAGAATGACCTGACTCACAAACGTCTACCACACCTGTTCACCATTTAAGAATACCTAGAGATGCCATGGCCTCAGCATATGTTTGCACATCATCATCCATGATATGCCCTGGCCACTACCTAGAGGCTGTTTTCTAGCAGATGAACTGCCTTACCAGTGAAACCTGTCCCTTTCACAAGAAGTTAAAGAGCAGGTACTCCAATTTGATGAGGCGCAAATAGGAGCAAGGCACAACTGTAAAGCGTTAATAAGTGACCGATGCAACGTACACATTTGTCACCTCTACCTGACCTTTCAGGGATAATTTCCTCTTCGTCCATTACTGGGTGAGTGTGACCACCCCGCTCATTACTTTGTCCCAGTTCTTATCCACCTGGATGTCTGAACCAAACTGGACCCAAAGCAACTTCACTCTTTTGTCCATCCAGCATTCAATGAGACTGTTGAACGGCAAATTGGGCAGAGCCCCACGAAAGCTAGGTTTGCTCTTTACCTTCTCTATGATGTATCACATGAGATGGAGGTTCTCATGTATAGACCTGGTTAGGATTGCACATGCCTGCCAGAACAAACACTGCAAGGCATGTTTTCCAATTCACTACTCATTTTGCCAATCTAATAATAATACTCATTTCTTTATTTCCAACTAACTTGGTGTATGAAAGAGATATTACTAGGGCAAATTACAAAAACAATGGAGGTTTAAACAGAATTCTAATCCTCAGTTATATTTTTCGTAAATTTTGGCAGGATTTTTTCTGCCTGGATGCCCTTTATATCATCAACCAAATTACAGCATGAACTTTGTGCTTTTTATTATGCCATCAGCACCAGAGAGGTTATCTATCAGGACTTAAGGGGCCACTCTACTCAGTATTAGTTTTTATTTGGATCGGTTGCTCTCTTAGTTGGGTTGCCTTCACTATCACTTGTGGAGCCCAGGAAAAAAATTCATCAGACACGGAATAGACACTTACATGTATGCCATTCTTTCCACTTTCACTCACCTTTCAGTAAATTTGCTGAAGAGCAGCATCGCTTTTTCTACTTACCATCCTTTCCAAATAGAAGAAGATACATACATCTCTGTCCAAAGAAAATACCTGTCTTTAGTCCTTTTATACTTGTTCATCAAACAATCTCTTTCATCATGGTGACCAGACATAAAATTTGCTTGTCCTTCCCAAACAAAATGAAGCAGTCGAATGATCCTCATGACAGACTCAAATATTTGCTGAATCCCTCTTGCATGGAACAAAAGCTATTTCACATAAATCTATAAGTCAGCAATGCTAGGACTTTGAACATTTGTGTGTGTGTACAAAGGTTTTGCCACTTTGCATGTATCTTTGATAGTCTTAACTAATAGAGCTTCCATGCCTGCAAAGTTTAATCTGAAGCAGTAGCACTGCTAGGCTAGAAATTTCTATAAGTTGTCAACAGTCCTTAACCTGAAATTCTCTGAAATAAGCAGTTCTGTTGATATTTATTAACACCCAGATTATACCCGAGAATGATGTCACTCTTGTTTGACACTTACCTTCTATAAAATGCAAGGTTTGACATGCCACCTACCACATTATATTTCATTGATAGAAGCGCCATGAAACTATAATTTTAGATCAAGTTGTTCTTTTTATATTGCTGTGGTTTGTATCGGAAGATAAATACAATACTATAAACTAAGGTAATGGTTCAAAAATATTGATGTGACTTTTGCTGCAATACTGAGATTTCTTATTAAGATATTTTTTAACAGCATTGTGATTTTATTCTTAAGTATTATTTTGAAGAAGCTCATCAATTAGAGATTACTTCAAGTACAGTGACCTTTTTTTGTCTGTCTGGTTATAATTTGAACTTATTCAGCATGATTGGAATCTGAAAGTTTTGTAAGTGGTTCAGCTTGATGTAATGAGAGTGTATAATCATATCTAATAGCTCTTATGTGTGCTCCATGGCTACAGGCAAAAAACAGAAGAACAATCCAAGAAACTTTTTAGCATTGAGATAATTCTTCCCAGATAGTATAGTCAACAGAAGTTCCATTCCACTGTAGGTAGCTTAACTTGTGAATGGAGGCATGGTAGAGAAGGATGAGAAATTGTGTTAGACTTGAGGGGGATTATTTTGAAGAGGAAAACTTATAGTTTGTAGTTTGGATTTGAAATAATTTTTGCAACCTCAGTTCTGTATAAGTACATCTCATAGGGTAGTTTTTCTAAACCTGGTAATTTGCCCCTTACACAGCCACATAGTGCCTTCCATATTTTAGCCACCATCATTGGCATTTTGCAGCATTATACATCCACTCATATGTCAGTAGTGTTAGGCCAACAAGGTAGGCATTGACATCCATTGTCTCTAGTCTGCTGCTTCTCACATAGTCAGGAATATTGATGTGGAAAAACTACCCACATTTGTCTGGAATCAAATAGCATGTGCCTTTCATAGTCTGTCAGAGATTACATGAGCTTCTTGCCACTTACTTGAATGGCTTTCAATCCCTCACAACTAACAGGATGCACCTTATGCCTGTAAATGTAGCATTTGTGTTTAGAATTGAAAAATGCTACTCACATGTTGATTGTGTTGTTTTTGCTTATCATCCTTCTCGTCTGCTGATCTGGAGATCCTTGACATTGACAGCACCTACATATGTTCATAACTAAAGCTCCACTGCCACCCTGCTTGAACCAGGTTGACTGTAAAAGATGCACACCTCATTGTAACAAAGGAGCGTGAGTGGCTGTGCATTGGAAATTCTTGTCTTACTGATGACTGCTATATCCTTATGTAACTTGGTATCATTAAGTAAGCAGCCCAGGAGCATAGATTGGCATAATCATTAATATCAGAGAAAATACCATGGTGTTTTTAAATCCCTTTAAGGACAAATTTACCTTACTTCCTTCCATGTATGATAAAATGAAGTGCCAATCATGTGTTTACTATTCTCGCTTACCTAATTTGTACCTTTATATCTGTGGTGAAACCATGCTTTATTGAAGTTTGTTTTGTTATTGTACAAAACTTCAGCCTATTTTCATATCATATTTTATATTTGTCATTTCTAATGCAAATTTACGTAAGGCAGCATAAGGTCATCTTTAAGCTATAAAAAACACTGACAATTCTCTTAGTTCTTGTTCCACTACAATAATGATCACCTAGCAATATATAACTTTAGCCTGTTTCATTCTTTTATGCTTACAGGTTTTCAATATACATCACAATTCACACCATTTATTCTGTCCAACTCTTCACATCATAACATTTCCACATCTTGTTATAAATACATTTATGTAACATAAACACCTCTTAACACAAATCATCCAAACATGTGAATGTCATTTTCAACTCTCAAATTGACAAATAAATAACTCTATATTTATTTTATATTTACTCAATAGATGCTTTCATTTTTCTCTGTCCACTTTTCAACAATATCAAAATTGAGTTGGTTTGAAAGAGATTTTGCAAAGGACTTAAAACATGCAAACCACATATTACATATTCTTTGGTATAACTAGGATTGGATTTAGACATTGGGGGCCCTGGGGCATTTCAGGTGGGGGCTCTCATACACAAAAATTAGAATACACAGCACACCCCTCAATTTTATATATCAACATTAGCTTGGCAAAAAAGTAATTTAATTGAAAAGTTATACATACAGGCATTAAATTTTAAAATGCTAACCATCCTAAAACTAAATAGCCCAGCTGAGGGTACAAATAAATTGCTAATGCCATCGCTGGTGGGGGGACCAGGGCAATTGGTCCCTTTGCACCTCCATTAAATCCTGCCCTAGGTATACTAAGTCTTCACCTAAACACATAATGTATTTCTCAAATATATAACAATTCATGCAGTTCTTTGACCCACTTCATATCTGCTAAAAATGTAAGAAATGATTATTATAAAGACATTAGATTAGCAAAATCTTTGGATCATCAGAAAAAATGCCATCAAGTGGACCATGATGATGGAGCTGCAGAGAACCCGGGGAGAATTCTTCCAGGAGTGCATGGAGGCATGGTGAAGAAGGATGGGAAATTGCTTTAGACTTAAGAGGAATTACTTTGAAAAGGAAAACTTTTCATTCTTCAAGAATTGATAAAATAAAATATCTAACTTAGTTTCATCACTTGGCATCCCCTTCTCTAAGCTTCCTAATAGAGTTGATTCTTATATGTCATGTCACTATATTCTTCACCTAAAGCCACAAACTGGCAGTCATTTGAGTGTCAAACAGAATGGTTTGTAGTATTTGATCCAACTCCCTGTTTCCTGAGTTCAAATCCTGTTGAAGTCAACTTTGTTAATAAAATACCAGTCAAGTACTGGGTTAATCTCCCCCCTCTCTCTCTCACACACACACACAACATTCTCTCTTTCTCTTGGAATTTGTTATATTGTACTGTAAAAAGTGTTATAGGGGACTACACATAAAAATACTTTTCTCCAGAAATGGAATAGGGTTGAGCAAGGAGTTACCAACTTCTTTGCATAAATAAAAAACAACAAACTCATACACAACCACTTTACAGTGTGGTTTTGCCTGAAGATTTCTAAACTAGTAGATATAGATTGTCTATGTCCTATGCTGGTTGAACTTTGAAACCTTAGGTAGCATATGCATTTGTGTTGAGATGTTATTCATATATAATATATATATATATATATATATACTGGCCTTGTGGTAGGATGAAATGATCATCAGTTATTAAATGTTTGAAAGATTAAACACTCTTTGATTATCATTTACATTGTATATATATATATATATATATATATATATATATATAAAAACATGGGAAGAAAGAGGAAAACTGCATGGTTGCACATGGGTTACATATTATAAAATTAGTCCCTCATCAGTGATTTGCCAACCGTCATTGGTATTTCATCGCATTAAAAATCATATACCTCAGGTTGGTGCAAGCAATAACTAAAATAAGCTATTGGGACAAGTGAATCGCGTAAAGTGAGTGAGACAAGTAAACAACAAGAAGGAAAAGCAAACCGAAGGTAGGAAAAAAGCAAGCAACATGATGGTTATCCGATCAGCATAAGCTGGGCGAATTTCATGAGCGGTCATATATATATATATATATATATATCATCATCATCATCATCATCATCATCAGGTTTAGCGTCTGTGTTCCACGCTTGCATGGGTTTGGACGGGGGTTTTCCCACTTGAGGCAAGAGTGGTTGTCTTGCTCGCATAGGACTGTCTGGCGGGTTTTCTACAGTTGGATGCCCTTCCTAACACCAACCACATTTACAGTGTGGGGCTGGGAGGTTTTTACCGTGTTGCCTACACGGCCACATTACAGCGTGGACTGTCTGGCGGGTTTTCTACAACTGGATGCCCTTCCTAACACCAACCACATTTACAGTGTGGGGCTGGGAGGTTTTTACCGTGTTGCCTACACGGCCACATTTACAGCGTGGACTGTGTGTTTTTTGTCGTGACACCTACACGATCTCATTTGTTTCGGCCTGGATGTTGTGGGACCAACATAACTTTACATTGAAAGGGGCGGTGTGGGTGGGGTGGAGGTGTGTTTTGATAGAGATGCCTACTGACTGTAGTAGGTTTTTACTTTGTATTTAGGTAAGGCGGGTCTTCTCTATTACTGAGTACCGCCAAAGGTCTCGGTCCAGTGACATTGTCTTGCAGAGGTGTAAGCGTGTGAGGTCGGAATTTATCAGCTCGTCCCATGTTTTTCTGGGTCTGCCTACTCCGTGGCTACCGTCTATCTTTATTGCCCTGCACTTTGTTATACAGCTGTCGTCTTTCATGCGCATCACGTGACCGTACCAACGTAGCCTTCTCTCGAGTAAACAACATCTGATCCCTCTTATTTCTAATTTTTTCCTTAGTTCGTTTATGCTTTGCCGTTCACGTATATTACTATTGCACATCCAGCGGAGCATGCAAGCTTCGTTCCTCTCTAGTCTGCGTATATCCTCTGCACACAATGCCCAGGTCTCACTGCCATGCAGCATTGCTGTTCGTATGCAGGCATCGTATAACCTGCCTTTCATTTTTAGGGAGAACCCTCTAGCGGCTAATAGTGGTATAAGCTCTCTGAACTTTTTCCATCCAGTTCTGACTCTAGCTACTGTACTTTCAGAGCACCCTCCCCCACTGCTGATTTTGTCACCCAGATAACGGAAGCTGTCCACTATTTCTATAGAACCCTCTGCGCAGTTGAAGGAGCTAGTATTTTGTGGGCACTTGCTGCTACTTATTGCACCAGAGCACCGGCCACATGTAAAATCTATGTTCTTAGTTAGCTTACCTGTGATCCCACTACATCTTTTATGCACCCATACTTTGCATTTGGGACATAAAATGGAGTTTCTACCTACGCCTTTCCTACACACTGAGCATGGCCATTTCCCCGATGGGACCGCCGCCTTATTTTCTTTCCTACAAACTAGATCTATATATAAAATCAAATTGTCTATATCTATATATGCACACATATATCTGTGCTTGTGTGTCGGAGTCAGTATTTATGTCCTGTAACTTAGCTGTTTGAAAACAACAGAGATAGATAAAATAAGTACGGGAGTTGATATGATCCACTAAATCAAAGTGTTGCTCCACCATGCCTAAAGTCTAATGAATGAAACCAGTAAAAGAATAAAAGAATAAACATTGTAAATGAGAGATGCCAACTGTCTTCTATTAACCCTTTCATTACCTTATTTCTAATGAAATACGCTGCCTCTTATTTTCAAGTAATTTTTGCAAATAATTAAGAATGCAAAGAACAGGAAGACAAGCAAATACCAGAGCCTGTCTCTCTGCTCCACTTCCTCTTTGCATCGGTCTTTGTCGAGACCTCAGGTGTCCTTGGACATCAAACAGCTGACCTCCTCCGTAAAATCGGATCGATAGCAGCTCATCTGAGGAAAGAGCCCCATTAAATGGGGTGGCTGTTGCAGCAAGTGTTGCTGGCTATTGTTCGAAGAAACACCTTTGCCATTTTGTCCATGGGGTGCAGTCAAAACACTACTTTAACATAAGGGTAGAATATGTCACCCCTCCTCCTTTCTTTCTTCCTTTGTCTAGTAGTCCTTGCTCTTCCCCTTCTCTTCTTCTCATTTATGGCATTTATAGTCCTTTCTAATGCTGCTTTCTTGTTATTAAGAATTAGTGGGGATTTAGTAATATAACTGACTTGTTATTAAGTTAATGTTTAAAATGGTTGATTGGCAGACTTGTTAGAACATCAGACAAAATACTATGCAACATTTATTACTACACTTTATGTATTGAGTTCAAATTTCATCAAAGTCAACTTTGCTATTCATACTTCCAAATACTGGGTGAATTTAATCAACTTTTCCATTACCCCAAGCTGTTTGACTTGTGTCGAAAAAAAAAAAAAAATTATTTTGGTATTTGGAGCATAACTTAACAAAGATCTCTTACAACAAATGTTGATGGAAGGCTTTTAGATGAATAGATACACTTTAAAATAAACAACTTGGTATTGTAGAATTGGGGTAGTTTGGTATCAAATATGTTAAAGCAGCTTCACTAGTAAAATGGAGAAATTCTAGCTGAGCATTAAATCTATTTTATCTGTTCACTGAAATCTCATGCGGTTATGAACAAAACCTTTCATTGTGAATACATGGGAGATATGTTTCATAGCCAACTGAATATATCCAATTGGTGCAAATGAATACAAAAATATTGAAAATAGAAAGAAACTTTTCATCATTCAGCTGGAAGAATAAATTTAGAGTCAAGTTGTAGCATCTGAAAGATGCAAGGGAGGTAACTTCTTTAAACTTATTTGTAATTCCAAAGCATATAAGAAAACGATTTGGTGAATAAGGTTCAAATTTTAAATAGATATTTTAAGTTCCGTATTTCCTCGCGCTTCGTCCACGAGGACGCACCTTAATTTTGACAACGAAAAATTTGAAAATAATAATAAACAAACTTCGGCCTCCAGGACTCATGTTAGATTTTTGAGACTTATTTAGGAAAAAAGTAGCGTCTTCGACGCTGATAAATACTGTATTTTGTAAGAAAGCTATATTACACTAATCATCATCATCATCATCATCATCATTGTTTAACGTCAATGTTCCACGCTTGCATGGGTTTGGACGGGAGTTTTCCCATTTGAGGCAAGAGTGGTTGTCTTGCTCGCATAGGACTGTCTGGCGGGTTTTCTACAGCTGGATGCCCTTCCTAACACCAACCACATTTACAGTGTGGGGCTGGGAGGTTTTTACCGTGTTGCCTACACGGCCACATTACAGCGTGGACTGTCTGGCGCGTTTTCTACAGCTGGATGCCCTTCCTAACACCAACCACATTTACAGTGTGGGACTGGGAGGTTTTTACCGTGTTGCCTACACGGCCACATTACAGCGTGGACTGTGTGTTTTTTGTCGTGACACCTACACGATCTCATTTGTTTCGGCCTGGATGTTGTGGCACCAACATAACTTTACATTGAAGGGGGCGGTGTGGATGAGGTGGGGGTGGTGGGACGGGGGTGTATTTTGTTAGAGATGCCTACTGACTGTAGTAGGTTTTACTTTGTATTTAGGTAAGGCGGGTCTTCTCTATTACTGAGTACCGCCAAAGGTCTCGGTCCAGTGACATTGTCTTGGAGAGGTGTAAGTGTGTGAGGTCGGAATTATCAGCTCGTCCCAGGTTTTTCTGGGTCTGCCTACTCCGTGGCTACCATCTATCTTTATTGCCCTGCACTTTGTTATACAGCTGTCGTCTTTCATGCGCATCACGTGACCATACCAATGTAGCCTTCTCTCGAGTAAACAACATCTGATCCCTCTTATTTCTAATTTTTTCCTTAGTTCGTTTATGCTTTGCCATTCACGTATATTACTATTACACGTCCAGCGGAGCATGCAAGCTTTGTTCCTCTCTAGTCTGCGTATATCCTCTGCACACAATGCCCAGGTCTCACTGCCATGCAACATTGCTGTTCGTATGCAGGCATCATACAACCTGCCTTTCATTTTTAGGGAGAACCCTTTAGCGGCTAATAGTGGTATAAGCTCTCTGAACTTTTTCCATCCAGTTCTGACTCTGGCTACTGTACTTTCGGAGCACCCTCCCCCACTGCTGATTTTGTCGCCCAGGTAACGGAAGCTGTCCACTATTTCTATAGAACCCTCTGCGCAATTGAAAGAGCTAGTATTTTGTGGGCACTTGCTGCTACTTATTGCACCAGAGCACTGGCCACATGTAAAATTCTACTTATTTGAGTAAGTCAGTATATATACAATTAAGCTTTAGTAAAGAAAGGAATACACTGATATTACACATGTCAACAAAGATGCATCTAGATCAGTCATGGACAAACTATGACCTGTTATGGTGTGCCTACTGAAAAAATATGCTTGGATTTTTTAGTAGTGTGGTCAGCCATATGATGAGCCATTTCTCATGTAGCGCACTGCTTAAAAACGTTGCCAATACTTGCTCTTAAAAAAGAACAAAATAGTTATATAGAAAGTTGGGTTGTTATATTTCAGCTCACAAATAACCTATAACAGAGAAAAAGTTTTATTGTAAAAAATGCAAGTGTCTTTTGGGGTTAGGAAATTGGAAAAGGAAGGAAAAGCTAAGGTCTCTAGGGTCACAGAAGAATGGGAGGGGGAAGGGGTAGTTAGTCTAAAGGGGACATTAGATAATGACGTCTTGAATATACAGTATCTGAAAACAAGAGGGAGTAGTCTTTGAGCATTGGTTTGTTTGATTACAGTTGACATGAGACTAAATATGGAAAGCAACAGTGATATATATAATCAAATTATTAAAAAAAATACATATGAACATACCCCTGTCAGTAGAGCAATATATACATATGCACACACACATATACAGACACTTATATACATATGCACACACACAGACACTCATACACACACACACACACACACATATATATATATATAGTATTAAAAAGATCAGAGGCCATATGCAGTTGATTTAGGTTCATTTATATCTCCATGATACATATTTCACAGAGAACTACAGCTAGATAGACTTCATCCTACCAATCCCGATATCCTGAGCTCATCAGATGGTATAAAAATATTTAAAATATTTAAAAACTTTTTCAAAAAAATTTCTTCCGAAAAATTCGAAAAACTTCCTCAAAATATCTTTTCTCTTTTATGGCAGAATGTATTGATTTTGTTTCTACGTATGACTGCTAGTACTATATATATATATATATATATATATATATTTCGTTTCTGAATTTGTTTAGCAAGATTCTATATCTGAAAACGTGTGTTGAAACCGATATTGTTATACTTTGGGAGGGTCATGTTGCCAATAAGAAACACACGCACCAGTTGCTTTCACTTCAATTTATTATAAATTAAATTTATAAATTTAGGAATTTATAAATTTCCGGTTGGTTGGTTCCACAACCAGACGATTGTTCATATATTGTCAAAGTTCTTTCGTCACACATTCTGTGACCTCTTCAGTGACTGGGGATTTTTTTCTTTGTTTTTGTGACTCTCCTTTGTTCTGTCCTACGCCATCTTGTTTTTGTTGACAACAAAAACAAGATGGCGTATATATATATGTATATAATGTATATATATAAGGAATTTGCTGTCAAAACAGCAAGAGCTCAGCTGTCGGGGCCTGACTCTCTTCTCTCTCTTTCTCTCTCTCTCTACACACACACAAACACACACATACATTTATATATGTAGATATATATATATATATATATATATATATATATATATATATACAATTATATATATTTGTAAACAGCCAGTAGTATAGGTAGATGTAAAAGGAGTACTATGGAAGAAATGGAGAGGTCAGATTTATGAGATAGTACATGGTGATATACTTCATCTGATGATCAACTCTTCTCAATATCATTTTAAGTAGGTAGTATCATAGACTCTATAGCTGTAACTGGTATAACCCCCAGTTACTCTCTACTATATGTATAAAGTATAGCTAGAGCTCCCATTTTGCCTGCATACATTCACTTAGAAATGTTCAGATGGAGAAGGCCTGCAAAGACCTTGGGCAGTCTGACATACTCACTTTATTAACTTAACTTACAAACCGAAATGTCTGGGTGGCTTTTGATTAGTTGATATATCAATTGTTTTACTTACCATATATACTTATATATAGCCGAGAAATATGTGACAAAAATATTTGATGGTATGATAGTTGTTGGCTTATATTTGAGGTCAATATTTTTCACCAACTTCTAATTCTTCTATGTAAATGAGTAGCTGAAACATTTTCACTTCAAAGGTGAATATTACACTGGCATCACTTTGGAGGTGAAATTTGTTTTCCAATTGTTTTTGATGTTTTGAATGAATATGGCCTTCAAAACAGTCAGAAATTGTTAAAAATTATAATGTAATGGAGTTGTGAAACAAAAACTACACTCTAATTAAGTATCAAAATATTAAAACTTCATAAATATATTCTCCACTCATGAGAATTTCAAAACTGCACCACCTAAACATAATGTGTTAATTAGCTGCCTTGGTTTATAATCACCGTTTGGATTTCTGCCCATTTCTCTGATGTAAATAAAATAGGAGGTTAGCTTATATAAGAATCAGCTTATATCCAAGTATATATGGGAAATAAAAGGGCTAATTAGAATAGAATATTTGCACTTTAGGGGGAATTTTTCTTGTTGATGGACCTCATTTGTACTAAATCAGTTATTGTTATTGTTTAGTCCCATTTCAACTTTAAAAAGCCCTATGATTTTAAAGGCAACCTGCCATCATTTTCATTAGTAGGGAATCCTGAATAACCCATTCTAGCTTGGAAGATGGACGTTAAACGATGATGATTATGATGATGATGACGTCCAATGTGTCCCTTTTTTTAGGTGATAGGCTCTGATTTCAGGAGAATTTGGTTATTATTTCTAGCAGGTTAGTGTACTACAGAGAGACTCTGTTATTGGCTCATACTGAAATGGTTATTTGTACAGAGAGGTCATTTGTACTGAAAGAGGAATAATACTGCTATTATTACATTGATGTTAATTACATTGAGAGTTTACAGAATACATAACATGTATAGTGAGATCGTTGGCTGTCTGACAGGAAATCAAATCTTTTGGTACACCAAACTCTAGAAGCACTAAAAGAAAGAGGAAACATATAGTCTTATACTGAAGACTATGGACTATTTGGCTGGTTTACTAGACGTAATAAATAAATGTTACAATCTAGGTGATAAAATTTCAGTTGGAAGAAGAATTGGTGTAAAATATTTGCTACAATTTGGAGAGAGGTTAACACTGCTATTTCACTTTATATTTAAAAGGTTTGTGATTCTTGCTTCAGCTCTCTGACACTGAGTTTAAATCACACTGCAGTCAACATTGCCCTGTATCCTGTTGGGATTGATAAATAAAGTAGCAATCTAGGAAAATGGATTGATGGAATTGCCAGAGCTTTCCTGTATTTATTCAAGCGCTGTGCATTCTGAGTTCAAGTCTCATCTCCTGTCATTAAAAAATGGCAACATGGTATAATATGATAGGACTAGCACCCACTATCATTAAAATAGTCAGAAAGTCTTCTTTGGAGATGCAGTATCATTGGTTAACTAAGCCTATGAAAGTGTTAATCATGACAACAAAAAAGTGTATTGAGAGATGGGTTTTAATACTGTGAATATTTTTCTATACTACCTTGTTTGGCAAGTTTTCTATATGTGTTTTACTGTCAACACTAGAGAAGTTTCTAAACCGTTTTTGGCCAAGTTTCTACAGAGATCAGTCCCATCTGAGAGATCAATTCCTGTTTGAGAGATCAGCAGCTCCAATTAAGTACTAACTTGGTCTGTGATGGCACATTCAACCCTTGCAAGCAGGACATACTGACATTAAATGATGATTATGAGGAGGAGGGTATGTTTTATATATTGAGTTTCATATTTTATATTGAACTTCACATTTCGGTAGAGAGTATAGAGAGTTCATGGCAGCCCTTAATAATAAGGATTTACCTTCAAAAAGGAGTGAAATATATCTAAATTATGAAATATCAAAATGTATAAAATAAGTATGGTATGAAGAAAAATATTAATAATTGTTTCTACTTTTGGTACAAGGCCAGCAAATACCCAGTGAATTACTGGTACTTTATTTTATCGACCCCATAAGGATGAAAGGCAAAGTTAACCTCGGCGGGATTTGAACTCAGAATGGCAAGGGCCATAACTCTATGCATCAAAGCATGGCGTCCGACCCTCTGCCGATACTGCCAATCCACATCAATAATATTCAATGATTAATATTTTCATTTGCCCAGCAAGTACAGGAGATAACTCCAGTCATATTTTAGCCTTATTCTGATCTCTTCAGTAGAACATTACACTAGTAGAACAAACACTGACTGCATATACAGGGTTAACACTAACCATGATAGTGCTGCACATGGAAGTTGGATGGTGTGTAGAAACATCTGGCCATGTGTGAGAATCTCTTGACCATTATCAAGCAGTTGCACAATTCCAGAGCACAACCACCAAAGAATGTTACAACTAATGTCAACCAACAGATTTCAGAGCTGCTACTATCAATATGAGCACAGTGAAAGACAGGATGAATGAAATTGCAGAGAAGCTGGAAGGGATGATTGTTGGGTGAAGAAGTGTTAGGAGTTCCAAGTTAAAGGAAGCCATGTAAAAAGAAGACCAAGAAATATAGGGATAGAGGTGGTGAGTGTTGATCTCAAGAAACTATACCTTACAAAAGAGATGGTAAAAGAAGCAAGTAGGGAAATACTTGAGGATACAGAGGAGGTGGAGGAGGACGAAGATGATGATGATGATGATGATGATGATGATGATGATGATGATGATGATGATGATGATGATGATGATGATGATAAGGAGGAGGAGGAGGAGGAGGAGGAGGAGGAGGAGGAGAAGAAGAAGAAGAAGAAGAAGAAGAAGAAGAAGAAGAAGAAGAAGAAGAAGAAGAAGAAGAAGAAGAAGAAGAAGATTTCATCCTTATTGCTGATTAATCTCACAATCCTGTTTGGTAAACATAGCCTTTATATAATAATTCTGTAGAAGAAAATATTGTTATTATAACTCATTATTTGCTCCAGTCATTCAGAATTCTGAACTAAGAAAACAATTTTACAATGGTTTCACTGTTTTCAAATGTGGTTAATAGGTAGAGTCATTATAGCCTATTTCTCCTGACTTTCTGCATTTTGAGTAGATAAATAACATTGCTAGTCCACAAGCAGCAGATTGCAGGATTGTTAACATGCTGGATAGGATGCTTTGAGATAACTGTTCTGGCTCTGTGCATTTTTGAGTTAAATCCTGCCTCTTAAAACTGGAAAAGTGGTGATGCTGCCTGGAGTTGTACCCAGCAGGTAGTATCGACAATGTAGCGACAAATGGAAGCATAGTTTCCTTGGTCTAATCTGACTATTGACTTCTTCCTTTTAGTATAATGCAGAATTTCCTCCCTCTTTAGAATACCCCTCCCTATAACTTGACTCTAGTATAGTTACACATTTTTTAATATAAAAACTTATGGGTTTAATATAAAAACATATCTGGGTTTCTGTATTCATAGGACATACACACATACTCATATACATTCTCACATATGTTCAGAACACACATACGTGTACATGTGATGGATCATCCATCAGTTTTGATTATAATCATAATTATGAGCACTCAATTGTTTTAGTGACAAAACGTTTTTCCTCATTAGCTTAACATTGGAATGGCTGAGTATTTCATCAACAAGTGTGCCTGTAAAATAATTTTCAAAATCAGGATTATGCAATTTGTGACAATGCTGGACTTTTGAATTGCAGCTGTACCCTATCAAACAAGTTTTCACATAGGTTTTGTCTATCCAATTTTACTTAAAGGTTTGGGTCAACCTGAGGCTATAGTGAAACACCCTTGACACAAAAGTTAAGCAGTTGGATTGAACACTGAACTACAAAATGATCTTAACCACTGAGCCATGCTTGTGTCACCCCCTCCCCCTCCATACAGTTTTTCAATTAAAGTTTGCATAATATTGTCCATTTAATAAGTAAATCTCCACAAATCAGCACTATATACCAATCTCTCCCTGTATTTCCTATTGCTACTACAACAGGGTATGTTTTCTGGTTTTGCTCACTCAAAGCCAACACAAATTTCACTCCCAAACTCCTCACAGCATCATATCTTCAACATCTGATGCTAAATATTTTTCCCTAAATTTTTCCACCATAGAGCTACATCCTTTTAACCATTTCATTACAATGTTTCCAATAAAAGATACCGATTTTCAATTCTTCGCCCAATTCTTAACCCTTTATGGCTATATTTCTAATGAAATACGCTGCCTATATGTTTCATTTGACATTTAAAATAATCAAGACTTTTGAAGGGTTTAATAAAATAATTAATTTTTTTCATTTTAAAATGATGTTCGGAGTATTATTGAATGCGAGTTTCTCAAGTAAAATTATGATGACAGACTTTAATTTGAATATGAACACTACAAAACAAGGACCTGTGTGTCATAAAACCAAGATTGTATTTGACAGGTTAATATCAAAAGAGTTAAAATTACTAACTCTTAAAAATTCTTTCAGGTTTTAAAGACATTTACATTTATTAAATATAAATAATATATTAAAAATGAAAGGTGTCAAATATCTTCCCTGAACAACAATCAAATTTCAATGTAAAAGGAAATAAGAAGGTAAATATTTATCATTGAAAAATATTTTATCGTTGCCAGCTGATGTTTCATTGAAAGTTGTTTACACTAAAGTGTATTGTGCTTGCAAAATTGATAGATTTAAAACATTTTTACATTTTTTTTGTCTGTCATATGATAGGGAGCACTTTCTTTCATGAAGTTACTTAGCTATATTAAACTGTAAAAAGGTCACCAAATATATGCCTCAGCAGACAGTGGAAGAAAAAGTTGAAAACTAGAATAACATTTTTCTAAAGTTATTTTCCATAATTGAAAATGTGACAGCACAAATGTTCCACATAGAACTTATTTTTTATCTGTATAACCTTTGCTTGAGTATATTTTGGTTATGAATTAATTCAACTGTAATGACCCTCTCTTGAATTCATGGAATATTTGAAAGGGTTGATATTGTTGTATGTATTACACAGAGATAGCTTGCTAAATGAAGCTTAGTTCAACATTTTATAGAACTATATTCTATTTCGACATTTAATCAGCATTTTTATAGCACCATAATATACATGGATTACAGAATGGAAGATACTCATAATATATGATATGTATGTGAGCATGTATGTGTGTATGCGTGTATGTGTGTCTATGTGTATGTATATGTATATGTATATATATATATCTACTTACTTCAAGGCAACCACAATGACTCACCTCCTTCCAGCAGTGCAATATCAGTAACCCAGCTCCAACACCACTATTGTCTCCGCAGCATGGCCTTCATTGATCACACTAGTGCTGTAATGAGGTAGTGCTCTGGTGCTATAATAAAAGCACCCAGTCTACTCTGTAAATTTGTAGTGCTGGAGTCATGATAATATGCTTCCAGTACATTCTGTGAGATGGTTGGCATTAGGAAAGGCATCCAGCCATAAAAACCATGTTCACAGTACACCCTCTAATGTGGTTGGTGTTGGGAAGGGCAATCTATGATAAAAACCATGTTCCCAGTTAATGGTGTTTAGCATTAGGAAGGGCATCTAGCCATAGAAACCAAGTCACAACAAAGTGTATGAGCAGGAGGACTTGACTAGTCCGACCCTAGCATAAGACAGCCATCTAACCTATACAGGCAGGAAAATTGATGTTAAATGGTGATGATGATGATGGTGTGAATGTGTGTGTGTGTGTGTATATATTATAAAGAGTTGGGAGCCTGATGGCAGAGCTCTTGCCATTTCAACAGCTAGTTCCAGACTGATTGCTGAAGAAATTGGCAGATAACTGGCTGTATCATCAGTGGGTGTGGTTACTGAATGCACCATGTGACAACAGACCATTGACATTTCGACTAAGAACATTCCAATTCTACAGAGAAAAATCTACTTAAGGACCCCCACACAAAAATCAATATGTTCGTGAAATGCTTGAGATGCTGCGCATTCACCTATGACAGACCCCCAATACACAGGAGCTTGACCAAAAGGATAAATACAGCTTCAAAATCTACAGGGCACCTCAGCCAATCCCTCTGCTCTCGCTGTTCAAGGCAGACATATTCAAAGGTGTTAAGTTCAAGCACCATAGCAACCACATCCAACAACATCTCCACAATAAGAAACGCAAGTATCAAAGAACCGACACTATCCTTGTGCACTTTGACAAAACCAGCAATTTATATTTTGTCAACCCAGGCAGTTACAATTCCCTAATTAAGAACAGCTTGACTTCCACCTACAGAAAGTCAAATTCTTGTATCATCCAGGAGATAAATGCAGAGGGATGCAATATCACCTCCAGCCTCAATAACTTAGATCAAACTGAACATCTCGACCCATGCATTCCTTATTTTACCCACAAGAACCATAAACCAGACTTCGATCACAAACCATCGCAACTTCATTTGTCTTATAAACCCAACAAAGTCAGACGTATGGATAAAATTTTACCCAAAGTTAAACAACAACCTATGGAATAGTACACAAGAAGCCATCACCTGGTTCCAAAGTATTGCCAACAGAGAGAATACTTCATTTATCCTGTACAATATCAAGAATTTCTATGCCTCAATTAATAAACAATTCTTGGAGGCCACAATATATTACGCCCAAAATATCACACAACATAATGTGGCTTAATCCTCCTCACAATGCTGAAGTCCTTTCAAACTTCGCAATAAACACTTCCTACCACAACATTGCTCCCACATCATCAATAAAAACACAACCAAACTTTCTTCCAGCACTACTCCCAAATTTGCACAAATAATTGCGTCCTCAAACACTGCCAAACTCAATTCTAATAGACCCCATTCTTACCTCAGTGTGGAGGAATCCAGGCAATGTAATTGCATAAACAAAAAACATAGTCATTTAAACAACAAATGTCGGCAGCAGAACCTCATGTACAAGTGCAATGTCAAGAACATACCAAATAAGAAATGCTACAACACTATCTAGCCATATTTAAGATCTCCACAAAAACAACATCACCTATGAACTGAATTGAAGTCCCTTGTCCAAGGCCAAACCTTAACACAGTAGGATGCCGCCCATGCAATTTATGCTCTGAGAAGATAATCTAAATGTTGTTCATCAAGGAACAATTATTAATAAAAACGATGAACTTGTGACCTCATGCAAACACTGGATTTACAAAACCTACCTTAACTTCAGACCTTCTCCCGATCCAGGAGTGTAAGACACTTTTCTCAACATTCATTGTACATTATACACACTGCAACATACACCCTAGGTTATCATAGTGCATTTGGACAAACTGTTATGCATCCACACTGGCAAATACATAGCTAGTTCTACATATCACATATGCACAAATGAGCACAGCTCCACACAAATTTCAATAGCATACTCTAATAGCATGCAGGAATTAACACAGAACTAGCACTTAAGCACACATGAGCACAACTCCACACAAACTTCACCAGCAGACCCCACTAGCACCCAGAAATACACACAGACAGAACTAACTCTTATCGAAGCACTTAAGCTGACAGTGACACACCAAATCACACATACCATCATTAAATAAAATTAATAACACATGCACCTACCCAAGCTACACATCCAACCCTTTACCCACATACTTTTACTCCTAAAGAGGTACGTACCACAATATTTTTATGATAACTACATTAAAACGACAACTGACAAGGAACGTTGTTGGTTTATTTTTCTTCTATTTTTATTATAGGCAAAGTAATTTATAAAGTTATATGCAGTTCTTACTTTGCCATCTTTCTATGCTTTTCTTACTAGTGTTTGATTGTTAGACTTGCACATCAAAAGTCACATGTTCATTACGTGTGTATGCTCATGTAGCTAGCACCATATTGGATATTGATCTTGACACAAAATTTATTAAAAAATTGAAACTAGAAAGTAGTTACGTTTTCAATAATATATATATAAAAGATCTATTCCCTGTATATATATGTATTCATACATATATATAGAAGAAGAAGAAGAAGAAGAAGAAGAAGACTTTGGGCAATAATAAGATGTTCTTGAAGCAGTTAGGCGTCAGAAAGGGTATATTAATGGAGGTAAATGTATTGAATAAAGCATGTTGAGTATTTTTTGAAGTATGACAAGGAATTCATAAATACAGAGACCAAAGAATATATATGTTTCAAGGCAATATTGTCATAGTTATGAGAAGATCTGTATAATGGTATGCTGTAAGATTAATAAAAAAAATAAGAAAAAATTAAATCTAAGCTAGAAGGAAGAAAAAAGTTTTGCTTATGATTGTTGCAAGGTGTGTATGAAAGAATGAAGTGACAAAAATGCTGGAAGTAAAAAAGATTTGTCTTGATATATATTATAACTTGCTGGTATTAGTCCCTTTTGCAGAGACTATCAAAATTCTAAATTGACAATCTACAGCTTTATGATTGCAGAAGTATTTCTAGTGCACATAGCTCTACTATTCAATCACATTTTTGCCCAAAGTCATATTTCCTGATATAGAGAATAAATCTTCAGATATTGTACATAGTAATAAAAATAAAAATAAAATTTAAAAAAGAAAACAAAAGAAAAATATATAAATAAATTTAAAGAAAAAGAAAATAAAAACAAGATTTCTAAGGAACAGTTTTTCATCTTTTTCAACATTTAAAGTATAAGTAAATGTCTTAACATCCTTAACTTCAGACACATTGCCAAGTGCCCTGATTTTAAACTGAAGCAAAAAAATAAAATAAATAAATGAAATAAAATAAGAATCATTCTCTTTCCTTTCATATACAAATATGAAAATAAAATAAATTTTCTTGATACTTTATTTTTACATTTTTCATTCCAGATTCATCAATTCACCAGAGAAAAAAAAGCTGGTAATAATAATAATAATAATAATAATAATAATAATAATAATGATTTCTTTATTTTAATAATAATAATAATAATCATAAATAGAAATAACAACAAGACCAAGAAGAATGAGTGCAGTAGAAGAAATAGTTTTATTCTAGGTCAAGTTTTGTGAAGAGGTAGTTAAAGTACAATAATAGCTCTAATACATCAATTCACTTTGAAATCTACTTTATATAATTTTTGAAATAATAATAACTGTTTCTATTTTTGGCACAAGGCCAGCAATTATCCCAGTGTATTACTGGTACTTTATTTTATCGACCCCGTAAGGATGAAAGGCAAAGTTAACCTCGGCGGGATTTGAACTCAGACCGTAAAGTGCTAAGCATGGCATCCGACCCTTTACTGATACTGACAATCCACCACCCTCTTTGAAATAATAATAACAACAACAACAACAACAACAACAACAATAATAATGATGATGATAATGATGTTGATAATAATAATGATTTCTTTATTAACCACAAAGGGTTTACAAAAAAAAACACATTAAGGACAGCACAGGACGGTACAATGTGGGTCTTGGTGTGTATCCCCCCCCCCCCAAAAAAAAAAAAATGTTAAGAAAAAACTTAAAATTAAAACCAAAGAAACAGCTTCCAGTGTCTTTCAAAGTGCAACTTTGAAGCCAATGTGATCAGAAAAGGAATTGATTCAAAATGTCAATTCTGTGATGACCATGTTGAGACTATTGGTCACCTGGGTTCAGGCTGCAAATATTAGTTCCCCAGGAATATGAAACAAGGCATGATAGAGTGGGGCAATACTTACACTGGGTAATGTGCAGGTTTTATGGTCTGAAAACAGAGGGAAAATGGTACACCCATCACCTAGATGCAGTAACAAATGCAAAGAACATGACATTCCAACGGGATTTTCCTGTGAATATTGACAGAACCATCAAGGGTAACAGACCTGATATAATTGTGAAGGACCATAACCAGAAAACATGTTTCTTAATTGACATGAACATTCCATGAGATCATAGCAACTCCTCGAAAGAGTTCAGAAAGCTCAGTAAGCATAAAGATCTATCAATTGAAATTGTGAAAATTTGGCATCTTAAGGCCAGTACAATACCAGTGATAGTCGGTGCACTTGGAATGATAAAAAAAGGAACCAAAAAATATTTCAACTGGATACCTGGAAAACCATCTCCGAAATAGTGCTGCCAGGCATTATCTATGTCCTGAGAAAGGCGTTATCAATTTTAAAACTTTGCAAAGACATTTACTGATGTTTGTGCCCTTTGGCATCATCTGTATGACATTTGATTGTAAAATGCATGTATTATCATATTTTGCCTCAGGTGTTAGGTTGACACTCGGCATGGTTTGCAAAAGAAGCAGAATTCAAAGGAAGTTTCAAGAAATAATAATAATTATTATTATTATTATTAGCAAAAAACACTCTTTAGCCTGGAAAGGCAGGTTATATAGAGATGGTATCTCAATAAAAATACTCGTGGGAAGGAAAACCCTACAAATCACTCTCATGGAATTATGATGCGAAACAATAATGAAATAATGGTGTGAGTGAAGCTGGAACCAATTACAGCATCCCTCTGTAATTGGAACAATCTCTCATGTCTCTCTTTTTGAAGATTGGGACTATCACTTCCGATTACCATTGCTTAGGGGATTTTCCATAAATCCAGGCAATCCGGCACACATGAGTCAGCCAAAGATTATCTTTACTTTTTAAGGCTTTTAACATCTCAGACCAGATTTCATCTTCCCCAGTGGCCTTGCCACATTTGAGCTCTTTAACTGGTAAGTGCCTGGCAAAGAGATGTAGGGAGATTGTTGAGTCCAAGTTAGCTGAGGAATAGTGCGGTTTTTGCCCTGGATGCAGCACAGCTGACCAAATATTCACACTGCGGCAAGTCTTTGAGAAATCATGGAAGTATTGCCAAGATGTATATTCCGGTTTTGTAGACCTCAAAAAGGCATTATAACTATAACACTGACACTGAAGAAAGTTAAAATGGGTTAACAATATGGAAAAAAGGACCATTCATAAACCATCTTCTGTTTATGGATGACTTGAAACTCTTTGGGAAGTTCGATAACCAACAAGATTCTTTGGTTAAAATAGTTCAGTGACATCAGTATGGAATTTAGGATTTCCAAATGCTCTGTGTTCAATATAAAAATCAGGTTATAGTGGATTAAGGCTGCCATCGAGGGAACAATAGGGGTAACAGAAGATAATGGATACAAGTATTTGGGGATTTTTAGAACTGGATGACATTTTACATGCAGAAATGACAGAAAAGGTTAGAGACCCAGTAAAAATGATTTAAATATTATGCCTGAATGTGAGAAATCTAGTCATTGCAATGAATATCTGGGCAGTTGCAGTGGCTAGATATAGTGTGTCCATTCTTAGTTGGATTGAAGAAGAAATAGCAAAGTTGGATAGGAAGACAAGAAAGTTAATGACATTGTAGAGTGCTTTACACTCTAAAGAACATATAAATGAATAGAAAGAATGCTGGTAGAGGTCTCGTCAGTATAAGGAGTGAAAGGAGAACAGTTGCAGAATATTTGATAAAGAGTGACAAAGAATTGTTGCAATATGCAACAGAATATATGGGTGTAATTGCAGCTGAAATGGCTCTAAAGAAGAGTTTAATCAAAGAGTTGAAGAGAAGAGAAAAGATCTTCAGGAAATGAGAATGCATGGCCAGTTTGAAAGAAGTACACATGGTACCAAGAATAAAACAATGTCATAGACATAGCGTAAGCAAAGTGATTTAAAGTATACCACTAAAAGCCTTATAATTTGCAGCACAAGACCAAGCCCTTGTTACCAATTAGGTGATGTATAACATTATACCCAGAAGTGCAGACTCTGTAGAAAGAATGTGGAAAATATACCCAACTTGGTAAGTGTGTGTGAAAACCTTGTGCAAAAAAAAAAAAAAAATACAAAGTGCCACCATGATAAAGTCTGTTTGTACCTTCATTAGCTGTTATGTCATAAATACCAGTACAAAATAATAGAGAATAGGTATGAGCATGTGCCTTGTAAAGTAATGCAGGAGGATGACAAAGCAATGATATTTTGGGATTATGATTTTCAGACTGACACAGTAATTGAGCATCACTGACAAGATATTGTCATATTGAACAAGAAAGACAAATACTGTCAAATCACTTGTTCACTGTTAAGGAAAAGTTGGAGATGTTATAGACTCAGTGCATGTTTATGTATCATCAACCACAGCATGTCTAGTTCTCCACATAGCAGGTGTTGACTACAGATGGATTGCCTGACCATTGAAATATGTCCCTTTCACAAAAAGTAAATGCTCCAATGTGGTCAGATGGGGACCAGTAGAAGGCATGAATAATAATTGTGCAAAGCAGTTCAATGATCATAAACAACAACAGTAAAAGTAATAATAATGGCAACATCATCATCCCATTATCAACAACAACAAATTATTCCTCTGAATTGAGCTTAATGTGCTTCTTTTATGAATACTTAATAACTAATTTAGATTCTTATATACTGTTAAAGCAACAATAATAACAACAACAAAACAAGCCAACTATAACTACTACAAATCAATAACAACAACAAAGCAATAGCAACAGTATATGAAAAGTATATTAAAAGAGAGAACAAAGAAAAATTTCACATAACTGAGTATGTTTTAATGCAGTTTAAAGAATAATGTGTTCTTGTGATAAATTCAAATTAGCACATATTCTATATACATATATATTGGTATTTTGGTATGGCATAGAAATGTATAATATATGAATATGTATGTTTATATAATAAGAAATATATATAAAATATATTTCATGTTTCAAGCTCACTAATAGCAAAAATGATGATGATGATAATGCCTTACTATCAGAAGAGATACATAAGACACATGAACTGCTAGCAAGAAAAGAGAAAGATGCTGAAAAAGCTGCTCTATTCATCAATACTAAGAAAACAGGTCTTATACAATTATATAATACAGACCCAGTGATCATGAAATTACATACTGGACAGCCTCTAAAAGTTTTTGTAAATTTCAAATATCTTCAAGTTTGGAAAGCAAGGTCAGAAAACAAAAAAGCATTGTGTGGCAAAGATGTTATATATCTGGAAGTCACTCTTGATATCAGACTCATTTTAGTAGTACATGAATCTGTCTTGTTATATGTTTGCAAGGCACACTACACGTGTCAATTATTTAGACACAGAACAACTAGAACCATATTATCTGATGTCTTTCTCCTTTTAAGACAGTAGGGTGTGACTTGAGGGATATTTAGCTGCTATTTCTAGCATGCTGAACGTCTGTATATACTCATCCTTATTGGTTTGTCAGCAAGTATATATAGTGTATAAATCTAGTCTACATAGAATGCAGATACTGACTTTGTAAAAACAAATTGGTATATCTTGGTATTGCTTACTTAAGTTATTCAGTTCTATGAAAACCAGCTTTCAATAGTAAATAGCAGCAGTAGTCAAACAATAACACTCTTTACACGTCTTCAACAGATGTGGACATAATGAAAGAATAATATTTTCTTGCGATAAATTCAAATTAGCACTTGTACAATATGATATTTCAATAGTATTATATCATGTGTGCATGTTCATGGTGCGTGAGTGTATGTGTGTATGTGTGCATCTGTTTGTGTGTGTTTGTATATATATATATAGAGAGAGAGAGTGTGACATACATATTTCAATACACACACACACACACACTCAAACATATACATTTATATATATATTTAAGTTTCTAAAGAATAAAGCCTGCTTTACTGGATATGTAATGTTAATGTTCATGAATTCATGAATGATGAAGCCTAGATGAGCTGAGAGAAAGACTGAGTATTAGGTATTAGATGTCGCAGATGTTGCATTCAGGAGAGAAGATTGCATTTGTTCGGTCATGTAACATTTATGGGTAATGATTGCTGGAGAAAGAAGTGCCAAGTGTTACAAGTGGAAAGAAGTCTTTGTAGAAGACCAAGAAAGGCATGGACAGATGTGGTGCAAGCTAATGTCAAGGAACTACACACCATAAAGGAGATAACAAAGGAAAGAAACAAGTAGAGTGATGCTGTACTGGAGAGGACTTGTCTAATCCTTGCAATCATGGAAAAACAGTGATGATGGTGATGATTATTTAAGAATGTGTATATATCTATATATGGTTTTGTATAGCTATGTAAACACACTCACACACAAACACACATTTATATATATATATATGCATAAACACAAACACATACACACTCTTACATACGTATATAATATATAAGAATTTATTCCTAGGAACAAAAGAAATAGGCAGATGGTTGTGAATTTCTATATTTCTCTGGTGGAGAATGTATGAACCAGCACAGATAGTGGATTAGTGACTTCAGAGCAAGAGCTATGTACATACAGAAACTTAAGAGAACTTGGAGAAGATGGACATGGAAACTTAAAGAGCCAATAAATAATCATAAGTTTAGAGACATACTAGTTGAAGTCCTTTTCAAAGAGGAGGAGATACTGGAGTCATATAACAGAGGATATCTGGAAGCCTCTATGAGAAATCTTATTGAGGGCTTTATGCAAGATTTCTGTACGAACGAAATGCTAAAGTGAAATGGTGTTAGAACATTTCTGTAGAGTAGAGTGGACCATAAAAATTAAAAACAGGCTTTGAAATCTGGATAGCAGGAACTGTAGGAAATAATACCAAGTAGCTAGAAAAGAAGCTAGAAGCCAGGTTTACTTAAGAAGAGTATAAGCAGAAAGTAAAGAGGTTTGTTAATGTTCTGCTGTAGGAAGATTAGAAAAATAAAGTATTCCAAATTTCAAAGCAGTAAACTAAAGAAAATAGGTATGGAATAACAGTAGCATACTTAACTGATACCAAAAAGGAAGAGGTATAGCAGTAATGTATTACAGATGGTTGATAAATTAGGAGAATGCATAGGAGGGTAAGAACCTATCTCATGTAGACTCAAGAAAAGGACCAGACATCCAAATTTACAGAAGTATGATAGCAAGCACAATGAAGTACATAAAAGCTAGAAAAGCAGCAGGTTCACCAGAGATACTCACTCTGATGAGTAAGTTAGCCACAAAAATATGGTAGAGGTTAGTCACTAAGTAGTACAGGAATGTGTTATATACAATGACTGTAGGGCAAAATGTGATACAGGAAGGATGCATCATCAACATAATTTTCCAGCTGAATCTTCTACTGCTGGCATGGATTGCATCAGTATGGTGCCTTATGTTTCTTGGTTTATTATTTTATATATTTTATCATTGTTATTATTGTCAGAGTGGTGGATTGGCAGAATTGGTAGAGCGTTGGACACCTTGCTTCGCGGCATAGCTATGTCCCTTTAAATTCTGAGTTCAAATACCGCCGAGGTTAACTTTGCCTTTCATCCTATGGGGTCGATAAAATAAAACACCATTAATACACTGGGATAATTGCTGGCCTTGTGCCAAAAGTAGAAACAATTATTGTTTATTTTTAACATTTGAACAACCCATAATTCTTTGCTATAGTAAATTGAATGTTAGATATGTAATTTATTGATCTTAGGGAGATGAAAAGCAAAATTTAGGAAAAAGAAATGAAGCATGCATGCTTTGCTGGGTGTGTAATATTAGTGTGCATAAATGACAGAGCACAAGCAAGCTGAGAAAAAAAAGCTGAACATATGAGAAATTCTATGTAGCCTGCAAGAACGATGATTGCACTGTTATGGTCATGGGATGCATAAATAAAGTGAAAATTGTATAACAAAGTGCCAAGCACTTTAAGTAGATGGAGTCTGTGGAAAAGGGAGACCAAAGAAGATATGGGATGAAGTTGTAAAGAATAATCTTAAGAAACTGTACCCCCTAAAAGAGATAATACAGGTGACCGGTGACATTCAATATAATACAGAAGACTCATCCACCAGTACAAGCACTGCAACACTAAAATTGAAAGTAAATGTAGTGAAAGGCTCTAGGCTGCAGTCTTGGCAATTGAGTGGAGACAATATAGAGTTTGAGAGGACACTTCATTCTGGATGAGCATTGTTGGAGCCTAATAAAATCTGTAAAGTAGTGGTGCCATAAAAGAAGCATCCAGTACACTCTGTAAAATGGTAGAGCTGCTACCATGGTAAAGGTATGTGGTACACTCTCTAAAGTGGTTGGCATTAGGAAAAGCATCCAGTTGTATAAGCCACACTACAGTATGGAACATATGACCAAGACAAGGTTCTGTGACTGTTCTTGTCTAAGGTAACCTGTCAAACCCTTGTCATCATGGAAAGCAGGTATAAAATGATAATAATGATGATGAGGAGGAGGTTTCTCAGGTGTTTCGTGGTAAGGGAATCAGTCCTATCATGAAAAGGCCTTCTCTGGACTGGACACTACTCCATTGCAGGATTAACCCTTGCATTATGTCAATAGACTGGAACAACATGAAATTAAGCATCTTACTCTAAAACACAATACACTGCCTTGTCTGGCATTCAAACCCACAGCCTTATGGTCATGAGCTCAACACATTAACAACTTGGCCATTCTTCCTTGGAAGACATAGCCTATGATTTTCAAATCAGTTTGAAAATATTCAAGAAGCTGGAGAGATTTATTAATATCACTAACTTTTTCCTTATTAAGTTTGTGTTAGAAATATAACTTAACAAAAGTTCTTACATAAAATTATAATGAAAAGTGTTTTAGATAAATATATATATCAAAAGCATTGTATCATAAAATCAAAGGTAATTTCAGGTGGTTTAATATAAAAAAAATTATAGATGTGGTTTGTTATTTGGCAGAATGTTGATGGTGGCAAATGTAGTTATGAATGTAGAAATGGTAATACTATTATAAGAGACAATGAAGATGATAATGACTACAGCGATCATGATACTGATGATACTGATGATGATGATGATGATGATGATGATGATGATGATGATGATGATGACAGTGATGAAAACTGAAACTTTTGCAATTATGACAGTGAAGATGAAGGTAGTGATGATGATTATATTGATGATGATGAGGACAACAATGAAAATAATGACTACCGTGATGATGGTGATGATGATGATGACTAAAATGATGCTGATGACAATGATGATAATGAAGATGATAATGATAATGATGATTATCATCTTTATCATCATGATAAGAATAATGTTACTAACTACAGTGATGCTGGCAACAATAATGAAAATGATGATGATGATGATGATGATGATGATGATGATGATGATGATGGTGGTGGTGAGGATAGCAATAGTGATTATGATGAATGTGAATTTTAACATGCAAATTTGTTTTCAAAAACTAATTTCCCTCCATTAGCACCACCACCATGGCTATCAGAATTACCTACCTCCAAACATGCCAACATCAACCAACACCATCACCACCACCTCCAACACCAATACCCACTATCACCACCATCAACACCAACTTTATCCCTCACATACACCACTACTACAACAACTAATACCAATAATATCACTGACACACCACTACTACTAACACCATCACCACCACCTCCAACACCAATACCCACTATCACCACCATCAACACCAATACACCCTCCCAACCACCACCACACCACCATCATTACTACTGCCATCATTACTGCTACCATCACTACAATCACCCCTATCACTTCCACCATCACACCTATACACCATCATCACCAACTTCATCCCTCACATACACCACCACTACCACTACCACGACAACAACTAATACCAATAATACCACTGGCACACCACTACTACTAACACCACCACCACCACCACCAACAACAACAACAACAACATTACATCAACGACAGCTGTCTATTACAATGACGATACAATTCTTTAAAAAAAAAAGAAAATTATTTTTCCTTTTTCTGTTGTGATATTGGCAGCGTCCATGGCGATATATACAGAAGATGTTTTTCCTGTATTGTACAGGAGAATATTTATAGTTAACAGCTGAAAGAGATGATGAATAATGCAACAACAAAATAACAGCGCCAAATTGTAAAGGTGAGATTGGTACCAGCAGGAAAAAAAAAGAGCTATTGCCTATTTACTTAACAGTCCACTTGATGTATCAGTGGTGTCTGTTACTGAGACTAGACTGCCTTAAAAGAGAATCAATCACTGTCTTTGCAAGAAACAGTTTAAAGTTTTATTGATGTTGTCAATGGCAAATCATCTGATATACGTGTAGGATTTCTGAAATAAGCCTTATTCTCATGAGATTAGGATCTAACTCTATATATATATATATATATATACGATCCACATCTGTATACTTTCCCTTATTTGCTTACTCAACATGTTGGCCTTTCTTAGAGTGCTTCTCACCTATTCCAGCTATTAATGATTTTTTGTGAATTGAGTTTGATAACCACTGTAATATGGAACTATAGTAGTGTAGGTATTATTGCAGTGGAAAGATTGGGTAGGATGCTGTTACATGTTTGCTCAAAATGCTGAAAATAGGAACTAAGTTTTCCTTATATAACTAACATCCTACAATCTTAAATAAGGAAAGGACACATTGGATAAAGTAGTCCAAGATATATACACCAAAAGTGGACTTGAATGTCTATGATTAAGGTACGGGCATGGCAATGAGGTTTGCCATGATTCTATTGATTGAATTACAACTTGAACTAAGCCTTGCATTGACAAATACCATGTGGTTAGAATTTGGTAGATAAAAACTGTGAAGAAGCCCTTTGTATGAATATATGATTGTATGTATGTTTGTGTGTGTGTGTGTGTGTGTGTGTGTGTGTGTATCTGTGTGTGTGGGTGCGTATGTGTATGTGTGTATGTGTATAAACTATTTTAAAATACCTTTTAACATGCAATTCATATGATAACATTTTGAGGTACTTGTTATACCTTAAGTAGTGTACCAATATATATAATACTCTTTCCAGCATTGAGATCTCTCTTACTACCCTCCCTGCACTATATATATATATATATCCCCTGATGAGTCCCCTGGTCTCACCGGACACCTCATCGGGGCGAAGGGGTGTCAACCACTAATCTCAGTGGGCAAAGAATCGGCAAATACAGGCGGCAGGCTTCGAGTTAGCAACTCGGCACTGCTGTAAAAATTCTAACCGCTAAAGAAACAGCAAGAAAAGCAAAAAAAAAAAAAAAAAATGATCGGCGTAAAGATGAAGGCGTGGGAAAGACTCCACTCTTGACGGACCTCAACCAAAGCCGAGAGGACATTGGGGTTCCGGTGAGCAGGATTCTGAGCACTAAAACAAAGATGCGAATTGGAACTTGGAACGTGTGTACACTATACCAGGCAGGAAAGCTGGCTCAGCTACTTCGCAAGTTCGACCACTATCAGCTGGACATTCTGGGCGTGAGCGAAATGTGCTGGACTGACAGCGGAAAGATGAGTGGCAGCGGAGACACAACTCTGTTCTACTCTGGACACCAAGACAAGCACGTTCATGGCGTTGGACTTATGCTTAGCGCCTGAGCAACTTGAGCATTGATCGGATGGGAGCTAGTCAGCGAGCGCATCATAACCTCCCGTTTTCAAAGTGGGCATGCAAAAATCACTGTTGTTCAGGGCTACGTACCGATTGATGATGCAACCGTTATCGACAAGGACACCTTCTACGAAGAGCTGCATGACACATTTAATAACTTGCCCAGCCATGACATCAAACTACTGATCGGTGATTTCAACGCTCAGATTGGCTGCAACAGACAGGGACTGGAACAGGTCACTGGGCCATTCAGTTCTGCTGCAGTCACCACGGACAGCGGCGAGAGACTGCAGCTGTTTTGTGCCATCAACAGCTTGTGCATTAGCAACACCTATTTCAAACACAAGGCGATTCACAAGGCTACTTGGAAGTCTCTGGACCAGAAAAGCCGAAACGAGATCGAATACATCTGCATAAACCAGCGCTGGCGGTCCTCGGTATGTGACGTCAGAGTGTACCGAGGTGCGGACGTGGGCTCAGACCACCACCTACTGTGTGCGGAACTTCAGCTGCACCCGAAGAAACGGACACGACAGGAAAGACCAAAGCCATATGCAGTGGAGAAGCTGAAGTATTCTGGTCAAGCGCGACTGTACCAACTGGTGCTACACAACCGATTCCAGCAGTTGAGTGAGGCTGCAGATCTGGAAGATCAATGGACGATGTTCGCGACAGCGGTGACTGAGGCAGCACAAGAAACTATTGGCTGAAGACGAGGAACGAGGAGGGAAAAATGGATCCAAGAACCAACATGGGACCTGATTGACAGACGAAAAAAGGCAAAAGTCGAGCGAGATTCTGCCAGATCGGGAGAAGACCAAAAGAAAAGAGATGCTGTACACCGCCAAATCGACCGACTGGTAATGCAAAGCTGCCGGCGGGAAAAACGTGACTGGCTGGAGAAAAAGAGTGCTGAGGCAGAGGAAGCTGCTGGTCGAAACGACACAAAAGCACTGTTCCGCATCGTGAGGGAGTTGACAGGAATGTCGAGCGGTGCCAACATGCCGATGAAGGACAAAAATGGCAAGACATTGACCACTGGAGTGGAACAGGAGCAGAGATGGATGGAGCACTTCCGGGAGACGCTGAACCAACCAAATCCGTTGCCCTGATAGACTTGACCGCAGAGACTCCAGCAACCACTGAGGTACTCAAAGTCTGCGAGGACCATATCACCAAGCAAGAGACGAGAGATGCGATTAGCCATTTGAGGAACGGCAAAGCAGGCGGACTGGATGAGATCTCTGCTGAGCTGCTCAAATTCGGTGAGGAGAGCACGATAACGGCGTTGACAGACTTGATGAATCACTGTTGGGGGGTTGGTTCCTTTGAGTGGCAGCACAGTGTCATCGTCAAACTGCCGAAGAAGGGAAACCTGGTAGACTGCAGCAACTGGCGTGGTATCACATTGCTGTCAGTCCCAGGCAAGGCGTTCTGCACTGTGCTGCTGCGTCGACTCCGGCAGGCTGTCGACTCTGTGCTCCGGGAGGAACAAGCCAGCTTTCGAAAAAATCGATCTTGCACGGAACAGATCTTTACACTATGCAACATTCTCGAACAATGCGTTGAGATACAACAGCCCTTGGCGGTCAATTTTATTGATTTCCAGAAGGCATTCGACAGTGTACACTGGGAGTCGCTGTGGAATGTTGCGCAACTGTACGGCATTCCTGCAAGATTCATCACCATTTTCAAGGCCCTGTATGAAAACACCAGCTGCTGCGTGCGGACTGAGTCCGGTGTGACGGAGTTCTTTGACATTGTCTCAGGAGTCAGGCTGGGCTGCATTCTCTCTCCACTGTTGTTCCTGCTGGCAGCCGATTTCATACTAAGGCGAATGGATGAAGGACCCGGCCGAGGAATCCCATGGAGAGGGCAGTCGAGGCTGAGGGACCTGGCATTTGCCGACGACATCGCTTTGATCGCTGAAAACAGTGCAGATCTGTAACAACATCCCTACAAGAGAGTGCGGAAAATATCGGCCTGAGAATCAACATCAAAAAGACCAAGGTCATGAGAACGGCCAGCAACACAGCTCCAGTGATCAGAGTCAACCAACAGCACCTCGAGGAAGTAGATCACTTCACCTATCTGGGCAGCATCCTGACAAGCAGCGGCGATGCAGAGCTCAACATCAACTGTCGGATCGGCAAAGGAGCCAGTTTTCCAGTGGCTGTGCCCAGTCTGATCGTCTTCATACATTAGCACCAAGACCAAGGTCCACCTGTACAACAGCATCGTGGTGCCGACAGTGCTTTATGCGAGCGAGACCTGGAAGAGTACGGTAAAAATAGAGAGACGGTTGAACGCTTTCCACCAGCGGTGCCTGCGAAAGATCCTTCGTGTCCTGGCGCGACCGAGTGCGAAACGAGGAGAGCCGAGTCGTGGACGCTACAGAGAGTGGTGACGGAGCGTCGGTGCCGACTGGCTGGCCATATTCTGCATCTGCCAAATGAACGGCATTCGAAAACAGCAATGAACTGGACTCCACCTGGTGGTAAACGGAGGCGGGGTTGCCCAAGGATCACCTGGCAACGAACGTTCCAGAAGGACCTGATGGCAGCCAACATCACCTGGCACAGTCTCGAAAAAGTTGCTGCTGATCGTGACCGTCGGCAAGTACCTACTGCTTGATGCGCCGAACGGCATGGAAGAATCTAAGACTAAGATATATATATATATTGTTATACTTTGGGAGGGTCATGTTGCAAATAAGAAACACATGCACCAGTTGCTTCCACTTCAATTTATTATAATAAATTTATAATAAATTTATAAATTTATAAATTTCTGGTTGGTTGGTTCCACAACCAGATAGTTGTTTATATATAGTCATAGTTCTTTCGTCACACACTCTGTGACCTCTTCAGTGACTGGGGATTCCTTTCTTTGTTTCTGTGCCTCTCCTTTGTTCTGTCCTACGCCATTTTGTTTCTGTGTGTGTGTTGAGTGCTCAGTCTGCGCATGCGCCACATCCGGGTGTCTGTGTGTGTTTATGTTCATTTATTTATTTGTTTATTTACATGTTACTGGTTGGTTGTTTGTTCTATGTGTGTGTGTGTTTTCATTTTGTCCTTAATTGTAAGTTGTGATGTTGCTGTTCCACTCATATTTTCTATTTAATTTTGGTTGTAATTCTTTTATGTTTATTGCCTCTGTAATTTGTCTAAACATTGCGTCTTTTCTGTGTGTAGATTCTATTTTTATTTCTATGTTCTCTAATTTACCCTTGTGTTCTATTTTAGCATGTTGGTAGAGTACAGATGATTCTTTATTATCTTGAAGGTCTCGCCAGTGTTCATTTATCCGTTCCCCTACACTACGAGCTGTCTCACCTATGTACACTATATTTTTGTTTCTACATTGTCCTTCAGTACATCTTATGCTATACACTACATTTCTAGTTTTACAGTTAATATGGGGGCTTATTTTACAGGTTATACATTTCTTATCTATACATGAGGGTCTTTGAAAAGGGTATGTCTTGCTAATAAGTGTTTTTACGGAGGTACCTGGTCTTTCTACTATCTTAATATTGAGTTTATGTTTATTTAGGGCCCTTCTAAATTTGTAAGCTAATTCACCTCTAGGGGTTGTATCGATGAACATTACACTCTGGTATTTATTGCTATCATACCATGAGTTTATTCTATTAGCCTTGTTCCTAGTTCTTTCTATTCTATTCCAAAATTTGCTCCTATACAAGGGGCAGGTCCCATTTATGTCATTATTTACCATTTTTTCCCATTTGGTTCTGGCTCCTCTATACACTCTGATTTTATCTCTCTGATTGTAGCCAGAGAACTGCATACGGTGGATGAAGTGTTGTATGTGTCTCTCTAGTTCTTCGGGGTTGCACATGCGGGACACATTTCTCATCACCCGTACCAAATCCGCAATCAGTATGTTGATTTTGGTATGGTCCGAAACGGCCGAGTTTCGGTAGATCAGATGTTTGGAAGTCATGGGTTTGGCATAATGGGAATGGAGGATTTGTTTTTTGTTGTTAATGGTATCTAACCAGAGCTCTGTGTCTAGTACAGGTAATCGATGGTTGGGGTGTTTACTTGGGTAGTCTATAGTGACTCTTTATGCTCTGGTGGATGGAGCTTGCTATTTGCTGGATGCTTTCCATTGTGTTTTTCTCTAGTTCCTGACTGTTCTCTAGTGGGGGTGTCTTAACTACGATGTTTATATCATCTAGGTAGCGGGAGTACATTATCAGGGTTAAGGAGTCTTCTAATTGTTCTTTAAGTTTAAGTTTAAGTCTACTGTCCCACCATACCACGAATAAGTTAGCTATGTCGCCTGCAATGCTAACACCAATGGCTGCTCCTTCCTCTTGGGCATATGTTTTTCCAGAATTCAGAAACGAAATATATATATATACATATAAAACAATGATGATATATTAGTTTCAAGCTTGATATAATTGACAAAGCATATTAATGTTTTGTGGACATTAGTTCTTCATTGTAAAATAAAATGAGAAAGAGAGAGAAGAGAGGATTTTTAGGAGAGAGAAGAAGAAATAGGAAGATAGACAAAAGAAAGACAAAAAAAAAGAAAATGAGAAAAAATGTAGATAGGGAAAAAAGCACTTCTAGTTGTTAAGCAATCTTCACTTAAAGTTGTAAATATATTCTTGAGAAGTGTGACTTTAAGTGAAACAATATAAAGCAAAGTGAATTTTACCACAGGCCTATATATTCTGATTTCACTTGCAACATCTCTGATCATCCATTACCTTACCTTTTCCTTTGGCATTCTCAGTGGCATGGAGAGAAGGGACTTGTATGCACAAACAATCTTGCCTAGGTCCTAGGCCTTTGAGAAAAACATTCTAGGAGCACATCCATGGTCTCACAAAACACACAAAGGACTCCTGATCCTATATAAATATATATATACTGCAAAATACCTTCTCTTGACTCTGTTGTTTTGTTGTTTCATCTTGGTGCTACCCCACTTTTCAAATGTAGCTGCTACTAGCACACCATTTCCTCTCTGTGTGTCACCTACTGCACTCGTTTTGTCTTCATGGGTGTTTTGTCATACATTGCTTGAATTAAATATTGAATATTTAATTATTTATGTATCTTGTTTTCACCATATAATTTCACATAAGTTTTGCTTCATTTGTCATGTTTACTTTATCATTCATGTTTGTGTTCTGTTCTGTATTTTTTTCTCATTCTTCATCATGTAAAATACTCTAGGACAGTGTTTAATTATCTTGTTAGATAGTACAACCCCAGAAAGCTGGAACAAATACTGCAAGGTATTCTATTCAACTCTCTACCGATTATATGTCAATTCACTGCTTTTCATGGATGGGATATGAGTCTAAAACAGTTTTTGCTCATAGGAGGAGATATTAGAGCATAAAATATGAGCCATTAACATTAACAGCAAAATCTCCACTCAACAAGTGCGGTTATTTTTAAGTACCACATCATCATCATCATCATCATCATCATCATCATCATCATCACTGTTTTACATCCATTCTTCCACGCTAGCATGGGTTAGGTGGGTTGTCCTGTTGTGGGTGATGTTAGGTCGGGTGACCTTGTCTTGCTCATACAGGAACTGATTTTGGTTTGATCTCTACATCTGAATGCCCTTCCTAACACCAACTTCATTTACAGTGAGTGCTGGGTGCTTTGTTTCTGTGGCGCCTACACAACCACTTTACAGTGTGGGCTGGGTTGTCTAACAAAAATTTGTGCTTTGATTAAAAGCTGTACAAGCTATATGGGAGGAAAAAAACAAACTCTTTTTATTTCTCGTTTGACTTCCTGTGACTGAAAAGAGAGGGGCTTTCATTTTTTTAAATGATGATTTTCAGAATTTGAATGACTTTTTTCCTGGCAATGAGGCATGAATATGCAATTTGTACAAAGTTTTTCAGCTTACAACTCTCTTGCTATAAATATGAAATGCCATTAATAAATACATTATTTATGTTTATTTTGTAAAATTATATTTGGGTAACTGCAGTTTAATGTATAGTACAAAGCAGTTCATTTATAATTAGCCACATAAACAGGAGTGTTTCAAAGTCTCATACAACCTATAAATTTTACCAAAGGGAAAAGCCCCTTGAAAAAAAATGGTATTTTTATTGAATCATTTAAGAATTGCCTTTGAAGTAGTGTGTGGACCCAATATTTTTAAGTATGATTCAGAACATAAAATATTATAACCCTTTTAATAGCAAACCTCCTGCAAATGTTCTGGTTCTATGATGTAAAACTGATTAGATTTATCTAAAAATCCTCCATCACAATTTAATGTCAGAACATTTGTTAAGTTATATTCCAAACACCATCTTAATAACTAAAAAGTCTGAAATATTACTAAATCCCTCCACACTCTTGACTATTTTCAAAATTATTTGAAAATCATAGACAAAATTGACTAAATAATAGACCATTTATGATCATCATCATCATCACCATTTAACGTCCATTTTTCCACGCTAGTATGGGTTGGACGAGTTGTCCTGATGTGAGTAATGTCAGGTCAGGTGACAATATCTTGTTCATACAGAACTGAGTCTGACTTGGTTTCTACAGCTAGATGCCCTCCCTAATGCCAATCTCATTTACAGTGAGTACTGGGTGCTATTTGTTGTGACACCTACATGACCACTTTACAGTGTGGGCTGGGTGCTTTTTGTAGATAGAAACTCAGATGAATTACTTCAATCTCATATGATCTGCTGAAAGAGGGCTAATCACATTGGAAATTTAATGAACATTAGATAATGTAATCTTACATATACATAAATGGACAGGATAGTCTCAACAGGAATGCTTTTGATTATGTCTGCTTGAACAGGACTGGTCAGGGACATTAAACAACAGCAACAGAAGTACCATTGTTCTGCCTTTTCTCTCATTGCTACAATGGTTTATGCTTGGAAATGGCAGACCTTATGACACCCCCACACAAACATTCTTACCTCACTCATTTCTCCTCTCATCAACCATATCATTTCTAATCTACTAGCCCCCACGTCACTCAACTCTAAACATACCACCTGGTTTTTTCTTCCCAGACCATCATCTCTTTGGAATTCTCTCCCTGCACAATTAAACTGAACATCAACATCATTAATCTCAAAGCCTATGAACTTGCTCTCATCCTCCTTCTTCTTCTTCATAGTGTCGTTAAGGTAGAGTCTTCAAAAATGCTTTCCAGCGGGTCTTATGTGAAAAAACCATCTCTAAATGACCCAGAAGGATCTCCAAAAAAGACTGAGCTTATGGATGATATCAAACCATTTTACTCATGGTCTACCTTTGGGTCTCTTGCTGGCTGCTTTGCCCATAAAATCTGTCTTGTGATTCTTTCTTCAGATATTCTAACCATATGTCCATAGTAGCCATGTTGTCATCTTTTAACTCAAAGATGTAGCTGCTCTACCTAGAGTGACACCCTGATTTCTAAGCTATGCACTATATTGAATAACATTACTCCAAATACCCTTGTGAATTTCAGCTGCTTGTATTTGCAATTATAGATTTTCAGTCATTGCCAAAGATTCCTGATGATAGGTAAGAGTAAGTCCAATCACTGAATTGACCTGCTTTTTCTCATGGCCAAGTGTTGTATCTGGAATATTACTATACCAGCTCCAGCAATTTTTGTATTGCCCATATCAAATGCATTTCAAGATCCATGAAACAAGCAATAATCCAAAATTTTTTTGAAAACCTGTTGCAGAGCGAATATTTGGGCAAAAACTACACTGTTTGTCAGCTAGCTTAGGCTCGATAATATCCCTATATCTATTTGCCAGATACTTATTATAGAATTTCCCAGGGAGGCTTAACAAGGAGATTCCTCTTTAAATAGAGCAACCTTTCATTTGAAAATTGGGATTATGATTCCAGATTACAATTGCTTTAGTGCTTTTCCAGAGATTCAGACCACCAGCAAATATGAAAATATTCAAAATCATTATCATCATTATCATCACCAACAACAACAGTAGCAACATCACTAGCAGCAACAACTGCAGCACTACAAATGCCACACTACCACCATAAGTAGGAATGATAACCTCTTCACCTTATTATTGTTATTGTTATTTAATATGCAATATGTCGCCCATTCTGTACACACTGCACATGCAGGTTTTGGAGTAAATAATCCTTTCATATGTCTCTTGAGGATAAATTTTCCTTTCCTAGCTTCCTTGGGATACAATGACATCCCCACTCACCACTCACTTTCTCGTATCCTTCCCTGTTAAATATACAGTGTGTGTTAGTGTACACACACACAGAGACAAATACTCACATATGCATACATACATATATATACACACATACCACATATACACACATGCAAATATATATATATAATACACACACACATATATATATATATATATATATATATATATATATATATAGTACATCTTATTTCATCTTTTCATGTCTTGCAATGATTTAAAAATATAAGCTATAGAATTCTGATAAGGATTAAAAAATAAATCTCTCAAATATATTTTTAGTTCTTTATTATTATTATTATTATTATTATTATTATTATTATTATTATTATTATTATTATTATCATTATTATTATTATCTTTTTTAATTTTGTTTGCACTATTTCATAATTTTGGTTTTCTATTTTAAATCTTCTATAAAACTTATTTTTCTTTTACCTTAGCATTTTCAAATGCAAAAGGTTTCATATCTTTTTTCTTTTATCTGCAGAAAATTTCTAATGTACATCTAGCAAAATCAATTACATATGTTTCAAGTATCTTGTTCAGTTTCTCCAGTGAGTGACTTGCTGGAGACATTAATATCGCTGGTTGGCAGGGCAGGACCAATATTATCTTCTGTTAAATATGGAATGAGATTGCATATAAAAAAAATAAAGAAGAAACAAAACTCTTATATATATATGTATATATATTGAATAGATAGGGTGTTTGAGAGAGAGAGAAATATACACACATATGTGTGTGAATGCTTACATGTAGGCACATATACACACTGGTATGCATATAGACCGACAAGGTAACAACAGATATTAAAATAAGTATTCTAAGATCAATACATTATAAACTTTTCAACAAGAGCATTATTCTCCAGGGCAGGAGAATTCTACAGGACAAGAGAATTCTCCTGTACAGGTGTATTCAACAGTATAGGATTATTTGTGTTTGTTCTTAGCAAAAATCCACAGAACAATATAGAAACATCTCATAACTTGAATCTTAGTTCTTTTTTGTTACCAGATCTATAATGAAAGATACTACCTATAATTTCAAATCCTTTTGAAAATAACCAAAAGATTAAAGGGAATTATATAATTACCTTCTCCATTATTAAGCTGGTATTTAAGCTATGGTATTTACATAAAATGATTATAGAAGGTCTTTTTGTAAATACATGTTCCTTAAAAACGAACAGTTTTGTTCCATATAACCAGGGGTGTATTCGGGCAGTTTGGTATCAAAAGGCTGAAATAATAAAAAAAAAATCTTAATATGATTTTTTAAAAAGCATCAAATTACATTTATTTCCTTCTAATGATTTGGTAATCATTTTTATTGTTTAGCCAGAAGTAAATCTTATGGTCACAGGTGGTCAGTTGTGTTGGTCCAGATATCAACATCATCATCATCATCTCATTGACTAGTGGGTGGAGCATCTTTCAGTTTTCTGTGGTATCAAGCAACTGAATGTACAAGACTTGCACTTGGAAGGGGACACTAATCTGAACAAGGTTAATTCCAGCTATTGCTACTACATATTTTGGATAGGAGCAAAATACAATGAAGTGCACTGAATTAATGTTTTGTTTCTAGATGTTCTGTTGGTTAGCTCTATGGCATAAATTTCTCAAACAAAGCTGAGTAGCATACATAACAACAGCAACAACAGCACCAGTAGCAATAATGAAAGTAAGCAAACTTCTTTCCTCATCAATAATGTTAAATACAAGATTAGTTTAACTTATAACTTCTAGAATTATTGCTGTTATATATCAATTTGAAGTAAATAAATTCAGAATATTCTGCTTCATCCAGTGAACTAGCTTTGAATATATTAAGCTAGAATTGGTAGAAATACTCCTCCTCTTAATACTTGTAACTTCTATTCAGGAAAAGTAGACTAAATCCCCAAAGATAATCAATCATGCCTGGCATGTGGTATAGAGATAGAACAAAACTTGCATTGAATATTAAAACTGAATTGACTATAAATAGAAAAATATATATATTTAAAGATTATAATTCTAGTTTTAGGTTTCATGGTGGCATTCCCCATGAAATATCAAATTCATATAATTATAATCTATGAAAAGACAGAATTAGAAGAAAAAATTTATAAAACCACCAAAAAAAAAAAAAAAAAAAATTAGAGGATGTTGTGTGGAGGATGGGTTGATGCATAAATAATAGGCAGATGTAAAAGAATGCTCGATGTAGGATAGTGGGTTATTCTGGGAGGATATCATTAGTAAAATATAACCATGTTATCATTTTTTCTACAGCAATTAGAATTTGATGCAGATACTACTGTCACCAATACTTTCACTGGCAGCCATATCTGAGAGGCTATGATTCCTCCATTGAGTGCTGCAATGAGGGCCAAGGAAGGCAAACAGGACAAGTATGCATCTCAGCTAGATACATATACCTTTGAACCAGTTATGATAGAAACAATTGGTATTGTCAGTAAATCAACAACAGTTTTTTATGAATGAGACTGGGGCAAATGTCAGATGAAGTGGCCTCTACTTCATAGTGAATCAGTTTCATATTTGTTCTTGGTAATGTTCTGTGTATTAGTGCAATGATGAACAGAAAGGAAAAATAAAGACAAAGACTATTAGATATCTGACTGTAAATAATACTATACTGATATTAAATATTTCACCAATAAAAGAAAGATATAATTATATTACGTATATAAGGTATAATTATATCATGCCATATATTAAGATAGACATGGTATGGATAATACTGGCCAAAATATATCAAAGTTATCAAAGTTATAGGAATTATCTCACATAAAGTAATATAATGGTTTCTGATATACGTACAAGACCATTAAGGTCCTAATTTTGATCCCCACACCCATTTGTTTGAAAGATTTTGCCCTATTTGTAAACCCCCAAAAAGAAAATAAGAATTATAATACTCAGGTATCATACACAAGATGGTATCTAGGTTACGTGGCTTGCACAGACTGGGTTTGTCTAAATTGTTATCATTCATGCTATCTCTGTTATCATTCATGCTATCTCTGTTATCATTCATGCTATCTCTGTTATCATTCATGCTATCTCTGTTTTGCTTACCCATAAAAGCACAGTTTTTAATATCTTTCTTTCCATGTCTACCCTGTTCTATCTACTCTATGCATACTCAGTTTAGAATGGCTGCATGTTATACGAGGTGATTTAACAGGTTTGCACCAGGAAGGACATATTAAAACATTGCTTCCAAACAATTTTATGATAAATATGAAGCCTATCCTGCTGTCCACAAGGTAAACTCCCACTTTATGTGGGTAAATGGGCTTTTGTTGTTATTCTCTATTCATTATTCTGATTGCTTCTTATCATCCTGAGATATTTCATGAACTAGTCCTTTCCTCTCATTGAGTGCCTCCTTCAAAGAAGAAACCAGTTATACAAAGACATGACAATTTCAACAAGACATTCATTCATACTAACATTAACATCATTTAGTAAAATCTAATTAGATACTCTTGTCGATGTTAATGAACCTCTTAGAAATCAATTCATCATCCTTTGTTTTCTCCCTAATTCACATGTGCTCAAAACACAAACTCAACATGATCTCAGCAATGTTAAATGCAAAGAAAGATCCTTAACTCTACCCTTTATATCAATCATTCCATCATCATCATCATCATCATCCTCATCATCATTTTACGTCCGCTTTTCCCTGCTTGCAAGGCTAGGACGGGTCCTATTCAGCACAGCATCTTCCCATTCGTCATGGTCCTTCGTCATCTTCTTCGTAAGCTTCAGCGATCTGAGATCAGCTCTCACCACCCCCGCCCATGTTTTTCATGGTCTTCCTCTACTGCGTCTTCCTTCTACTGGGATTTCTTGACACTTTACCCAGCGCTCATCCTCCTTGCGCATCACATGTCCATAACAATGCAGTCTTCTCTCCCACACACTACAGCTTATCCCTCTTATACACAGTTTCTCTTTCAACCCATCTATGCTTGGTCGTTCACACACAATGACATTGCACATCCAATGGAGCATGCTTGCTTCATTTCTCTCCATCTTATTGTTAAATATCATTAGAGCAGTGCACAACTTTAGAGCAATGCATAGCAGAATCAGCAGAGCATCAAAACAAATGCTTTGCAGAGTTTAGCTATGTTTTGAGTTTAGATACAGATATGGTTAACTTTGTATTTTCATCCTTCTGAATATGATAATTAAATTACCTGCCAAGAACTAGGGTTAATTTAGTGGTCTGTTTCCTCTTGTCAAATTTGTGGCCTTGTGCCTATGTTAATAATTCATTGACTAATAAACTCTGAGAGATATTCCTTACTTAGAATTGTTTATGTAGATTGCTAAACAAATTTTAATCCTCTCAGAATGTATTTCATATGCCAGATTAAAAATAGAAGTATTATATAAAACATTTGTCTCTATTTATGAATCTGTAAGCTAAACATTAGGTTATAGTCTGATACAAAAATATACAACAAATCACTGAGGTTAATTACTCAGAAACACCATCTGCACAATAAACAATAGTGAAGTTAGTGTTAGCGTATTCAATACAATGAGCAATAAATGCCTAATAAGAAACATATATGTAACGAGGACAAGGTAACATTAGCTCAAGGACTAAAATTTAATCCTTTTGGCAAGCGTGTTTTGGTTTTATTAGTTTTCTTCAGAAAAGCATAGATTCCATCATAATTGCTAAAATAGTCATGCTAGAATTACTATGCAGGGATAAAATTGTGTAGGTGAGAAAGGTTAGTTAAGGTTTAATATGAGTGCTTTGTCCTTACTGCATGGTTATTTTTTTTATTAGGTATTTAATTCACATTACAATAAATTAAGTTAAACACCTTCCACTGGCAGATTTTTCTCCTAGTTTGTATACACAACAAGTTTAAATGATATATAAAAAAAAATATATATCCATTGAGAAACTACTAGCATTTTGTACATACATACAGAGCAATTAATGATGGCAACAATGCCTATAATGGCAGACAGATCTGTTTCACAAAATTCAAAGAAAAGATGCAAGCCATCAATCTTAGTATTTAGTATTAATCACCAATGATCAATTTTGGTAATAAGCATCATAAGAATATTATTTCATTTATTAGTAAGGTTAGTGTTAAATACTAATTATCTGCCCAGGGATAAATTTGAAATGTACTCTATGTGGTGTTAAAATAATTGTTTCTACTTTTGGCACAAGGCCCGCAATTATTCCAGTGCATTACTGGTACTTTATTTCATCAATCCTATAAAGATCAAAGGCAAAGTTAACCTCGGTGGGATTTGAATTCAGAATGTAAAGGGCTGTAACTCAATTCTGCAAAGCATGGTGTCCGGCCCTCTAACAGAAGGGCAGATATTACAGGACGGGCCATAAGAAATGCTAAAAATATCTTAGAAAGAGTTGCATTAAGACAACTCAAATAATTAAAAAAATTTAGGAGATACATGATAGATATATATTTTTCATAAGTATCCATTAAACCTTAATATAGTATATTTCTACTCTTAATGAAAGGATAGTTTAATTTGAAGTTTGAAGTATGTGAACAATATTTTCTTCCTTTCTTTAAAATTATAATTCTTATAATAATAGTATCACCACAGTGAATGCCAACATAAATTAGATGGGTTGAAATAATAAAGAAGTCAATCAAATTTTAAAGAATGAGAAAGAAAGAAAGAGAACAGTTGACCACTGTGAACTGCAGCTTTTCAGTAACATTAGTGCTCAAAATGTAAATAAAGTACTACTGTTATCAAAATACCTCAAAATAGGAGTTTTAAAGATTTTACCATCATTTCAGATTCATCAAAAGATTGTTTAAGAGTTTTGGTTACATATATAGATATCCTTATATTACGATCATTATATATAAGACATTAACACTGACTTAGCTATTGTGATAGTTTGAACTAAAAGTGAATCTAATGAATTTGAGCAAATAAGAGTTTTAAGTAAGCTAATATGAAAGATACTGACATAAAAAAGATAAAGATTTATGAAAAACATAATTCAGTTTTGCTTTAGATTAAAGCTTTACTCAAAATATTTTATAGAATAACTCTATGGTTGATTTCTGAAAAAGTTAAGTATTTTCTTCTCTGAAGAATGCTAGTCATTTTAACAAATGAAAAAAATATTTACAATTTATTGAATCTATATTGTTTTTCTTTCATTGAAGATTTTGAAAACACTCATTTAGAACTGATGGATCCTAAAAATATTAGCATTAAATGTAAAAACGTTTTTATGTAAAACTTTGCCAGTTTTGAAGTAAAAAGTTGCTATTAATGTAGACAAATGTCAAAACCTAGAGTATGGTAATTATATTTCCCCCCTTATTACCATTGACAGAAAGTAAAGAAAAATATCTATGCTGTAACAAAGTAGCTTTATTATATTTAGGGAAAAATAATTTAGATTCCAAATCAATGTGATATCATATTTTCAATAGTGATATAAATCAAGATGTGTTGAGGACTTATTGTAACAAGCAGCATGCTTACAATATATTTAAAGAAAAATCTATATATTTTTATATATGGTTATATTTTTTTTCCATTTAGCTTGTATGAAATATTTTTTTTCTTTTCCAGTTTCTTTTCCATCTACTTTGACCTTTCTTCATTGTAACTGAAACTTATATCCCATTATATCTTTCTCAATTTATTTCCTGTCCAACACAACCTACCCTAACAAATCACTTCTCAAGATAAATAAAAAAAGTAAAAAATAAATATATATATAAATAAATATACATAAATGAATAAATAAATAGATAAAAAAATTAAAATTCTCTGCTTCTCAGCAGACCTATTAGAGAGCTGCAGCTAACTTTTAGAATAAGGTTCTTAAAAAAGAGAATAACCTTTTATTTTTCACCAATTTTTCTTTCTGAATATTTTTCATTTCCTAAATAATAGATAATAGTTCATTAAATTTTCCTGGTGTTCTTATAAATGTAAAAAAAATCTTTTTGAAACACTATTAGTTTAATTTTCCCACTGAAGAAAGCAAATCAACAAGAAAATTGAAGATAAGCTGTCATAGTAAAATATTAGTAATAACACCAATAATATATTCAACATCTTTATTTTGCATTTTTAAAATATTCTTTTTCATTTCCAAAGAACTATTTTAAGAACTTTCTACTCTAGGGTAATTTGGCATTGAAGATTGGTTTCACAGCCAGAGATTTAATAAAGGGTTATAAAGGAATTTTATTTCTTCAGGTTGATGTTTCTTTGTTTGGTTTATTTTCAATTAATTTTAAATGTTTGGCCTGATGTAGTAATTCTGAGATTGATTAAGCCCACTAACATACCAGTTTTCAATGACATCTTGAAGGTTTAATCTCTCATGGTTTAACAGTTTACTTGTTTCCAGTCTCATAATTAATTGTCTCAACTGGGGATTGGTTTACTAATTAAAATGTTTACAGTTCATATTCATCACTGAGCTGAGACTTAATTCTTACAGTTTAAATCTTTCTTACAAAAAATCGGCAGAGTTGTTAGAGACTTGTGGAATTTGATCTGGAATAAAGATTTCAAGGCTTACCAAGGTCAACTTTGTTGTTTAACCATTTAGAGTTGATAAATAAAGTACTAGGCTGAGGTAGTGGATAGATGGAATTGTTAGAGCATTGAATCTGGTGGCTTGTAGTATCTGTGAATTCTGAGTTCAAATCCTACCTCCTATCACTGGAAAATGGTGACACAATCAGACTGGAATCCCTATAATTAAAACATCCATGAAATATTCTATGCAATATTATAGAAAGCAGAGGTGTGGGCTATATCAACATAAAACTTTTTTTTACATATACAGGGTATCATGTGGAGGAATCCTTCACCACGAAAAATAGCAGATTAATTGTAAGCCTGACAGAGGCTTACTCAGCACTTTAGCATTTACATTACTCTATATTTACTATTGTATTTTCCCAGTAAAAGCTTTACCTCACATAATTATCTCACATAATATTGAATTTATGAAATTTTGATATTATTTATTTTCAGAACTATACCTCAACATCAGTATGAGTGACCAGTTGCAGCCAGCTTGAGCAGAAAGGGGTGAGAGAATTCTGGCCAGATACGACCGATTTAAATGCTATGAGTAATCTAAGGAATATTTTGAGTAAGGCTTTAATTTAAAGTTAAATTGAATTATGGTTTTACACAATTTCATCATTCTTGATAGCAAACTATTTCATACTAATTCTTGTTTGTTCAAATTAATTCAATTAGCCTCTAGTGCAAACTACCATAGTTGCATTAATGTTAGTAGTATATTTTAGATATAATTATTGAAAGCTAACAATATTTGCATATGTGACAACCATTCTAAACAATCCTTCCAATGTTTCAGAGAAATGGCTTTACCAGGCTACCTTGCTTTGCTACATATATATAAAAATTCCAAAGATACTTCATTACCTACATGGATAAGATAATCAACATTACCATCTCATGCTGAAATGATCCATCATAAATTGGTTTCAATAGGTTGGTATTGTTTGTTATCAATTATAATTTTGTACAATGTATTATTTATTGAATGATTAAAGGATGGAAGAATTTCAGATAGTTACAAAAGGTTTCTGTCTCTTAAAAAAGGTCAGAATTAACTATTTCATTACAATATTTTTAATGACACACACTGTATTTGAATTAATTCATGAAGAATTTGGAGGGATTTCTAGAGTTATTAATATAGTCATGAACAGTGGCAGACTGGGTCTAAAAATATTGGTTGCCAGGAGATGAAGGGGACCGACCTACTTATAGAATGCTATCATTTAATTTTTATAATGAATAAATAACATTTTCGAAAAATACATAGGTGGAAACAAAACGGTGTAATCAAATTTTTGGGGAAAAATATCTTACCTTCACCAATAAAAAATATGTATTTTGCAAAATCCAGAGACTTTCAATAATGACCAGAAGTCGACCCTAAATATTACTAATAACTCTAGGAAAGCCATGAACGACACCACATCTTTTTAACTTTGATTTTGAAAGTAGGTTTATATTTATCAATTTTCATTATACTTTTGTACCTGTCTTGGTGGCCCAGTTGGAGGAATCATCGACGGTAGCGTTCCTGGTCTGAAGTTCAATCCTGGTTGGGAGTAGGGCTCCCGATAAACCTTTTCAGTTTTTTTCTATTGGTTGTAAAATAAAAACTGAAAAAGGGTTACATGTACCTCTTGACCAGGATTGAACCCAAGGTCAGGATCTCCAACATCTCACAATGACAACTACAAAAATTGTATGAAAATTCATACTTATAAACCTACTTCCAAAATTTTCAAAACAAAGTGTTGTGGTGTCGTTCATGCCTTTCTTAATGTTATTGATGCTACTTAAGGTCGACTTCTAAATCATTTGGGTGTTCCATAAACTACATCCTCGTTTTGTTTCACATCTATCTAGACTATATTTTAACATGTAATCCACCTTATCTCTCCCCCTCCTCTCTTTCTCTCTCTCTCTCTGTCTTTGGGATATTTGAATCCACTATGATTTAAACTTACCTTATTCCTATATATATGTTTTTGCATGTCAGTTAGATTCAAATTTACAATGATTGGCATTATATATATATATATATATATATATATATGCAGTGGCGGACTAGGTCTAAAATGATTGGATGCCTTGGATGCCAGATGAAGAGGGCCCCACCTACATATAGAATGCTATCATTTAATTTTTATAATGAATAAATAACATTTAAAAAAATACATAAGTGGAAACAAAACAGTGCAATCAAATTTTTGCGGAAAATATCTTACCTTCTCCAATAAAAAATATTGTATTTTATGAAATCCAGAGACTTTCGTTAATGACCTTTGGTCTTTCACACTCACTCCATATATATATATATATATATATATATATATATATGTGTGTGTGTGTATTTATATATACACCACTTTCACCACTAATTGATTTGACAGATGTTTTTAACTGATTGTTACCAAATATTATTTTGTCAGTAGTTCGTGTGTAAGTATATATATATATGCTTGTGTGTCTGTGTCTATAGATGTGTTTGCATGCATGAATTCACTAAGCTTTAGATTTAGTAGAATGTACAACCACTGATTGCAGCTATTTGCACTATCATATATTTTGGTTTCTAGTAATTCCCTGGGGAATTTGTTGACCAAATGCTTTGCTTAATTGTTTTATTTATTTTTTTTAAATGTTTATTCTTTCTCTTGGACTTCAGGTATTTTTTGAAAGCAAAGCATTGGCCCCTAAAATACTACAGTGGGCCCTGCAATGCTACTGTGGGCCCTTGCGATGCTACTATGGGCCTCCTGGGGCCCACTTACCATTGGGCAACCTGACCTGGCCAATCTGCCACTGGTCATGAAATATAAATGCATGAAGAGAATGAGTTGTGAAATGTATAATGAAACCTTGCATAAAAGACAGAGTACAAGTGGGCTGAAAGAGTGGCTGTGCTTTAAAGATGATAGACCATGTACTATATATGCTCAAATATAAGCCAAGGATTTCTAGAGTTATTAATAAATGGTGTTTGTAAGATAACTCAACAAAAGTTTCTTATATAAAATCATGCTGGAAAATTTTAATTCAAATAGAAACTTTTTTTAAATTATTGGTTTAGTTTCATAGAACCAAAGATGAGATTTAGTGGTTGGTATCAAATGGGTTAATACAATATAAGGGATGCTATATGGTAATGAAATATGGTCATTCAATTGGGAGGGTCTGCAGAGAGGGGAGAAGAATGTGTGAAGAGAAATGAGTTCATCATCATCATCATCATCATCATTTTACGTCCGTTTTTCCCTGCATAAAAGACAGAATACAAGTGAGCAGAAAGTGTGTCTAGGCATTAAATACAATAGACTATGTACTGTATATACTTAAATATAAGCTGTGGAGTATGTGACAAAAAATATAGGGTACAATGGGGGGGGGGGTCAATATTTTGATGATTTCCACCAACTTCACATTCTATGTAAATAAGATGCTAAAATATCTGGAGTAATTTTGACATGAGGCTTTAAGTCTTCATTTAAATAATGTATGTGTAAGTGCAGTAAATAAATATACACATATACACCAGGTCCAAACACAAAGGAACCAAACTCCCACTGTCAATATGTCTGTCTTTCCTGCTCTCCCCATCTCTCACTATTATCAGAAAATGGCGGCTCACATGCTGGCCACCCAGCGGCCTTGGCGGACAGAATAGCAGAAGGTGTTTCCCCAGAGTATAGTGATACAAGGAAACACTGTTTTTCTACATTTACTACATCATTGTTGATGTTATTTATGCATTTCTTGAAAATATTTCCAACAAAGGTTTATAATTTGAACTTTTTAATACATAAATATACCATAAACATGCACAGGCACACACACACACACACAGATGCACATGTGCACACACACACACACAGATGCACATGTGCACACACATGCATTGATGCACTCCTGCACACACTCATACATGTTTTTTTCTGACACAACTTTTTTTTTCAATCTTATTTCTGATTTAATTTATTTCGCTCGCTCTCCCTCCCTTCTTGCTCGTTCCCTCTCTTTTTGTTGCTCTTCCTCCTATCACTCTCAGTTACTGTCTTTCCCTTCCCCTTCTACTATAGGAATTCATTTCCAAAGTTGTCTTATTCAATCTTTTGTTGTCAAAGTACTCCTAGCATCTGAGTGGCCAGAAGTAAATAAAAATTCGAGAAACTTGTTGAAACTTAACATAATAGAAACTCATTATGTAATGGCGGTGGATTGGCAGTATCGGTAGAGGGTCAGATGCCATGCTTTCCAGCATAGTTACGTCCCTTTATGATCTGAGTTCAAATCCCGCTGAGGTTGAATTTGCCTTTCATCCTTATGGGGTCGATAAAATAAAGTACCAGTAATGCACTGGGATAATTGCTGGCCTTGTGCCTAAAGTAGAAACAATTATGTAATGGAGTTGTGAAACAAAAATGACATGCAAAACATTTCAAACATCAAAATATCAAAACTTCATAAATATATTTTATACTCATGAGAATTTCAAAACTATGCTCTCTAAACAATGTGTAGATTAGTGCGGTCAGCTTATATTCGAGTATATATGGTAAGAAGGAGACTGCATTGACATGAATATGTGTTGCACGCAAACAACAGTTTTTGTCCAAACAAGTGTCATGTACAGACAGCATAAGGAACTAGTGACAGTATAATAATAAAAAAAAAAGTGACAGATTCAGATCTCAGGATGAAGGCCTCACAAAGGAAGCAACACAAGATCAAGATTAATATGCAATACTGCAGACCTATCAAGCCAATATTAACAGAGAAAAACTTATGTTAAAATATTGATGATGATGATTATGACAATGATGGTGACATCAATGATGATGATGATGATGATGATGATAATCATCAACATCATCATTGACATCAGTATCATCATCATGCTCATCAAGAGGATCAGGAAGATAATGTGATGAGCTGAGTAGTTAGACAGCAGTACTACTCATTTTGTCAGCTGTTTGTATTTGTTCAGTTCTTTATAATACTTAATCTCAAGTGACCAATTTGCCTGTTTCAGAAAAGTAGCTGTACACTAGAAACATTGTTTACTATCACAGCTGCAGTGGGGATTGTTTGCATAATCCTTGACAATTTCATTGCTTACTGTCAAGGATAGTTTGTGAGAATTTAGATGCAGAATATACAAAGTAAAATTCAATTAAAAGCTGAACTACCTTACTACTTAAGATGAGGGTGTGGTAGTAAATATGGAACTTATGGTATTGTAATGGTAGTATGATATATTGATTATTGTGAGATAGTATAAGGTAGTGACTATTGCATTGCTAGTACACATGGAACTCACAGTGTAGTAACAGTAGGCTTACAATTAGCTGTTGTTAATGTTTAACCCCACGTAAGTCATGAATTAGCAAACCTATGATCAAAAACATTCTGGCAACGACTATCCTGTCTTTTTTCCAGGGTAATATGTTTAGTACTGCATTAAGAATTTTAATTTGAGATATTATTTTTATGACTATAGGGTGTTATTTAAAGCAGATTTGGCTGTTATTTTTAGAAGGTCAAGTGATCACATAGAGGCTCACAAACAACTGGTAGGGGTAATAGCTTTGCAGCTAAATATATAATAATGGGTACAGAATTGATATAATGGTAGTAACAATTGGGAAATTCATGTATGGCAGTGTTGATGTGTATGGAGTTGGTAGTAAAATAGTTTGTGTAGAGCTGATGAAATAGTTTTAAGTGTAAATATAAACAAAGCCAGTGCCTGGGTATTTTGCACCCTATGTTAGCTCTGAGATGTGCACCCCTTTCTCCATTATAAGTAATTGTTTCTACTGGCACAAGGCCAGCAATTACCCCAGTGCATTACCGGTGCTTTATTTTATCGACTCCTTAAGGATGAAAGGCAAAGTTAACCTCGGCGAGATTTGAACTCAGAAAGTAAAGGGCCGTAACTCTGTGTTGCAAAGCATGGTGTCTGATGCTCTACCAATACTGCCAAACCACGGACTTTCTACATTACAAATAATGCTCCCCTACCTCGACAAATAATTTCAACTCATAGTTTGGTTAGATGATGAACATAATTTTTGACACGTCTTATTCTGACAACATCAAGAAAATTACTAAGCTTGTATTTTCCACTACACAGTCCACACCCACCCATGTCAAATCATATGACAGGACATAAAACCACACAATACTCTCCATTACTTTGGATATTGCCACCATGCTGCTACCATTCTCTTTAGCTCTGAATCATGAGAAGAGTTGTGGGAGAACACTTACAATGTTCCATTCTCCAGAAGTAGAGAAAGTTTCAGTGAGGGAATTGCAATCTCTTTCATAGAAAAACTGGTATAGAACAACCAGTTTCTAGGGATGACCAGGTGTGTTGGTCTTCTTATTCCTTATACTGTCAGTTGATTGCATTTCCTAACAGAAGAAAGTCAGATTTGAACTTAGAAGGTACACAGCCACATTAGATATGGCAAAGCATTCTTTAACAATTCAACCAATCCACAAAACCTGAAATGGTATTTTATCTACCCTCAATAAGGGCATAGTTAACCTCGGTGCAGGATTTGAACTCAGAGTACTGAGAGCCAGAACAAAGATTGACACTCTATAATACTGATGGGACAGCATGGAATGGCAAAATAATAATAATAATGGTTTCTACTTTAGGCACAAGGGCAGCAATTACCCAGCACATTACTGGTACTTTATTTTATCGACCCCATAAGGATGAAAGGCAAAGTTAATCTCAGCGGTATTTGAACTCAGATCATAAAGGGAGGTAACTCTATGCTTCAAAGTATGGCGTCTGACCCTCTACAGATAGTGCCAATCCACCGCCCTAATAATAATAATAATGGTTTCTGATTTAGGCACAGTCCAGCAATTTTGGGGGCGAGGAAAGTCAATTAAATTGATCCCAGTGCATTACTGGTACTTTATTTTATCGACCTCGTAAGGATGAAAGGCAAAGCTAACCTTGACAGGATTTGAACTCAGAAGACAAAGGGCCATAACTCTATGCTGCAAAGCATAAGTCAGTCAGAGATGACAATAGAAGACACTTTCCCAAAGTGTTGTGCACTGGGATTTAATACAAAACAGTATAGTTGTAAAGCAGATTTCTTAATTTACATAACCATGTTTGTGCCTAGTAGTAGTGAGGTTTGGTGTTGGTGTTGTTGAAGTGATAGTATCATAATAATGGTGCAGTGGATAAGAACTCAAATATTGCAATAAGAAAAATTATAATTATTTTATCTGTTGCAGCTTATTTGCTGCTGTTTGTGTTGCTACTACTACTACTACTACTACTACTACTACTACTACTACTACTACTAATACTGCTGCTGCTGCTGCTGCTACTGCTACTACTACTACTACGACTACTACTACTACTCAACAATGATGTCAGGACAAGAATTCCAAAATTCTTCTGGAATTATGCATTGTAATTTGTGCTATGGCTAATTCCATTTTGACCAAACTATATTGGCTTTAATTTCTAAATTGGAATTTCTCCAGTTTCCATTCAAAGATTTTACATAGCATTATTAATATGGAAAAAGAATTAAGGTTAAATGTAGGAACCCACCAAATGGAAAAGCTACGGAGTAAAAATGACTGTTCAAAACCCTTTTATAATAAAAGGTTTAAAATGGTTTACCTGATTGTAATATTAATGCCAGTACAATCAGGGAAGCTATTTTAAATCTTTAACAGAATGTTTTGCTTTAAGTTCCCACTTTCGTCAACACCATAAAACTAATCTTAGTGCCTATTGTGTTCTATTAAAAAGCATTATTGATAACAGCAAATTGTACAACTTTATGGAAGTTAATCTCATAATAACTTGCAGATATCCCTTTAGTACAAAGGTCATGGGAACGTAGTTAATATCTAAGGAATAGAAGTCTTCAGAGCTAGGTTCTCTTTTGTTTTATCAACTAGTCAACATAAATGGAAAAATAACAAAATATAAGAAATAAAAATTATTGCATTTGTTCTTCGCTTCCTCATTTTATATTTTCTTGGAAAAGAAAACTCAGTTAAAGCAGTTTGAACATAAAGGAAAATGAGATAGCTTACAATTTTATTAGTATAGCTATAAGGAAAATGTTGTTAATACAAGGGAATATCATGTGAAGAATATGATTGAAATAATTGTGATATTCAGTGGAATGGTATATTCGTAACATTCTAAAATTTCAAAACAGTTGCAGTTGCTGTCATAACTTAATATCTAGTTACAATGTTATGAGAAACATGACATGTTACCATAGAAATAATTTTGATATGTAACCTTAGTTGTCCGTTGTCACACGAATGTGATTTGAAACATCATTAATTTTTTAATCTGTAGCAAATTTCCCCATCTGACCATTACTAGTATTACAGTTTAGGAATTACTTTTTAATTAGGTTTTATACCTAAAATGATGATTGATTGAATCCATAGCAACATAAACAAGGCTGCTAGTGTTTAGAATTCATAAATCCACAATTTCTTTGGGAAGGTATAAATGAAGCTATGGGAACAGTGTTCAATGTATTATTAAAGGAACTTGAATGAACATCAAATTAGAAGATAATATAATATTAATCCATCTCCAAAACAAAACTGCCACGAGCCTTTAAGATTATAGACCAGCAATATCTTTATCAACATTATTCAAATCCTGGGTATCTGTATTCTCCAACAGACTGTTCATTTGGAACATAATAATATATAACCAGTTGAGCTGAAATCACGTCAGATGGGGATATATATGAATGTAATGAATAACTATTGGTAAACTGAGCAGCCAGCAGAAATGTAACAAAAATCTAAGCAAGGCATGGATTTATTACTGAAGTGCCTTCAAATGCTTTTCACACTGCTATATATATTGGAGACAAGATACATAAATAAGTCAGCCCCAATACCAATGTAGAATATTAACCACACAATGTCAAAGGGGAAAAACATCAATAAAACTATGATAAAAAGAAGATAATACAAGCCACCTTTATCTTGCAAGAAAATAGTTTTTAGTGAGAAGAAAATTCTTTATCTACACTACTCCACTACTCTTGTATCTCTATCTGACATAAACTAACAAATCTAATGGATAAAACTATCAATTATAACAAATTCTATTGACAAACTATAAACCACTTTCTCTGTTGCATTGATTTAATAACACAAACAAAAGACAACATTGTACTGGAGAATCTACTAAAAACTGCTCATGAGTTCAATAATATCAAAATGTTTATGAGATTATACAATTGTGTCATGGCCACTCCAGGAGGTAAAAAATCCTGAGAAAACTAAAATTATTTAACTAAATTTGAATATTGGAATTCGAGAAAGAAATAGATGAAACTTATTATATACAGCATACCATAATGAAAGAGAACGTTAAGAAAATAGTACTATTGAAGAGTCAGATTAATATTAAATTGAACTCATGCCAGTCATAGGATTATAAGTATGATATAATAACTATATATTTTGAGACTGATAAAATAAATTACCAGTCAAGTACTGGTGTTGTTCTCCTCTTCACTCTCTTTCTCTCTCCTTTCTTTCTTCTCTCTTCATTTTCCTCAAATGATTGATCTCTGCCTGGTCATTGTCATTCAAGTGAAGATACCAGCTGATCCCAAACCCTAGTAAAAAAAACAAAAACAGATGAGCTCAGGGCTAGCAAACCTTTGCAGCCCAGAGGTATACATGATGGGTATGGGTGAACAAATGTATGGTGTAGCATGGAATAAATTCAGAACTAAGGATGGGTGAAGCCCAGAGGCATACATGGTAGCTATGAATAGATAGACGTATGGTGCAATATGGAACAGATTCAGATTTAAGGACTAAGGCGACAACTTCGGTTTAATAAATTGAGCATTAAATCGACTGAAGAGAGTAGAGAGGAAAACTAGAAAGCTATACAGTATATTCTTAATAATTTTTTTTAAAATGAGTATACATTGAATATATATATCATGGACATAGGTGTATCCAATCTATATCTATTCATGGGCCAATGCATTGTGTATCCAGGTAAGTATTAATACACTGTATCCGTACATTTTGTAAGAGGTGAATAAAAGGGTTGGTGCCAGTAAGGGCTATCAGCTGTAAAGCATTGCCTCAAAAGGAGCCCTTGATTGGTTGATGAATCTCAAGATAGGGGTCACAGGACTAATGTCTATTTACAGGAAAAATGACTTCAAATCACATGTTGAATATCAATCAGAGGCATAGATTAGAATGGGCTTTATAGAATAGTGAATGGTGAAAAAGTAACTGAGGAGGGTTAAGAAAAATACTTAGAAGCTAACAAATGTATATTGATTAGTATAATGAAGGGACAGGACAAAAAAGAAAAGAATTTCTATTTAAGGAAACAATAAAGTACAAACAAGAACCTAATTACACAAATAAAAAAAGTTTAGACAAGAGACACAAGAAAAAAAATGAACAAAAGAAAATGAAATCAAATGTTCAGTGTTCTGCACAGTTGGACAGAGAGGAAGTGAATCAATATGAAATAAAAAAAATGGCTCAAAAGCTCTGGATTAAATGCAGAAAAGGAAGGTATGATTTTAGCTATATAAGATCGATACCTAATCATAAAAAAAACTTGCAAAATGATATAAAAACAAACAGGTAACTAATGTCAACTGCAGACTATAAATAATTGTTTCTACTTTTGGCATAATGTTACTATTCATTCTTCTTTAATATTCTTCATACATGTATTTGCCACTAACAACCTTAGACTTCTCACACTAGACATACATTGCTTTTAAGAACATAAACCTCAGAATCATCCCCCAATGTAGTCATGACCATGTAGTCGTTTTCTTCAGTATTACATGCACGTGATAAATAAACATAACACAATAACATTACTCCCTTTTTATGCTTGGACAATAAAAAAAAAAAAGGAACGATCAACTTTCGTCAAATCGGACCAAGGAAACAATGTTTCCATTGGTATTTCCAATTGCTAATATTATCTATCAGTTGCAACTCCAGGTAGAAGGAGCAATGTGAAATAAAGTGTCTTGCTCAAGGACATAACGCATAGCCCGGTCCAGGAATCGAACTCACAACCTCACAATTGCAAATCCAATTCTCTAACCACTCAGCCACATGCCTTCACACAATGGACAATACTCAACTAAAATCCTTAAAGTTGCAATCACATCCTTATTACCTTTCAGGTACAAAGAAATATTACTAAACGATCTAATCATCATTGTGAGGTAACACATCTCAGGGCTGCCACTTTCAATGCGGATACTCTGAAAGGAAGATCAGGAAAATTGTAGAGTTGCTTGAGAGGAGAGAAGGTAAGATGAAGATGTGCCTCAGCAAGACTATTCATAGGCAAACAACATAGCTATAAACTTTTCTGGGTAATAAATGATGATTAGGTAAGTGGGGCAAGCAATCTACAAGCTGAGAAGGGGATAGATAAGATTATTATGGTAGAGGATGTGACAGAATTATAAAGCTGATAGTAGTCATAGGCAATAAAATGATGACAATTATCTCTACCTGTGCACCCCAAGCAGGACTTCGTAAAGAACAAAGCAGTGTGTCAGTGTGAATCAGAATGTTGTCAGAGGAAAGTGTGTTTGAAATAACACTGGTGCACTTAACATCACTTAATGTTCAAAAGAAAGAGGCCCGTGAATGCTATCTGAGAGGCTGATGAATGTAGAAAATGAATGGGAGGAAGAGAGACTCTCCCCAGCTGACCTAGCAGAGAGATCAGCTATCAAAATTGAAAGATATAGGGTCAAAGGAGCAATCAAGTGATTGTTGCTGAGATACTAAAAGCATTGTGAAAAGTAGATACTGAACTAAGCAGAAGTATAGTCAATCAAGTAACATAAGATGGAGTCATATCCAACAACTGGTGCAGCAGTATACTCATAAATTGCTACAAGGACAAAGTTAATGCTTTAGAAAGAAGCGACTACAGAAGAATAAAACTAATGAACCATGTTATGAAAGTGACAGAAAAAGTTCTAACACAAATAATTAGAGAAAGATTCAAATTAGATAAGATGCAGTTTGGTTTCATGCCATACAGAAAAACATTAGGCCCATCACAGCTGTATTAGGAGAAGTAGTAGTAGCTATTGCGATAGATATTGAGTTAGCAGTTACAACATATTTGTGCTGCAGTGTTTTGATTTGGCCTCACAGCTATGGTAGCCTGAGGGGGTTGGAGGAAGGGAAAAAGATGATGAAAGAGAGTAATGTAGGATGATGGACATAGTTGGAAAGAAAAACAAGAGTTTACATTACTTTGATGAATGAATGAGGAATAGGGTCCTATTTCATCTTCCTTGAGCCTATAATCATATATGAAGTGAGAGTGGAGGTTGGGGGAGTTGGTGAAAGGAAGCATGAAGGATTTTTTTTTTCTAGAATAATCTAAGGGAAGGTAGAACTGAGAGAAAATGAGAAAGCATGATGTACACCGTATCCCTGCATGTTTTAAGAAGTAAAAGATTGGTATCAGGAAAGGCATTTGGCTGTAAAACATTGCCTCAAAAGGTGTCATCAAATGCATACCAGCATGGAAAGGTTGATGTGAAAATGATGACGATATTTACATACCCCTCCCACACAGTCACATGTAGTATTGCATGTAAGGATCCTTGTTTTATTATAATTATTATGAATAATGTATGAAATGCACTAGATACCAGCATGATATAGCACTTTCTTCCATACTTTTCATCTTTATTAGTAACCTTCTAGTCGCACTACCCTAACCTCCAGGATATGGGATCCAGTATTTTAACCCTGCAGCATTTACATTACTCTATATTTACTATTGTATTGTTGTGGTAAAGGCTTTATCTTACACTAGCATTAAAGCCCGGCGTTGCTCGGGGTCATTAAGTTACCAAAGTTAGGTTGCACCACCCATTATATGGCAGCACTTTTTTGTCTGCCAGGCACTGGGTGAATGAATTGCAGACCTGGAAGCATGAGCTGCGCCAGCAGTGACAATTGTAGTTTCGCCTATGGATATTATCTCTGTGCAAAAAAGTGTTGAAATTTATTGTTTCACAGTACTTGCGCAACACGCGAGTAGACGATGCCAGCCGAACAACAGAGCTGCGATGGAGTTGTTCTGCATGGTTGTCTGTGTGTTTTCTAAATTTAAGACAGTAGGGAGGGTTGTGATATGAGGGAGAGTTAGCTGTTGTTTCTAGCAGGTTTAGTGACCTCATAGAGGATATGTGTTTTCTAAATTTAAGACAGTAGGGAGTGGTGTGATATGGGGGAGAGTTAGCTGCTGTTTCTAGCAGGTTTAGTGACCTCATAGAGGATATGTGTTTTCTAAATTTAAGACAGTAGGGAGTGGTGTGAACGGAGAGTATCACCATCAAGCTTGGAAAGAGAAAGTAGCAGAAAGTATGAAGTTGTATAGATTTTGAATGGTAGTAGAAAGAGTTCAGCAGTTTAAATGAGAGAGAAAAATCGTAAAATATTGAGTTTTATCTATTTTTTGCGTAATTGTGGGTGAAATTGAAAAAATTATCTGCGTAAAGACGCAATCGAAACTATTTCAAATACTGAATTGTAAATTTCAATTGAAGAAATTCTATATCGTAGATTTCTATAACAAAGGAGCATGACCACACACTGAGCTTTATAGATTATGATAATCATCTCACATAATATCGAATCTATGAGATTTTGATGTTATTTATTTTGAGAACAATACCTTAACGTCAATATGAGTGGTCAGTTACGGCCAGTTTGAACAGAGGTGAGAGAATTCTGGCCAGCAATGATATAGAGCTGCTCGCCTTTAATTTAGTGTACTGGAGAACATAGATATATAATTGTTTCTACTTTTGGCACAAGGCCAACAATTACCCCAGTGCATTACTGGTACTTTATTTTATCGACCCCGGACGGATGAAAGGCAAAGCTAACCTCGGCGGGATTTGAACTCAGAACGTAAAGGGCCATAACTCTACGCTGCAAAGCATGGTGTCTGATGCTCTACCAATACTGCCAATCCGCCAATATAATGTTGGTATATAACTATATATGTTGGTATATAACTATGGTAAACAAGGGAAGAAAATAGTTCTCATTTTTTATTTGGGTTTATATTTGTTAAGAAGCAGTTGCTTCATTTCAAAAACAAATGCATTCATTGCAGACATTTTTAATTATTTAGTTTGTCTCAATAAACTACACGTATTGTCAGAATTCATATGTTCTGGAAGTTGTAAAAAGTAGGAGAAATAGTCTTATAATTACTGTCAAAATTCAAATTAGATCAACAGAATACTTCTAGTATTCCTAAGGCAATGTTAAGAGAAATGATTTATGGTAAATATTGGCATCAATGAAGATAGATTCTAAGGGAGGAAATAAATTCTATAAGATTGATGAGTTATATAAAGCTATAATATCTATTTATCAATTTAGCCAATGAAAAATAAAAATGATAAGAATAAAGTGCTTCAAAAGTTTTAACCACCATAATTTCAAATAAAACTCAATATATCCAATTAATTATATATATATATATATATATATATATATATATATATATATATATATATATATATATATATATATATATATATATGTGTGTGTGAGTGTGTGTGTGTGTGTGTCTGTGTGTATGTACATTTATATATTTTTTCACATATATGCATATGTATACACACACACATGACCCTACACACAAACATACATACACACCAAAATACTCCCTAAAAATCAACAAAAGTCAGAGAAGATCATTAAAAATTACCATTTAGATATATGTTCAGAAAATGACAGATAAAACTACAAGCAATGTAAAAGCATATAATCATAGAAATAGCCAAATTAAGAAAATAGCTGATATTGCAATAATATCCACTCTTTTTTATTTTTTTTACTAAAAATGTAACAATGTTATAACGTATCAAGAATTGTTATCACTAGATACAAAGAAACCATAATATAATAGACAGTTTCTATTTCAATATATCACTCATTTACAGAAATGAACATAATCTATAAAATGATGTATTGATCTCTCATATTTGGTGTCAATCTATGTTTGACAACTCACTCACTAAAAATTACCTTACTTTAACACCTTAACTATGAAGTTGTATATAAGTGTGGCTAAAATCTTATTTAATGTTTCATTCACTTTAGGGACATGAATTGGCTGTATCAATAGAGCATCAGGTAGAATGCTTTGTAGTATTTAGACACAACTTTCTATATTCTAGTTGCAAATCCCTCTGAAGTCAACTTTGCCTTTCATCCTTCCAGAGTCGATAAAATAAAGCAGTAATTATGTACTGGGGTCAATGCAATCAATTTTAACTTTCTCCTAAGATTGCTGGCCTTGTGCCTAAATTAGAAATAAATATTTCTTCCACTTTGCTTAAAAAAAGGAATGCATTACATTTCCTTGCTATACTTATTAGATGCACTGTTAGGTAATATAAATGGTTTACAGACTTTCTTTTAATTGGGATTTAGAATGCATTCTGAGTTCAAGTCCTGTTGAGGTCAACTTTCCTTTTCATCTTCCAAGAGTTTATAAAATATAGCATTTGTCAAACATGGGGTTTGATGTACTTGACTTTTCCCTCTACTCCAAATTGCTAGCTTTGTGCCTAAACTAGAAACCATTATTTCTATTTATATCTACCTATCTATATACTACTAAAACTCTGTGATTGTGTCTTGTCTGTAATTTAATACAGCCAAAACGGTGCATAATGGGAAAATACTTTGAAAGGAAGTTGCCCCTGAAATGGGAATACAAATGGAATGAAACAAGTTTCGCATAAATCGAAGCACAGGTTCCCAAGATACGGTTTTTTTTCCAGATACCTTCATAAATAGAGAGAGAGAAAGATAGAGACAAAGAGATAGTGGTTGTGAGAAAGTAGATTGAAAGAAAGACAGAGAGAGAGAGAGAGAAGGAGACAGAGAAGGAAAATGGAAGAGAGAGAGAGAGAGCTGATGGTATTGTTGAATGAAATTATAAAACGGGACTTCGAAAGAATGAATACAGCATTACTGTATCTAGCTTGAATTTGGTGACTGAATATTAACTCATATGTATAATTTAACTTGTGTTAGGACTGGATGTGTGTAGCGAATATTAAGGGTTTCTAAGTGTGTGTATGTATATGTGTGTGTATATATATATATATATGTGTGCATGTATATATATATATATATATATATATATATATATATATATATATATATATATATATGTGTGTGTGTGTGTGTGTGTGTGTGTGTGTGTGTGTGTGTGTGTGTGTGTGTGTGTATGTGTGTTTGTCTGTGACCAGTGTATATAGGTCACAGACACACACACACACACACACACATATATATATGGGCCTTCCAGTTTCATTTTACATTATATACATGTCTGAATATTTTAATTATTTAAAAATTATTTTTAAGTGAATGTGACCCAATGTGTCACGTGTGGTCTAATCTATATATATAAAACTGTGGTTGTCTGTCTATCTATCGATTTTTGGCACACATCTCCTCTTAGAATCTCTCACGGAATTGCACCGAAATTGCTATACTTGTACATTGAGCCCTAGTGAAGATATCGGAAAAAAAATATTTCAAATTGACCTGCCCTATGTGACGAAATCGAATATAATGTATCGATTTTTGAGCGTAAGTTATCAGTTATTTCCCTTTGTTCTGTTTACATTGAGCGTCTTACGTAAAAAATTACGCTGGCTTTCTCAGCGTTTAAAATGACATTAACACAATACACGAACAGTTGTCGAGCCAGCAAAATATTGACCTGCAAAATTCATCAGTTCGAACACTAAGCTTCCGTTTTGCTTCATTTCCATTTAAAAGCATTTTAAAACAATATTTTTACTTGAAAACAAGTCTATTTAAAGACTACGTAAAACAAGCAAATATTTCGTCGTTAGGCGTGCAGACAGACAGTCGTGCAGACAGACTGTCGTGCAGAGAGGTGATATACGCGTGCAGACAGCCAGTCATGCAGAGAGGTGATATAGGCGTGCAGACAGATAGTCGTGCAGAGAGGTGATATAGGCGTGCAGACAGACAGTCGTGCAGAGAGGTGATATAGGCGTGCAGACAGACATAACTGATAATTTGGTTACGCTAATGTTTTTCTCTGCGTTGCAGTGTTTACATTTTCGATCTTTGTTAATAAATAACCAGTGCAGTTTCTATCCCCAGCATCCTCTTTTGTTATAACATTCGGGTTATCGTTATGTTTTCTTAACTTCATAAGGCATATTGTTGGTTGAGGGAATATTAATCAAAAACACCACATGCAAGTCTGCACAGTAGACACTACAGTTTTTAAGCCAAGAAAGAAACTTAACATTCTAACTTTAACACAGCTACTGAGCGACCCCGAGCAACGCCGGGCTTTACTGCTAGTATAATATAAATTTAGAATAATATCAATTTTTATGGAGTATTTTAGTGAATAATGACTTGATTAAGATGGGCCTTCTGAGGTTTGTGTGCATCTAGTTACTACATATATTGCACACATGTGTAAAGAATGGGCACAAGAAACTGAAGCTGATGCATATGACAGAGGAGCTGACTGATGGTGTGCCACGATACAATCTGTCTTCCTCAATAAGCATCATCACTTTAAAAGTAATTACAATCAGTGACTGGAAGCTATAGTGTTGGCAATCAAACAGAATTTGAGAAGACCCTTCAACATGGATGAGTATGTGACGACTGATTTAATGCTAGTGCTACAATAAAATGCATTCAGTACACCATGAAAAGTGTTAGTGTTGGCGCTGTGAAATAAACCACCAAATTTGTTCGAATTGGCATGAAGAAAAATTGTTAGGTGATTGGTGTCAAGAATAAAAACTATACAAAATATGAACCATATGAGCAAGATGGATGGATCCAACCTCTCTGGTCTCAACAACCTGTCCAAAACATGCCAGCATGGGAAGCAGATGTAAAATGTTGTTGATGATGTCAATATATATATATGCTGTAGTAAGAGTTTGGTAGAAATATCCAAGACGAATTTAGAATAAATAGTTACAACACTGGCATAAACAGGTACTTAAGTTTCGTTGGGTTCTGGACCCCAATTCATTCAGCCTGTCTTAATAAAAATAAAAATAAAAATAAAAATAAAGATGGCCACTAGAGGTTGAATTTGGTTTCCTTTGAGAATATAACTTGAGAGTTTAAACAAAAGCAGGTAATTTATGACTATTTTCTAAATCACTTGCCTTTGTTTAAACTCTTGAGTTATATTCTGAAAGGAAACCAAATATATACCTACATATATATAGGTGTATGTGTGTGGGTTTATAAGTAGAAATTTGTTTCTATTGAAAGTTATTTTCTTACAAAAGAAAGTGAATTCCATTGAGAACTATGAATCAATTCCATAGTTATGCTGATATTTAGATTCTATAAAATAGAGTGATTAGACTAGCCTGTTTTATGCAGCAGATGCTAGTGATGAATGCGAGTTGACTATATATAAAATTGAATGCCAGTTACAAAATCTAAACTGACTCCTTGGCTAGCTACATTGTATAATTCCATATAATATATGAGTATATCTATCTATCTATTTATATATATAATTATAAATTAAAAGCTATTTAAATATTAATGATATAAGACATTATAAGCACCAACCTGGGACATAGAAAAAACTTGAACCTTATATCTATCACTTGAGAAGTTTTACCAATTAGTTCCTGTCATAATTAACAAATCATAGTGTCATATATCACCAAGTCAGGCAGTAGCAGGATAGGTTAGCCTGTGCTGAAGGGTGGGTGGGAATGTCCTACATATAATATGTGAAATAAATGAAATAATTGTGGAGGTAGAAGTAGTAGTTTATACCTGTAAAATTAGTCAATTTTGACAGAGAGTAGCAGCAGATGGCCTAGTAATAGAGTCAGCCAGAAACCAACGGATACACGATTGTTATTCTATTTCTCTCTTAAATACATTCTCATCATTCTCATCACCATCATCATTTTCATGTCTGTTTTCCTTTCCTGCATTTGTTCAATTGATATTCTACAGCACAGTGTCCCATTACATGATTTGGTACCTTGACAACTTGTAAGGTTCAGTCTCATTAGATTAGCCATCATCACTTCTTGCCATATCTTCATCGATTGCTTAGCTCTTCATTACCCAACTAGCATCTTTCATATAACTCACATATCTCTACCAATACACTCTCTTCTCTTTCATGGAATATGTTTACCTCATTCTCTGCCCATGTTTCATTGCAATATTAAAGTTTGTCCACAAGCATCATATAATCTGCCTCTTACTTGGAAGAAAAAACGGTTTGTTGCCAACAGATGTAATAACTCCTTCAACTTTTTTCAACCCATTTTTACCCTGAGTATGATGCCTTTTTAGGCAAAGTTTATAATTCTGGCATTGGAATTGGATTTACTGTTTACTGAGTTATTCCATTTCAGTATAATCGAAACAATAAAAAAATAAAGAAGTTCTATCAAACTCTAATCAGGGAGTCTTTATTTAAAGATTTAAAACTTAGAAAATGTCATTCATAAAACAATGGTGTGGGACATGCTGCAGATTTTCACTTCATCATAGCTGGCTATGTGACTACTTTAAATCCCTTTCACTGATTTGCATAATTAATAGCTGTAATTTGTCTTGGGGAAAGTAATTGTTTGGTAACAAATTCCTTTCAGTATGACCATGCCAAAGAATTTAACTTCTTGTTACATGGATATTGTAGTGCTTTAAGTTATAACAGTGTTTGTTTTGTGTCTTGTGTGATACACTAGACAGTAGCTGTGCAACTAATTGTCTCATTTCTTGTTACCAACTTGCTCACTCAAGAGGAAAGATGGCAAAATATATATTGTATATAAAAATCTAAAAAGAAAAGAAGAAGAAAACAAGAACACCTGTTTAATCAACCCTTCCAATTGGTGTTTCATTTTCTTAGATGATTGAAAAAAAATTTCTGTCCTTATTTCCATGCTGGTATGAAAGTATACACAGTTGATTGTTATGAACTTTATGCTTATTTTTTTTAGCAATTTTTGAACATCTGGTTGATTTTTAACTGCTCAGACGTTGAGTTTATTAGCAAGCCAAGCACACTGACAAGCAGGTTACATAACTCTAGCTATGGTAAGGTTTGAACTCACGACCAAAGGATATTTAGTCCAGCACTTATACATCACATTCGCTATAACGTATATTTCCCTTAAGTCTAAAACTAGTAATGAGAGAAGTTATACAACATGGCATACAATGTAAGTTCAATAATCTTATGTAAGAATAAAGAAATTAGTCTCTCTCTAGAGTAATATTGGGGGTCAAAAGCCCCACAGAGAGCAGGCAGGTTGAAGTGAGATCTCATCGATCTTTGCTGTAATAAGAAAATTGCATATTCTCAAGATAAATTGCTTAAATCTTGGAATTAATTATCTGATGATAAATATTTGAAAAATTCTCATTGAGTAATTTGCACCAAAGTTGAATAAGTATGACATTAAATTTACGATATCAAACTAATCTTTGTTGTCTATATTGATACTTAATTCTTCATTTTCTATCTACATTCAATCAACATGCTACATTATCTATGTGTTCAGTTAAAGTACTCACATATATTATTTGTTATGATAGCACTTTCTAGAAATTTGGAGCAGAGTAATAGCAGTAACAAGCTTCCTAAGTGTTAATTGACCTCTTCCTTATCTCCTTCTTGCTATGCTAATTTAACATTAAGGTCTATTTTAAAAAATGTTTGTTGATGTTCCATCTTTCTGCATATTCTAAGTTCAAATCTCACCTAATGTCATTGGTAAATCCTGATACTTCTGCCAGAAAATACAACTGGCAGATGGTGCCAAGAAGATGAAGACCAAAGGAAATATAATTTTTACGATCTGATCAGTATCATTTTAACAATTTGATCAGTATCCTTTTAAATGATGATAACCATCATTGTCATCATTATTGTAATCAAACTCATGCATGTTTTACTCAGCATCATGAGCATCATCATCATCTTCTTCTTTACCATCTTTCAGTCATAGTAACCTATCACCACATTCATACCTGTTGAAACAACACCAAACCACCACCACATTCACACCTTTTGTAAAAACAATAACCAGACACCACTTTCACACATTTGGAAACCACCTCCTTTATAGCTGTTGAAACAACACCAAACCACCACCAAATATATACCTGTTGAAACAACCCCAAACCATCACCTTAATTATACTGTTGAAACAACCCCAAGCCACCACCAAATATATACCTGTTGAAACAACCCCAAACCACCACCTTATTTATACCTGTTGAAACAACCCCAAACCACCACCTTATTTATACCTGTTGAAACAACCTCAAACCACCACCTTATTTATACCTGTTGAAACAACCTCAAACCACCACCTTATTTATACCTGTTGAAACAACACCAAACCACCACCTTATTTATACCTGTTGAAACAACACCAAACCACCACCTTATTTATACCTGTTGAAACAACACCAAACCATCACCAAATTTATACCTGTTAAAACAACACCAAATCACCACCTCATTTCTACCTGTTGAAACAAAACCAAACCACCACCTCATTTAAACCTGTTGAAACAACACCAAACCACCACCTTCTTTATACCTGTTGAAACAACACCAAACCATCAACAAATTTATACCTGTTGAAACAACACCAAACCACCACCTCATTTAAACCTGTTGAAACAACACCAAACCACCACCTTCTTTATACCTGTTGAAACAACACCAAACCATCAACAAATTTATACCTGTTGAAACAACACCAAACCACCACCTCATTTAGACCTGTTGAAACAACACCAAACCACCACCTCATTTATACATTTTGAAACAACCCAAACCATCACCTTATTTATACCTGTTAAAATAACACCAAACCATCACCAAATTTATACCTGTTGAAACAACACCAAACCACCACAAAGTTTATACCTGTTGAAACAACAATAAACCATTACCAAATTTATACCTGTTGAAACAGCACCAAACCACCACCTTCTTTATACCTGTTGAAACAACCCAAACCATCACTTTCTTTATACCTGTTAAAACAACACCAAACCACCACCTTATTTATACCTGTTAAAATAACACCAAACCATCACGAAATTTATACCTGTTGAAACAACAACACCCCACCACCTCATTCATACCTTTTGAAACAACCCAAACCACCACCTTCTTTATACCTATTGAAATAACAACAAACCATCACCAAATTTATACCTGTTGAAACAACACCAAAACACCACCTCATTTATACATTTTGAAACAACACCAAACCATCACCAAATTTATACCTGTTGAAACAACAACACCCCACCACCTCATTCATACCTTTTGAAACAACCCAAACCACCACCTTCTTTATACCTATTGAAATAACACCAAACCATCACCAAATTTATACCTGTTGAAATAACACCAAACCACCACCTTATTTATACCTGTTGAAATAACACCGAACCACCACCTTATTTATACCTGTTGAAACAACACCAAACCACCACCTTATTTATACCTGTTGAAATAAACCAAATCATCACTTTATTTATACCTGTTGAAATAAAACCAAACCACCACCTTCTTTATACCTGTTGAAACAACACCAAACAATCACCAAATTTATACCTGTTAAAACAACACCAAAACACCACCTCATTTCTACCTGTTGAAACAACACCAAACCACCACCTCATTTATACCTGTTGAAACAACACCAAACTACCACCTTATTTGTACCTGTTGAAACAACACCAAATCACCACCTCATTTATACCTGTTGAAACAACCCAAACCCCCACCTTATTTATACCTGTTGAAACAACAGCAAATCACCACCAAATTTATACCTGTTGAAATAACACCAAAACACCACCTTATTTATACCTTTTGAAACAACACCAAACCACCACTATATTTATACCTGTTGAAATAAAACCAAACCACCACCTTATTTATACCTGTTGAAACAACACCAAACCATCACCAAATTTATACCTGTTAAAACAACACCAAACCACCACCTCATTTATACCTTTTGAAATAACACCAAAACACCACCTTATTTATACCTGTTGAAACAACACCAAACCACCACCTTATTTATACCTGTTTAAACAACACCAAACCACCACCTTATTTATACCTGTTTAAACAACACCAAATCACCACCTTATTTATACCTGCTGAAACAACACCAAACCACCACCTCGTTTATACCTGTTGAAACAACACCAAACCACCACCTCCTTTATACCTGTTGAAACAACACCAAACGACCACCTCGTTTATACCTGTTGAAACAACACCAAACCACCACCTCCTTTATACCTGTTGAAACAACACCAAACCACCACCTTATTTATACCTGTTGAAATAACACCAAATCATCACCAAATTTATACCTGTTGAAACAACACCAAACCACCACCTCATTTATACCTGTTGAAATAACACCAAATCATCAACAAATTTATACCTGTTGAAACAACACCAAACCACCACCTCATTTATACCTGTTGAAACAACACCAAACCACCACCTCGTTTATACCTGTTGAAACAACACCAAACCACCACCTCATTTATACCTGTTGAAACAACACCAAACCACCACCTTCTTTATACCTGTTGAAACAACCCCAAATCACCATCTTATTTATACTCTGTTGAAATAATACCAAACCAGCACCTCATTTATACCTGTTGAAACAACACCAAACCACCACCCTCTTTATACCTGTTGAAACAACACCAAACCACCACCTCATTTATACCTGTTGAAACAACACCAAACTATCGCCAAATGTATACCTGTTGAAAAAACACCAAACCATCACCAAATTTATACCTGTTGAAAAAACACCAAACCATCAACACATTTATCCCTGTTGAAACAGCCCCAAACCACCACCTCATTTATACCTGTTGAAACAAAACCAAACCACCACCTCATTTATACCTGTTGAAAGAAGACCAAACCACCACAAAGTTTATACCGGTTGAAACAACACCAAACCACCACCTCATTTATACCTGTTGAAACAACACCAAACCATCACCAAATTTATACCTGTTGAAACAACACCAAACCATCACCTTATTTATACCTGTTGAAACAACACCAAACCATCACCAAATATATACCTGTTGAAACAACACCAAATCACCACCTCATTTATACCTGTTGAAACAACACCAAACTACCACCTTATTTGTACCAGTTGAAACAACACCAAATCACCACCTCATTTATACCTGTTGAAACAACCCAAACCCCCACCTTATTTATACCTGTTGAAACAACAGCAAATCATCACCAAATTTATACCTGTTGAAATAACACCAAAACACCACCTTATTTATACCTTTTGAAACAACACCAAACCACCACTATATTTATACCTGTTGAAATAAAACCAAACCACCACCTTATTTATACCTGTTGAAACAACACCAAACCATCACCAAATTTATACCTGTTAAAACAACACCAAACCACCACCTCATTTATACCTGTTGAAACAACACCAAACCACCACCTTATTTGTACCTGTTGAAACAACACCAAATCACCACCTCATTTATACCTGTTGAAACAACACAAACCACCACCTTATTTATACCTGTTGAAACAACAGCAAACCACCACCAAATTTATACCTGTTGAAATAACACCAAAACACCACCTTATTTATACCTGTTGAAACAACACCAAACCACCACCTTATTTATACCTGTTTAAACAACACCAAACCACCACCTTATTTATACCTGTTTAAACAACACCAAATCACCACCTTATTTATACCTGCTGAAACAACACCAAACCACCACCTCGTTTATACCTGTTGAAACAACACCAAACCACCACCTCCTTTATACCTGTTGAAACAACACCAAACCACCACCTTATTTATACCTGTTGAAATAACACCAAATCATCACCAAATTTATACCTGTTGAAACAACACCAAACCACCACCTCATTTATACCTGTTGAAACAACACCAAACCACCACCTCGTTTATACCTGTTGAAACAACACCAAACCACCACCTCATTTATACCTGTTGAAACAACACCAAACCATCACCTTATTTATACCTGTTGAAATAACACCAAATCATCACCAAATTTATACCTGTTGAAACAACACCAAACCACCACCTCATTTATACCTGTTGAAACAACACCAAACCACCACCTCGTTTATACCTGTTGAAACAACACCAAACCACCACCTCATTTATACCTGTTGAAACAACACCAAACCACCACCTTCTTTATACCTGTTGAAACAACCCCAAATCACCATCTTATTTATACTCTGTTGAAATAATACCAAACCAGCACCTCATTTATACCTGTTGAAACAACACCAAACCACCACCCTCTTTATACCTGTTGAAACAACACCAAACCACCACCTCATTTATACCTGTTGAAACAACACCAAACCACCACCAAATATATACCTGTTGAAACAACCCCAAACCATCACCTTAATTATACTGTTGAAACAACCCCAAGCCACCACCAAATATATACCTGTTGAAACAACCCCAAACCACCACCTTATTTATACCTGTTGAAACAACCCCAAACCACCACCTTATTTATACCTGTTGAAACAACCTCAAACCACCACCTTATTTATACCTGTTGAAACAACCTCAAACCACCACCTTATCTATACCTGTTGAAACAACACCAAACCACCACCTTATTTATACCTGTTGAAACAACACCAAACCACCACCTTATTTATACCTGTTGAAACAACACCAAACCATCACCAAATTTATACCTGTTGAAACAACACCAAACCATCAACAAATTTATACCTGTTGAAACAACACCAAACCACCACCTCATTTAAACCTGTTGAAACAACACCAAACCACCACCTTCTTTATACCTGTTGAAACAACACCAAACCATCAACAAATTTATACCTGTTGAAACAACACCAAACCACCACCTCATTTAGACCTGTTGAAACAACACCAAACCACCACCTCATTTATACATTTTGAAACAACCCAAACCATCACCTTATTTATACCTGTTAAAATAACACCAAACCATCACCAAATTTATACCTGTTGAAACAACACCAAACCACCACAAAGTTTATACCTGTTGAAACAACAATAAACCATTACCAAATTTATACCTGTTGAAACAGCACCAAACCACCACCTTCTTTATACCTGTTGAAACAACCCAAACCATCACTTTCTGTATACCTGTTAAAACAACACCAAACCACCACCTTATTTATACCTGTTAAAATAACACCAAACCATCACGAAATTTATACCTGTTGAAACAACAACACCCCACCACCTCATTCATACCTTTTGAAACAACCCAAACCACCACCTTCTTTATACCTATTGAAATAACACCAAACCATCACCAAATTTATACCTGTTGAAACAACACCAAAACACCACCTCATTTATACATTTTGAAACAACACCAAACCATCACCAAATTTATACCTGTTGAAACAACAACACCCCACCACCTCATTCATACCTTTTGAAACAACCCAAACCACCACCTTCGTTATACCTATTGAAATAACACCAAACCATCACCAAATTTATACCTGTTGAAATAACACCAAACCACCACCTTATTTATACCTGTTGAAATAACACCGAACCACCACCTTATTTATACCTGTTGAAACAACACCAAACCACCACCTTATTTATACCTGTTGAAATAAACCAAATCATCACTTTATTTATACCTGTTGAAATAAAACCAAACCACCACCTTCTTTATACCTGTTGAAACAACACCAAACAATCACCAAATTTATACCTGTTAAAACAACACCAAAACACCACCTCATTTCTACCTGTTGAAACAACACCAAACCACCACCTCATTTATACCTGTTGAAACAACACCAAACTACCACCTTATTTGTACCTGTTGAAACAACACCAAATCACCACCTCATTTATACCTGTTGAAACAACCCAAACCCCCACCTTATTTATACCTGTTGAAACAACAGCAAATCACCACCTAATTTATACCTGTTGAAATAACACCAAAACACCACCTTATTTATACCTTTTGAAACAACACCAAACCACCACTATATTTATACCTGTTGAAATAAAACCAAACCACCACCTTATTTATACCTGTTGAAACAACACCAAACCATCACCAAATTTATACCTGTTAAAACAACACCAAACCACCACCTCATTTATACCTTTTGAAATAACACCAAAACACCACCTTATTTATACCTGTTGAAACAACACCAAACCACCACCTTATTTATACCTGTTTAAACAACACCAAACCACCACCTTATTTATACCTGTTTAAACAACACCAAATCACCACCTTATTTATACCTGCTGAAACAACACCAAACCACCACCTCGTTTATACCTGTTGAAACAACACCAAACCACCACCTCCTTTATACCTGTTGAAACAACACCAAACGACCACCTCGTTTATACCTGTTGAAACAACACCAAACCACCACCTCCTTTATACCTGTTGAAACAACACCAAACCACCACCTTATTTATACCTGTTGAAATAACACCAAATCATCACCAAATTTATACCTGTTGAAACAACACCAAACCACCACCTCATTTATACCTGTTGAAATAACACCAAATCATCAACAAATTTATACCTGTTGAAACAACACCAAACCACCACCTCATTTATACCTGTTGAAACAACACCAAACCACCACCTCGTTTATACCTGTTGAAACAACACCAAACCACCACCTCATTTATACCTGTTGAAACAACACCAAACCACCACCTTCTTTATACCTGTTGAAACAACCCCAAATCACCATCTTATTTATACTCTGTTGAAATAATACCAAACCAGCACCTCATTTATACCTGTTGAAACAACACCAAACCACCACCCTCTTTATACCTGTTGAAACAACACCAAACCACCACCTCATTTATACCTGTTGAAACAACACCAAACTATCGCCAAATGTATACCTGTTGAAAAAACACCAAACCATCACCAAATTTATACCTGTTGAAAAAACACCAAACCATCAACACATTTATCCCTGTTGAAACAGCCCCAAACCACCACCTCATTTATACCTGTTGAAACAAAACCAAACCACCACCTCATTTATACCTGTTGAAAGAAGACCAAACCACCACAAAGTTTATACCGGTTGAAACAACACCAAACCACCACCTCATTTATACCTGTTGAAACAACACCAAAACATCACCAAATTTATACCTGTTGAAACAACACCAAACCATCACCTTATTTATACCTGTTGAAACAACACCAAACCATCACCAAATATATACCTGTTGAAACAACACCAAATCACCACCTCATTTATACCTGTTGAAACAACACCAAACTACCATCTTATTTGTACCAGTTGAAACAACACCAAATCACCACCTCATTTATACCTGTTGAAACAACCCAAACCCCCACCTTATTTATACCTGTTGAAACAACAGCAAATCATCACCAAATTTATACCTGTTGAAATAACACCAAAACACCACCTTATTTATACCTTTTGAAACAACACCAAACCACCACTATATTTATACCTGTTGAAATAAAACCAAACCACCACCTTATTTATACCTGTTGAAACAACACCAAACCATCACCAAATTTATACCTGTTAAAACAACACCAAACCACCACCTCATTTATACCTGTTGAAACAACACAAAACCACCACCTCATTTATACCTGTTGAAACAACACCAAACCACCACCTTATTTGTACCTGTTGAAACAACACCAAATCACCACCTCATTTATACCTGTTGAAACAACACAAACCACCACCTTATTTATACCTGTTGAAACAACAGCAAACCACCACCAAATTTATACCTGTTGAAATAACACCAAAACACCACCTTATTTATACCTGTTGAAACAACACCAAACCACCACCTTATTTATACCTGTTTAAACAACACCAAACCACCACCTTATTTATACCTGTTTAAACAACACCAAATCACCACCTTATTTATACCTGCTGAAACAACACCAAACCACCACCTCGTTTATACCTGTTGAAACAACACCAAACCACCACCTCCTTTATACCTGTTGAAACAACACCAAACCACCACCTTATTTATACCTGTTGAAATAACACCAAATCATCACCAAATTTATACCTGTTGAAACAACACCAAACCACCACCTCATTTATACCTGTTGAAACAACACCAAACCACCACCTCGTTTATACCTGTTGAAACAACACCAAACCACCACCTCATTTATACCTGTTGAAACAACACCAAACCATCACCTTATTTATACCTGTTGAAATAACACCAAATCATCACCAAATTTATACCTGTTGAAACAACACCAAACCACCACCTCATTTATACCTGTTGAAACAACACCAAACCACCACCTCGTTTATACCTGTTGAAACAACACCAAACCACCACCTCATTTATACCTGTTGAAACAACACCAAACCACCACCTTCTTTATACCTGTTGAAACAACCCCAAATCACCATCTTATTTATACTCTGTTGAAATAATACCAAACCAGCACCTCATTTATACCTGTTGAAACAACACCAAACCACCACCCTCTTTATACCTGTTGAAACAACACCAAACCACCACCCTCTTTATACCTGTTGAAACAACACCAAAACATCACCAAATTTATACCTGTTGAAAAAACACCAAACCATCAACACATTTATCCCTGTTGAAACAGCCCCAAACCACCACCTCATTTATACCTGTTGAAAAAAAACCAAACCACCACCTCATTTATACCTGTTGAAACAAGACCAAACCACCACAAAGTTTATACCGGTTGAAACAACACCAAACCACCACCTCATTTATACCTGTTGAAACAACACCAAACCATCACCAAATTTATACCTGTTGAAACAACACCAAACCATCACCTTATTTATACCTGTTGAAACAACACCAAAAAATCACCAAATATATACCTGTTGAAACAACACCAAATCACCACCTCATTTATACCTGTTGAAACAACACCAAACTACCACCTCATTTATACCTGTTGAAAAAAGACCAAGACATCACGTCATTCATACCTTTTGCAACAACCCAAACCACCACCTTATTTATACCTATTCAAATAACACCAAACCATCACCAAATTTATACCTGTTGAAACAAAACCAAACCACCACCTCATTTATACCTGTTGAAAAAAGACCAAGCCACCACCTCATTCATACCTTTTGAAACAACCCAAACCACCACCTTATTTATACCTATTCAAATAACACCAAACCATCACCAAATTTATACCTGTTAAAACAACACCAAACCACCACCTTATTTATACCTGTTGAAACAACACCAAACCACCACCTTATTTATACCGTTTGAAACAACCCAAACCACCACCTTATTTATACCTGTTAAAATAACACCAAACCATCACCAAATTTATACCTGTTGAAACAACACCAAACCACCACAAAGTTTATACCTGTTGAAACAACACCAAACCATCACCAAATTTATACCTGTTGAAACAGCACCAAATCACCACCTTCTTTATACCTGTTGAAACAACCCAAACCATCACTTTATTTATACCTGTTAAAACAACACCAAACCACCACCATATTTATACCTGTTGAAATAACACCAAAACATCACCAAATTTATACCTGTTGAAACAACACCAAACCACCACCTTATTTATACCTGCTGAAACAACACCAAGCCACCACCTCATTCATACCTTTTGAAACAACCCAAACCACCACCTTATTTATAACTATTGAAATAACACCAAACCATCACCAAATATATACCTGTTGAAACAACACCAAATCACCACCTCATTTATACCTGTTGAAACAACACCAAACCACCACAAAGTTTATACCTGTTGAAACAAAACCAAACCACCACCTTATTTATACCTGTTGAAATAACACCAAACCACCACCTTGTTTATACCTGTTGAAACAACACCAAACCACCACCTTATTTATACCTGTTGAAATAAACCAAACCATCACTTTATTTATACCTGTTGAAATAAAACCAAACCACCACCTTCTTTATACCTGTTAAAACAACACCAAACCATCACCAAATTTATACCTGTTAAAACAACACCAAACCAACACCTCATTTCTACCTGTTGAAACAACACCAAACCACCATCTCATTTATACCTGTTGAAACAACACCAAACCACCACCTCGTTTATACCTGTTGAAACAACCCAAACCACCACCAAATTTATACCTGTTGAAATAACACCAAACCACCACCTTATTTATACCTGCTGAAACAAAACCAAAACACCACCTTATTTATACGTTTTGAAACAACACCAAACTACCACCAAATTTATACCTGTTGAAATAACACCAAACCACCACCTTATTTATACCTGCTGAAACAAAACCAAACCACCACCTTATTTATACCTTTTGAAACAACACCAAACCACCACTTTATTTATACCTGTTGAAATAAAACCAAACCACCACCTTATTTATACCTGTTGAAACAACACCAAACCATCACCAAATTTATACCTGTTAAAACAACACCAAACCACCACCTTCTTTATACCTGTTGAAATAACACCAAACCACCACCTTATTTATACCTGTTGAAACAACACCAAACCATCACCAAATTTATACCTGTTGAAACTACACTAAACCATCACCAAAATTTATACCTGTTGAAACAACACCAAACCACCACCTCATTTATACCTGTTGAAACAACAGCAAATCACAACCTTATTTATACCTGTTGAAACAACACCAAACCACCACCTTATTTATACCTTTTGAAACAACCCAAACCACCACCTTATTTATACCTGTTAAAATAACACCAAACCATCACCAAATTTATACCTGTTGAAACAACACCAAACCACCACAAAGTTTATACCTGTTGAAACAACACCAAACCATCACCAAATTTATACCTGTTGAAACAGCACCAAATCACCACCTTCTTTATACCTGTTGAAACAACCCAAACCATCACTTTATTTATACCTGTTAAAACAACACCAAACCACCACCATATTTATACCTGTTGAAATAACACCAAAACATCACCAAATTTATACCTGTTGAAACAACACCAAACCACCACCTTATTTATACCTGCTGAAACAACACCAAGCCACCACCTTATTTATACCTGTTGAAACAACACCAAACCACCACCTCATTTATACCTGTTGAAAAAAGACCAAGCCACCACCTCATTCATACCTTTTGAAACAACCCAAACCACCACCTTATTTATACCTATTCAAATAACACCAAACCATCACCAAATTTATACCTGTTAAAACAACACCAAACCACCACCTTATTTATACCGTTTGAAACAACCCAAACCACTACCTTATTTATTCCTTTTGAAACAACCCAAATCACCACCTTATTTATACCTGTTAAAATAACACCAAACCATCACCAAATTTATACCTGTTGAAACAACACCAAACCACCATAAAGTTTATACCTGTTGAAACAACACCAAGCCATCACCAAATTTATACCTGTTGAAACAGCACCAAACCACCACCTTCTTTATACCTGTTGAAACAACCCAAACCATCACTTTATTTATACCTGTTAAAACAACACCAAACCACCACCTTATTTATACCTGTTGAAATAACACCAAACCATCACCAAATTTATACCTGTTGAAACAACACCAAACCACCACCTTATTTATACCTGTTGAAACAACACCAAGCCACCACCTCATTCATACCTTTTGAAACAACCCAAACCACCACCTTATTTATAACTATTGAAATAACACCAAACCATCACCAAATATATACCTGTTGAAACAACACCAAATCACCACCTCATTTATACCTGTTGAAACAACACCAAACCACCACAAAGTATATACCAGTTGAAACAACACCAAACCATCACCTTATTTATATCTGTTGAAATAACACCAAACCACCACCTTATTTATACCTGTTGAAACAACACCAAAGCATCACCAAATTTATACCTGTTAAAACAACACCAAACCACCACCTCATTTATACCTGTTGAAACAACACCAAACCACCACCTCATTTATACCTGTTGAAATAACACCAAACCACCACCTTATTTATACCTGTTGAAACAACACCAAACCACCACCTTATTTATACCTGTTGAAATAAACCAAACCATCACTTTATTGATACCTGTTGAAATAAAACCAAACCACCACCTTCTTTATACCTGTTGAAACAACACCAAATCATCACCAAATTTATACCTGTTAAAACAACACCAAACCACCACCTCATTTCTACCTGTTGAAACAACACCAAACCACCACCTCATTTATACCTGTTGAAACAACACCAAACCACCACCTCATTTATACCTGTTGAAACAACCCAAACCACCACCAAATTTATACCTGTTGAAATAACACCAAACCACCACCTTATTTATACCTGCTGAAACAAAACCAGACCACCACCTTATTTATACGTTTTGAAACAACACCAAACCACCACCAAATTTATACCTGTTGAAATTACACCAAACCACCACCTTATTTATACCTGCTGAAACAACACCAAACCACCACTTTATTTATACCTGTTGAAATAAAACCAAACCACCACCTTATTTATACCTATTGAAACAATACCAAACCATCACCAAATTTATACCTGTTGAAACAACACCAAAACACCACCTCATTTATACCTGTTGAAACAACAGCAAATCACAACCTTATATATACCTGTTGAAACAACACCAAACCACCACCTTATTTATACCTGTTGAAACAACACCAAATCACCACCTCATTTATACCTGTTGAAAAAAGACCAAGCCACCACCTCATTCATACCTTTTGAAACAACCCAAACCACCACCTCATTTATACCTGTTGAAACAACACTAAACCACCACCTTATTTATACCGTTTGAAACAACCCAAACCACCACCTTATTTATACCTTTTGGAGCAACCCAAACCACCACCTTATTTATACCTGTTAAAATAACACCAAACCATCACCAAATTTATACCTGTTGAAACAGCACCAAGCCACCACCTTCTTTATACCTGTTGAAACAACCCAAACCATCACTTTATTTATACCTGTTAAAACAACACCAAACCACCACCTTATTTATACCTGTTGAAATAACACCAAACCATCACCAAATTTATGCCTGTTGAAACAACACCAAACCACCCCTTATTTACACCTGTTGAAACAACACCAAACTACCACAAAGTTTATACCTGTTGAAACAACACCAAACCATCACCTTATTTATACCTGTTGAAATAACACCAAACCACCACCTTATTTATACCTTTTGAAATAAACCAAACCATCACTTTGTTTATACCTGTTGAAATAAAACCAAACCACCACCTTCTTTATACCTGTTGAAACAACACCAAACCATCACCAAATTTATACCTGTTAAAACAACACCAAACCACCACCTCATTTATACCTGTTGAAACAACACCAAACCACCACCTCATTTATACATGTTGAAACAACCCAAACCACCAGCAAATTTATACCTGTTGAAATAACACCAAACCACCACCTTATTTATACCTGCTGAAACAAAACCAAACCACCACCTTATTTATACGTTTTGAAACAACACCAAACCACCACCTTATTTATACCTTTTGAAACAACACCAAACCACCACCTTATTTATACCTGCTGAAATAAAACCAAACCACCACCTTATTTATACCTTTTGAAACAACACTAAACCACCACTTTATTTATACCTGTTGAAATAAAACCAAACCAACACCTTATTTATACCTGTTGAAACAACACCAAACCACCACCTTATTTATACCTGTTGAAATAACACCAAACCATCACCGAAACTTATACCTGTTGAAACAACACCAAACCACCACCTCATTTATACCTGTTGAAACAACAGCAAATCACAACCTTATTTATACCCGTTGAAACAACACCAAACCACCACCTTATTTATACCTGTTGAAACAACACCAAACCACCACCTCATTTATACCTGTTGAAACAACACCAAAACACCACCAAATATATACTTGTTGAAACAACACCAAACCATCACCAAATTTATACCTGTTAAAACAACACCAAACCACCACCTCATTTATACCTGTTGAAACAACCCAAACCACCACCTTCTTTATACCTGTTGAAACAACCCAAACCACCACCTTATTTATACCTGTTGTAACAACACCAAATCACCACCTCATTTATACCTGTTGAAACAACAGCAAAACACCACCAAATTAATACCTGTTGAAATAACACCAAACCACCACCTTCTTTATACCTGCTGAAAAAACACCAAATCACCACCTTCTTTATACCTGCTGAAACAACACCAAATCACCACCTTATTTATACCTGTTGAAATAACACCAAACCTCCACCTTATTTATACCTGCTGAAACAACACCAAACCACCACTTTATCTATACCCGTTTAAACAACACCAAACCACCACCTTATTTATACCTGTTGAAATAACACCAAACCACCACCTTATTTATACCTGTTGAAACAACACCAAACCATCACCAAATTTATACCTGTTGAAACAACACCAAACCACCACCTTATTTATACCTGTTGAAATAACCCAAAACATCACTTTATTTATACCTGTTGAAATAACACCAAACCTCCACCTTATTTATACCTGCTGAAACAACACCAAATCACCACTTTATTTATACCTGTTGAAACAACACCAAACCACCACCTCATTTATACCTGTTGAAACAACCCAAACCACCACTTTATTTATACCTGTTGAAATAAAACCAAACCACCACCTTATTTATACCTGTTGAAACAACACCAAACCATCACCAAATTTATACCTGTTAAAACAACACCAAACCACCACCTTCTTTATACCTGTTGAAAAAACACCAAACCATCACCGAAATTTATACCTGTTGAAACAACACTAAACCACCACCTCATTTATACCTGTTGAAAGAAAAGCAAATCACAACCTTCTTTATACCTGTTGAAACAACACCTAACCACCACATTATTTATACCTGTTGAAACAACACCAAACCACCACCTCATTTATACCTGTTGAAAAAAGACCAACCCACCACCTCATTCATACCTATTCAAATAACACCAAACCATCACCAAATTTATACCTGTTGAAACAACACCAAACCACCACCTCATTTATACCTGTTGAAAAAAGACCAAACCACCACCTCATTTATACCTATTCAAATAACACCAAACCATCACCAAATTTATACCTGTTGAAACAACACCAAACCACCACCTCAGTTATACCTGTTGAAAAAAGACCAAGCCACCACCTCATTCATACCTTTTGAAACAACCCAAACCACCACCTTATTTATACCTATTCAAATAACACCAAACCACCACCAAGTTTATACCTGTTAAAACAACACCAAACCACCACCTTATTTATACCTGTTGAAACAACACCAAACCACCACCTTATTTATACTGTTTGAAACAACCCAAACGACCACCTTATTTATACCTTTTGAAACAACCCAAACCACCACCTTATTTATACCTGTTAAAATAACACCAAACCATCACCAAATTTATACCTGTTGAAACAACACCAAACCACCACAAAATTTATACCTGTTGAAACAACACCAAACCATCAGCAAATTTATACCTGTTGAAACAGCACCAAACCACCACCTTCTTTATACCTGTTGAAACAACCCAAACCATCACTTTATTTATACCTGTTAAAACAACACCAAACCACCACCATATTTATACCTGTTGAAATAACACCAAAACATCACCAAATTTATACCTGTTGAAACAACACCAAACCACCACCTTATTTATACCTGCTGAAACAACACCAAGCCACCACCTCATTTTTACCTTTTGAAACAACCCAAACCACCACCTTATTTATAACTATTGAAATAACACCAAACCATCACCAAATATATACCTGTTGAAACAACACCAAATCACCACCTCATTTATACCTGTTGAAACAACACCAAACCACCACAAAGTTTATACCTGTTGAAACAACACCAAACCATCACCATATTTATACCTGTTGAAATAACACCAAACCACCACCTTATTTATACCTGTTGAAACAACACCAAACCACCACCTTATTTATACCTGTTGAAATAAACCAAACCATCACTTTATTTATACCTGTTGAAATAAAACCAAACCACCACCTTCTTTATACCTGTTGAAACAACACCAAACCATCACCAAATTTATACCTGTTAAAACAACACCAAACCACCACCTCATTTCAACCTGTTGAAACAACACCAAACCACCACCTCATTTATACCTGTTGAAACAACACCAAACCACCACCTCATTTATACCTGTTGAAACAACCCAAACCACCACCAAATTTATACCTGTTGAAAAAACACCAAACCACCACCTTATTTATACCTGCTGAAACAAAACCAAACAACCACCTTATTTATACGTTTTGAAACAACACCAAACCACCACCAGATTTATACCTGTTGAAATAACACCAAACCACCACTTTATTTATACCTGTTGAAATAAAACCAAACCACCACCTTCTTTATACCTGTTGAAACAACACCAAACCATCACCAAATTTATACCTGTTAAAACAACACCAGACCACCACCTTATTTATACCTGTTGAAATAACACCAAACCATCACCGAAATTTATACCTGTTGAAACAACAGCAAATCACAACCTTATTTATACCTGTTGAAAGAACACCAAACCACCACCTTATTTATACCTGTTGAAACAACACCAAACCACCACCTCATTTATACCTGTTGAAACAACACCAAAACACCACCAAATATATACTTGTTGAAACAACCCCAAACCACCATCTTATTTATACCTGTTGAAACAACCCCAAACCACCATCATATTTATACTCTGTTGAAATAACACCAAACCAGCACCTCAATTATACCTGTTGAAACAACACCAAGCCACCACCTTCTTTATACCTGTTGAAACAACACCAAACCACCACCTCATTTATAACTGTTGAAACAACACCAAACCACCACCAAATTTATACCTGTTAAAACAACACCAAACCACCACCTCATTTCTACCTGTTGAAACAACACCAAACCACCACCTTATTTATACCTGTTGAAACAACACCCAATCACCACCTCATTTCTACCTGTTGAAACAACACCAAACCACCACCTTATTTATACCTGTGGAAACAACACCAAACCATCACCAAATTTATACCTGTTAAAACAACACCAAACAAACACCTCATTTATACCTGTTGAAACAACCCAAACCACCACATTCTTTATACCTGTTGAAATAACCCAAACCACCACCTTATTTATACCTGTTGAAACAACACCAAATCACCACCTCATTTATACCTGTTGAAACAACAGCAAACCACCACCAAATTTATACCTGTTGAAATAACACCAAACCACTACCTTCTTTATACCTGTTGAAATAACACCAAACCACCAATTTATTTATACCTGCTGAAACAACACCAAATCACCACCTCATTTATACCTGTTGAAACAACACCAAACCATCACCTTATTTATACCTGTTGAAATAACACCAAACCTCCACCTTATTTATACCTGCTGAAACAACACCAAACCACCACTTTATCTATACCCGTTTAAACAACTCCAAACCACCACCTTATTTATACCTGTTGAAATAACACCAAACTACTACCTTATTTATACCTGTTGAAACAACACCAAACCACCAACCTTATTTATACCTGTTGAAATAACCCAAACCATCACTTTATTTATACCTGTTGAAATAACACCAAACCTCCACCTTATTTATACCTGCTGAAACAACACCAAATCACCACTTCATTTATACCTGTTGAAACAACACCAAACCACCACCTCATTTATACCTGTTGAAACAACCCAAACCACCACCAAATTTATACCTGCTGAAACAACACCAAACCACCACCTTATTTATACCTGCTGAAACAACACCAAGCCACCACCTCATTTTTACCTTTTGAAACAACCCAAACCACCACCTTATTTATAACTATTGAAATAACACCAAACCATCACCAAATATATACCTGTTGAAACAACACCAAATCACCACCTCATTTATACCTGTTGAAACAACACCAAACCACCACAAAGTTTATACCTGTTGAAACAGCACCAAACCACCACCTTCTTTATACCTGTTGAAACAACCCAAACCATCACTTTATTTATACCTGTTAAAACAACACCAAACCACCACCATATTTATACCTGTTGAAATAACACCAAAACATCACCAAATTTATACCTTTTGAAACAACACCAAACCACCACCTTATTTATACCTGCTGAAACAACACCAAGCCACCACCTCATTTTTACCTTTTGAAACAACCCAAACCACCACCTTATTTATAACTATTGAAATAACACCAAACCATCACCAAATATATACCTGTTGAAACAACACCAAATCACCACCTCATTTATACCTGTTGAAACAACACCAAACCACCACAAAGTTTATACCTGTTGAAACAACACCAAACCATCACCATATTTATACCTGTTGAAATAACACCAAACCACCACCTTATTTATACCTGTTGAAACAACACCAAACCACCACCTTATTTATTCCTGTTGAAATAAACCAAACCATCACTTTATTTATACCTGTTGAAATAAAACCAAACCACCACCTTCTTTATACCTGTTGAAACAACACCAAACCATCACCAAATTTATACCTGTTAAAACAACACCAAACCACCACCTCATTTCTACCTGTTGAAACAACACCAAACCACCACCTCATTTATACCTGTTGAAACAACACCAAACCACCACCTCATTTATACCTGTTGAAACAACCCAAACCACCACCAAATTTATACCTGTTGAAAAAACACCAAACCACCACCTTATTTATACCTGCTGAAACAAAACCAAACAACCACCTTATTTATACGTTTTGAAACAACACCAAACCACCACCAGATTTATACCTGTTGAAATAACACCAAACCACCACTTTATTTATACCTGTTGAAATAAAACCAAACCACCACCTTCTTTATACCTGTTGAAACAACACCAAACCATCACCAAATTTATACCTGTTAAAACAACACCAGACCACCACCTTATTTATACCTGTTGAAATAACACCAAACCATCACCAAATTTATACCTGTTGAAACAACAGCAAATCACAACTTTATTTATACCTGTTGAAAGAACACCAAACCACCATCTTATTTATACCTGTTGAAACAACCCCAAACCACCATCATATTTATACTCTGTTGAAATAACACCAAACCAGCACCTCAATTATACCTGTTGAAACAACACCAAGCCACCACCTTCTTTATACCTGTTGAAACAACACCAAACCACCACCTCATTTATAACTGTTGAAACAACACCAAACCACCACCAAATTTATACCTGTTAAAACAACACCAAACCACCACCTCATTTCTACCTGTTGAAACAACACCAAACCACCACCTTATTTATACCTGTTGAAACAACACCCAATCACCACCTCATTTCTACCTGTTGAAACAACACCAAACCATCACCAAATTTATACCTGTTAAAACAACACCAAACAAACACCTCATTTATACCTGTTGAAACAACCCAAACCACCACATTCTTTATACCTGTTGAAACAACCCAAACCACCACCTTATTTATACCTGTTGAAACAACACCAAATCACCACCTCATTTATACCTGTTGAAACAACAGCAAACCACCACCAAATTTATATCTGTTGAAATAACACCAAACCACCACCTTCTTTATACCTGTTGAAATAACACCAAACCACCAATTTATTTATACCTGCTGAAAAAACACCAAATAACCACCTTATTTATACCTGCTGAAACAACACCAAATCACCACCTCATTTATACCTGTTGAAACAACACCAAACCATCACCTTATTTATACCTGTTGAAATAACACCAAACCTCCACCTTATTTATACCTGCTGAAACAACACCAAACCACCACTTTATCTATACCCGTTTAAACAACTCCAAACCACCACCTTATTTATAGCTGTTGAAATAACACCAAACTACCACCTTATTTATACCTGTTGAAACAACACCAAACCATCACCAAATTTATACCTGTTGAAACAACACCAAACCACCAACCTTATTTATACCTGTTGAAATAACCCAAACCATCACTTTATTTATACCTGTTGAAATAACACCAAACCTCCACCTTATTTATACCTGCTGAAACAACACCAAATCACCACTTCATTTATACCTGTTGAAACAACAAGAAACCACCACCTCATTTATACCTGTTGAAACAACCCAAACCACCACCAAATTTATACCTGCCTAAACAACACCAAATCACCACTTTATTTATACCTGTTGAAACAACACCAAACCACCACCTTATTTATACCTGCTGAAACAAAACCAAACCACCACCTTATTTATACGTTTTGAAACAACACCAAACCACCACCAGATTTATACCTGTTGAAATAACACCAAACCACCACCTTATTTATACCTGCTGAAATAAAACCAAACCACCACCTTATTTATACCTTTTGAAACAACACCAAACCACCACTTTATTTATACCTGTTGAAATAACACCAAACCTCCACCTTATTTATACCTGCTGAAACAACACCAGATCACCACTTTATTTATACCTGTTGAAACAACACCAAACCACCACCTTATTTATACCTGTTGAAATAACACCAAACCACCACCTTATTTATACCTGTTGAAACAACACCAAACCACCACCTTATTTATACCTGTTGAAATAACCCAAACCATCACCTTACTTATACCTGTTGAAATAAAACCAAACCACCACCTCATTTATACCTGCTGAAACAACACCAAACCACCACCTTATTTATACCAGTTGAAACAACACCAAACCACCACCTCATTTATACCGGTTGAAACAACACCAAAGCACCACTTTATTTATACCTGTTGAAATCAAACCAAACCACCACCTTATTTATACCTGCTGAAACAACACCAACCCATCACCAAATTTATACCTGTTAAAACAACACCCAAGAACCACCTCATTCATACCTTTTGAAACATCCCAAACCACCATCTTATTTATACCTATTGAAATAACACCAAACTATCACCAAATTTATACCTGTTGAAACAACACCAAATCACCACCTCATTTATACCTGTTGAAATAAAACCAAACCACCACCTTCTTTATACCTGTTGAAACAACACCAAATCACCACCTCATTTATACCTGTTAAAACAACACCAAACCACTACCTCATTTCTACCTGTTGAAACAACACCAAACCACCACCTCATTTATACCTTTTGAAACGACACTAAAACACCACCTTATTTATACCTGTTGAAACAACACCAAATCACCACCTCATTTATACCTGTTGAAACAACCCAAATGACCACCTTCTTTATACCTGTTGAAACAACAGCAAACCACCACCAAATTTATACCTGTTGAAACAACCCAAACCACCACCTTATTTATATCTGCTGAAACAAAACCAAACCACCACCTTATTTATACCTGTTGAAACAACACCAAACCACCACCTTATTTATACCTGTTGAAACAACACCAAACCACCACCTCATTTATACCTTTTGAAACGACACCAAAACACCACCTTCTTTATACCTGTTGAAACAACACCAAATCACCACCTCATTTATACCTGTTGAAACAACCCAAACCACCACCTTATTTATATCTGTTGAAATAACACCAAACCACCACCTTCTTTATACCTGCTAAAACAAGCCTAAACCATCAGCTTATTTATACCTCTTGAAACAACCCTAAACCATCACCTTCTTTATACCTGTTGAAACAACACCAAACCACCAACAAATTTATACCTGTTGAAACAACCCCAAACGATTACCTAATTTATACCTGTTGAAACAACACCAAACCACCAGCTTCTTTATACCTGTTGAAACAACACCAAACCATCAACAAAGTTATACCAGTTGTAACAAAACCAAACCACCACCTTATTTATACCTGTTGAAACAAAACTAAACCACCACCTTCTTTATACCTGTTGAAACAAAACCAAACCACCACCTTATTTATACCTGTTGAAACAACAACAAACTACCACCTCATTTATACCTGTTGAAACAACAGCACCCCAACACCTCATGTATACCTGTTGAAACAAAACAAAACCACCACCTCATTTATACCTGTTGAAATAACACCAAACCACCACCTTGTTTATACCTGTTGAAACAACACCAAACCATCACCAAATTTATACCTGTTGAAACAACCCCAACCCACCACCTTATTTATACCTGTTGAAAAAACACCAAACCACCACCTTATTTATACCTGTTGAAACAACACCAAACCATCACCTTCTTTATACCTGTGGAAACAACACCAAACCACCACCTTATTTAAACCTGTTGCAACAACACCACACCACCATCTTATTTATACCTGTTGTAATAACCCCAAACCACCACCTTATTTATACCTGCTGAAACAACCCCAAGGCACTACTTCATTTATACCTGTTGAAATAACAACAAACCGCAACCTAATTACACCTGTTGAAACAACACCAAACCACACCTTATTTATACCTGTTCAAAACAACACCAAACCATCACCAAATTTATACCTGCTGAAACAACACCAAACCACCACCTCATTTATACCTGTTGAAATAACACCAAAACACCACCTTATTTATACCTGCTGAAACAACCCAAACTACCACCTTATTTATACCTTCTGAAACAAGCCCAACCCACCGCCTTATTTATACCTGCTGAAACAACCCCAAACCACCACCTTCTTTATACCTTCTGAAACAACCCCAACCCACCACCTTCTTTATACCTTCTGAAAAAACACCAACAAACCACCCTATTTATACCTGTTGAAACAACACCAAAACACCACGTTATTTATACATGTTGAAACAACAACAAACTACCACCTCGTTTATACCTGTTGAAACAACACCAAACCACCACCTTCTTTATACCTGTTGAAACAACACCAAACCACCACCTCATTTATACCTGTTGAAACAACACCAAACCATCAACAGATTGATACCTGTTGAAACAACACCAAACCACCACCTTACTTATACCTGTTGAAACAACACCAAATTTATACCTGTTGAAACAGCACCAAACGACCACCTTATTTATACCAGTTGAAACAACACCAAACCACCACCTTATTTATACCTGTTGAAACAAAACCAAACCACCACCTTATTTATACCTGTTGAAACAACACCAAACCACCACCTCATTTATACCTGTTGAAACAACACCAAACCACCACCTTCTTTATACCTGTTGAAACAAAACCAAACCACCACCTTCTTTATACCTGTTGAAATAACACCAAACCACCACCTCATTTATACCTGTTGAAATAACACCAAACCACCACCTTGTTTATACCTGTTGAAACAACACCAAACCATCAGCAAATTTATACCTGTTGAAACAACACCAAACCATAACCAAATTTATATCTGTTGAAACAACACCAAACCACCACGTCATTTATGCTTGATGAAACAACACCAAACCACAACCTTCTTTATACCTGTTGAAATAACATGAAACCACCACCCTATTTATACCTGTTGAAACAACATCAAACCACCACCAAATGTATACCTGTTGAAACAACACCAAACGACCACCTTATTTATATCTGTTGGAACAACACCAAACCACCACCTTATTTATACCTTCTGAAACAACCCCAACACACCACCTTATTTATACCTGTTGAAACAACACCAAACCACCACGTTATTTATACCTGTTGAAACAACAACAAACTACCACCTCATTTATACCTGTTGAAACAAAACCAATCAACCACCTTATTTATACCTGCTGAAACAACACCACCCCACCACCTCATTTATACCTGTTGAAACAAAACCAAACCACCACCTTCTTTATACCTGTTGAAACAACACCAAACCACCACCTTATTTATACCTGTTGTAACAACACCAAACCATAACCAAATTTATACCTGTTGAAACAGCACCAAACGACCACCTTATTTATACCAGTTGAAACAACACCAAACCATCAACAAATTCATCCCAGTTGAAACAACACCAAACCACCACCTCATTTATACCTGTAGAAATAACACCAACCCACCACCTTGTTTATACCTGTTGAAACAACACCAAACCATAACCAAATTTATACCTGTTGAAACAACCCCAACCCACCACCTTATTTATACCTGTTGAAAAAACACCAAACCACCACCTTATTTATACCTGTTGAAACAACACCTAACCACCACCTTATTTAAACCTGTTGCAACAACACCACACCACCATCTTATTTATACCTGTTGTAATAACCCCAAACCACCACCTTATTTATACTTGCTGAAACAACCCCAAGGCACCACCTCATTTATAAATGTTGAAATAACACCAAACCACACCTTATTTATACCTGTTCAAAACAACACCAAACCATCACCTTCTTTATACCTGTTGAAACAACACCAAACCACCACCTTATTTAAACCTGTTGCAACAACACCACACCACCATCTTATTTATACCTGTTGTAATAACCCCAAACCACCACCTTATTTATACCTGCTGAAACAACCCCAAGGCACTACTTCATTTATACCTGTTGAAATAACAACAAACCGCAACCTAATTACACCTGTTGAAACAACACCAAACCACACCTTATTTATACCTGTTCAAAACAACACCAAACCATCACCAAATTTATACCTGCTGAAACAACACCAAACCACCACCTCATTTATACCTGTTGAAATAACACCAAAACACCACCTTATTTATACCTGCTGAAACAACCCAAACTACCACCTTATTTATACATTCTGAAACAAGCCCAACCCACCGCCTTATTTATACCTGCTGAAACAACCCCAAACCACCACCTTCTTTATACCTTCTGAAACAACCCCAACCCACCACCTTCTTTATACCTTCTGAAAAAACACCAACAAACCACCCTATTTATACCTGTTGAAACAACACCAGACCACCACGTTATTTATACATGTTGAAACAACAACAAACTACCACCTCGTTTATACCTGTTGAAACAGCACCAAACGAACACCTTATTTATACCAGTTGAAACAACACCAAACCACCACCTTATTTATACCTGTTGAAACAAAACCAAACCACCACCTTCTTTATACCTGTTGAAACAACACCAAACCACCACCTCATTAATACCTGTTGAAACAACACCAAACCACCACCTTCTTTATACCTGTTGAAACAAAACCAAACCACCACCTTATTTATACCTGTTGAAACAACACCAAACCACCACCTCATTTATACCTGTTGAAATAACACCAAACCACCACCTTGTTTATACCTGTTGAAACAACACCAAACCATCAGCAAATTTATACCTGTTGAAACAACACAAAACCATCAGCAAATTTATACCTGTTGAAACAACACCAAACCATAACCAAATTTATATCTGTTGAAACAACACCAAACCACCACCTCATTTATGCTTGATGAAACAACACCAAACCACAACCTTCTTTATACCTGTTGAAATAACATGAAACCACCACCCTATTTATACCTGTTGAAACAACATCAAACCACCACCAAATGTATACCTGTTGAAACAACACCAAACGACTACCTGATTTATATCTGTTGGAACAACACCAAACCACCACCTTATTTATACCTTCTGAAACAACCCCAACACACCACCTTATTTATAACTGTTGAAACAACACCAAACCACCACGTTATTTATACCTGTTGAAACAACAACAAACTACCACCTTATTTATACCTGTTGAAAAAACACCAAACCACCACCTTATTTATACCTGTTGAAACAACACCAAACCATCACCTTATTTATATCTGTTGAAACAACACCAAACCAACACCTTATTTAAACCTGTTGCAACAACACCACACCACCATCTTATTTATACCTGTTGTAATAACCCCAAACCACCACCTTCTTTATACCTGCTGAAACAACCCCAAGGCACCACTTCATTTATACCTGTTGAAACAACACCAAACCATAACCAAATTTATATCTGTTGAAACAACACCAAACCACCACCTCATTTATGCTTGATGAAACAACACCAAACCACAACCTTCTTTATACCTGTTGAAATAACATGAAACCACCACCCTATTTATACCTGTTCAAAACAACACCAAACCATCACTAAATTTATACCTGCTGAAACAACACCAAACCACCACCTCATTTATATCTGTTGAAACAACACCAAACCACCACCTCATTTATGCTTGATGAAACAACACCAAACCACAACCTTCTTTATACCTGTTGAAATAACATCAAACCACCACCCTATTTATACCTGTTGAAACAACATCAAACCACCACCAAATATATACCTGTTGAAACAACACCAAACGACCACCTTATTTATATCTGTTGGAAGAACACCAAACCACCACCTTATTTATACCTTCTGAAACAACCCCAACACACCACCTTATTTATACCTGTTGAAACAACACCAAACCACCACCTTATTTATACCTGTTGAAACAACAACAAACTACCACCTCATTTATACCTGTTGAAACAAAACCAAACCACCACCTTATTTATACCTGCTGAAACAACACCACCCCACCACCTCATTTATACCTGTTGAAACAAAACCAAACCACCACATTCTTTATACCTGTTGAAACAACACCAAACCACCACCTTATTTATACCTGTTGAAACAACACCAAACCATAACCAAATTTATACCTGTTGAAACATCACCAAACGACAACCTTATATATACCAGTTGAAACAACACCAAACCATCAACAAATTCATCCCAGTTGAAACAACACCAAACCACCACCTCATTTATACCTGTTGAAATAACACCAACCCACCACCTTGTTTATACCTGTTGAAACAACACCAAACCATAACCAAATTTATACCTGTTGAAACAACCCCAACCCACCACCTTATTTATACCTGTTGAAAAAACACCAAACCACCACCTTATTTATACCTGTTGAAACAACACCTAACCACCACCTTATTTAAACCTGTTGCAACAACACCACACCACCATCTTATTTATACCTGTTGTAATAACCCCAAACCACCACCTTATTTATACCTGCTGAAACAACCCCAAGGCACCACCTCATTTATAAATGTTGAAATAACACCAAACCACACCTTATTTATACCTGTTCAAAACAACACCAAACCATCACTAAATTTATACCTGCTGAAACAACACCCAACCACCACCTCATTTAAACCTGTTGAAACAACACCAAACCACCACCTTATTTATACCTGCTGAAACAACCCAAAATACCCCCTTATTTATACCTTCTGAAACAAGCCCACCCACCACCTTATTTATGCCTGCTGAAACAACCCCAAACCACCACCTTATTTATACCTTCTGAAACAAGCCCCACGCACCACCTTATTTATACCTGCTGAAACAACCCCAAACCACCACCTTATTTATACCTTCTGAAACAACCCCAACCCACGACCTTCTTTATACCTGTTGAAACAACACCAGACCACCACGTTATTTATACCTGTTGAAACAACAACAAACTACCACATCATTTATACCTGTTGAAACAACACCACCTCAACACATCGTTTATACCTGTTGAAACAAAACCAAACCACCACCTTATTTATACATGCTGAAACAACACCACCCCACCACCTTATTTATACCTGTTGAAACAACACCAAACCATCACCTCATTTATACCTGTTGAAATAACACCAAACCACCACCTTATTTATTCCTGTTGAAACAACACCAAACCATCAACAAATTTATACCTGTTGAAACAACACCAAACCACCACCTTATTTATACCTTCTGAAACAAGCCCAACCCACCGCCTTATTTATACCTGCTGAAACAACCCCAAACCACCACCTTCTTTATACGTTCTGAAACAACCCCAACCCACCACCTTCTTTATACCTTCTGAAAAAACACCAACAAACCACCCTATTTATACCAGTTGAAACAAAACGAAACCACCACGTTATTTATACATGTTGAAACAACAACAAACTACCACCTCGTTTATACCTGTTGAAACAACACCTAACCACCACCTTCTTTATACCTGTTGAAACAACACCAAACCACCACCTCATTTATACCTGTTGAAACAACAACAAACCATCAACAGATTGATACCTGTTGAAACAACACCAAACCACCACCTTACTTATACCTGTTGAAACAACACCAAATTTATACCAGTTGAAACAACACCAAACCACCACCTTATTTATACCTGTTGAAACAACACCAAACCACCACCTTATTTATACCTGTTGAAACAACACCAAACCACCACCTCATTTATACCTGTTGAAACAACACCAAACCACCACCTTCTTTATACCTGTTGAAACAAAACCAAACCACCACCTTATTTATACCTGTTGAAACAACACCAAACCACCACCTCATTTATACCTGTTGAAATAACACCAAACCACCACCTTGTTTATACCTGTTGAGACAACACCAAACCATCAGCAAATTTATACCTGTTGAAACAACACCAAACCATAACCAAATTTATATCTGTTGAAACAACACCAAACCACCACCTCATTTATGCTTGATGAAACAACACCAAACCACAACCTTCTTTATACCTGTTGAAATAACATGAAACCACCACCCTATTTATTCCTGTTGAAACAACATCAAACCACCACCAAATGTATACCTGTTGAAACAACACCAAACGACCACCTTATTTATATCTGTTGGAACAACACCAAACCACCACCTTCTTTATACCTTCTGAAACAACCCCAACACACCACCTTATTTATAACTGTTGAAACAACACCAAACCACCACGTTATTTATACCTGTTGAAACAACAACAAACTACCACCTTATTTATACCTGTTGAAAAAACACCAAACCACCACCTTATTTATACCTGTTGAAACAACACCAAACCATCACCTTATTTATATCTGTTGAAACAACACCAAACCAACACCTTATTTAAACCTGTTGCAACAACACCACACCACCATCTTATTTAAACCTGTTGTAATAACCCCAAACCACCACCTTCTTTATACCTGCTGAAACAACCCCAAGGCACCACTTCATTAATACCTGTTGAAATAACAACAAACCATAACCTAATTATACATGTTGAAACAACACCATACCACATTTTATTTATACCTGTTCAAAACAACACCAAACCATCACTAAATTTATACCTGCTGAAACAACACCAAACCACCACCTCATTTATATCTGTTGAAACAACACCAAACCACCACCTCATTTATGCTTGATGAAACAACACCAAACCACAACCTTATTTATACCTGTTGAAATAACATCAAACCACCACCCTATTTATACCTGTTGAAACAACATCAAACCACCACCAAATGTATACCTGTTGAAACAACACCAAACGACCACCTTATTTATATCTGTTGGAACAACACCAAACCACCACCTTATTTATACCTTCTGAAACAACCCCAACACACCACCTTATTTATACCTGTTGAAACAACACCAAACCACCACGTTATTTATAACTGTTGAAACAACAACAAACTACCACCTCATTTATACCTGTTGAAACAAAACCAAACCACCACCTTATTTATACCTGCTGAAACAACACCACCCCACCACCTCATTTATACCTGTTGAAACAAAACCAAAACACCACCTTCTTTATACCTGTTGAAACAACACCAAACCACCACCTTATTTATACCTGTTGAAACAACACCAAACCATAACCAAATTTATACCTGTTGAAACAGCAGCAAACGACCACCTTATATATACCAGTTGAAACAACACCAAACCATCAACAAATTCATCCCAGTTGAAACAACACCAAACCACCACCTCATTTATACCTGTTGAAATAACACCAACCCACCACCTTGTTTATACCTGTTGAAACAACACCAAACCATAACCAAATTTATACCTGTTGAAACAACCCCAACCCACCACCTTATTTATACCTGTTGAAAAAACACCAAACCACCACCTTATTTATACCTGTTGAAACAACACCTAACCACCACCTTATTTAAACCTGTTGCAACAACACCACACCACCATCTTATTTATACCTGTTGTAATAACCCCAAACCACCACCTTATTTATACCTGCTGAAACAACCCCAAGGCACCACCTCATTTATAAATGTTGAAATAACACCAAACCACACCTTATTTATACCTGTTCAAAACAACACCAAACCATCACTAAATTTATACCTGCTGAAACAACACCCAACCACCACCTCATTTAAACCTGTTGAAACAACACCAAACCACCACCTTATTTATACCTGCTGAAACAACCCAAAATACCCCCTTATTTATACCTTCTGAAACAAGCCCACCCACCACCTTATTTATACCTGCTGAAACAACCCCAAACCACCACCTTATTTATACCTTCTGAAACAACCCAAAATACCCCCTTATTTATACCTTCTGAAACAAGCCCCACCCACCACCTTATTTATACCTGCTGAAACAACCCCAAACCACCACCTTATTTATACCTTCTGAAACAACCCCAAACCACCACCTTATTTATACCTTCTGAAACAACCCCAACACACCACCTTATTTATACCTGTTGAAACAACACCAAACCACACCTTATTTATACCTGTTCAAAACAACACCAAATCATCACTAAATTTATACCTGCTGAAACAACCCCAAACAAACCACCTTATTTATACCTGCTGAAACAAACCCAAACCACCACCTTATTTATACCTGCTGAAAGAACCCCAACCCACCACCTTATTTATACCTGTTGAAACAACACCAAACCACCACCTTCTTTATACCTGCTGAAACAACCCAAACTACCACCTTATTTATACTTTCTGAAACAAGCCCAACCCACCACCTTGTTTATACCTGCTGAAACAACCCCAAACCACCACCTTATTTATACCTTCTGAAACAACCCCAACCCACCACCTTCTTTATACCTTCTGAAACAACCCCAACACACCACCCTATTTATACCTGTTGAAACAACACCAAACCACCACGTTATTTATACCTGTTGAAACAAAACCAAACCACCACCTTATTTATACATGCTGAAACAACACCACCCCACCACCTTATTTATACATGCTGAAACAACACCACCCCACCACCTCATTTATACCTGTTGAAACAACACCAAACCACCACCTCCTTTATACCTGTTGAAATAACACCAAACGACCACCTTATTTATACCTGTTGAAACAACACCAAACCATCAACAAATTTATACCTGTTGAAACAACACCAAACCACCACCTTCTTTATACCTGTTGAAACAACACTAAACCATTACCAAATTTATACCTGTTGAAACAACACCAAACCACCACCTCATTTTTGCTTGATGAAACAACTCCAAACCACCACCTTATTTATACCTGTTGAAATAACACCAAACCACCACCCTATTAATACCTGTTGAAACAACATCAAACCACCACCAAATGTATACCTGTTGGAACAACACCAAACCACCACCTTATTTATACCTTCTGAAACAACCCCAACACACCACCTTATTTATAACTGTTGAAACAACACCAAACCACCACGTTATTTATACCTGTTGAAACAACAACAAACTACCACCTTATTTATACCTGTTGAAAAAACTACAAACCACCACCTTATTTATACCTGTTGAAACAACACCAAACCATCACCTTATTTATATCTGTTGAAACAACACCAAACCAACACCTTATTTAAACCTGTTGCAACAACACCGCACCACCATCTTATTTATACCTGTTGTAATAACCCCAAACCACCACCTTCTTTATACCTGCTGAAACAACCCCAAGGCACCACTTCATTTATACCTGTTGAAATAACAACAAACCATAACCTAATTATACATGTTGAAACAACACCATACCACATGATATTTATACCTGTTCAAAACAACACCAAACCATCACTAAATTTATACCTGCTGAAACAACACCAAACCACCACCTCATTTATACCTGTTGAAACAACACCAAACCACCACCTTATTTATACCTGCTGAAACAACCCAAACTACCACCTTATTTATACCTTCTGAAACAAGCCCAACCCACCACCTTATTTATACCTGCTGAAACAACCCCCAAACCACCACCTTATTTATACCTTCTGAAACAACCCCAACCCACCACCTTCTTTATACCTTCTGAAGCAACCCCAAACCACCACCCTATTTATACCTGTTGAAACAACACCAAACCATCAACAAATTTATACCTGTTGAAACAACACCAAACCACCAACTTCTTTATACCTGTTGAAAAAACACCAAACCACCACCTCCTTTATACCTGTTGAAATAAAACCAAACCACCACCTTATTTATTCCTGTTGAAACAACACCAAACCACCACCCTTTTTATACCTGTTGAAACAACATCAAACCACCTCCAAATGTATACCTGTTGAAACAACAACAAACCACCACCTCATTTATACCTGTTGAAATAACACCAAACCACCACCTTCTTTATACCTGTTGAAACAACACCAAACCATCACCAAATTTATACCTGTTGAAACAACCCCAACCCACCACCTTCTTTATACCTGTTGAAACAAAACACAACCACCACCTTCTTTATACCTGTTGAAACAACACCAAAACATCACCTTCTTTATACCTGTTGAAACAACACCAAACCACCACCTTATTTAAACCTGTTGCAACAACACCACACCACCATCTTATTCATACCTGTTGTAATAACCCCAAACCACCACCTCATTTATACCTGCTGAAACAACCCCAAGGCACCACTTCATTTATACCTGTTGAAATAACAACAAACCACAACCTAATTATACCTGTTGAAACAACACCAAACCACACCTTATTTATACCTGTTTAAAACAACACCAAACCATCACTAAATTTATACCTGCTGAAACAACACCAAACCACCACCTCATTTATACCTGTTGAAACAACACCAAACCACCACCTTATTTATACCTGCTGAAACAACCCAAACTACCACCTTATTTATACCTTCTGAAACAAGCCCAACCCACCACCTTATTTATACGTGCTGAAACAACACCACCCCACCACCTCATTTATACCTGTTGAAACAAAACCAAACCACCACCTTCTTTATACCTGTTGAAACAACACCTAACCACCACCTCATTTATACCTGTTGAAATAACACCAAACCACCACATTATTTATATCTGTTGAAACAACACCAAACCATCAACAAATTTATACACGTTGAAACAACACCAAACCACCACCTTATTTATAACTGTTGAAACAACACCAAACCATAACCAAATGTATACCTGTTGAAACAAAACCAAACCACCACCTCATTTATGCTTGATGAAACAACACCAAACCACCACCTTATTTATACCTGTTGAAACAACATCAAACCACCTCCAAATGTATACCTGTTGAAACAACACCAAACGACCACCTTATTTATATCTGTTGGAACAACACCAAACCACCAATTTATTTATACCTTCTGAAACAACCCCAACCCACCACCTTTTTTATACCTTCTGAAACAACCCCAACACACCACCTTATTTACACCTGTTGAAACAACACCAAACAACCACGTTGTTTATACCTGTTGAAACACAACAAACTACCACCTCATTTATACCTGTTGAAACAACACCAAACCACCACCTTATTTATACCTGTTGAAACAAAACCAAACCACCACCTTATTTATACCTGTTGAAACAACACCAAACCACTACCTTATTTTTACCTGTTGAAACAACACCAAACCATCAACAAAATCATCCCTGTTGAAACAACACCAAACCACCACCTCATTTATACCTGTTGAAATAACACCAAACCACCACCTTGTTTATACCTGTTGAAACAACACCAAACCATCACCAAATTTATACCTGTTGAAACAACCCCAACCCACCACCTTATTTATACCTGTTGAAAAAACACCAAACCACCACCTTATTTATACCTGTTGAAACAACACCAAACCATCACCTTATTTATACCTGTTGTAATAACCCCAAACCACCACCTTATTTATACCTGCTGAAACAACCCCAAGGCACTACTTCATTTATACCTGTTGAAATAACAACAAACCACAACCTAATTATACCTGTTGAAACAACACCAAACCACACCTTATTTATACCTGTTCAAAACAACACCAAACCATCACTAAATTTATACCTGCTGAAACAACACCAAACCACCACCTTTTTTATACCTGCTGAAACAACCCCAAACCACCACCTTATTTATACCTGTTGAAACAACAACAAACTACCACCTCATTTATACCTGTTGAAACAACACCACCCCAACACCTCATTTATACCTGTTGAAATAACACCAAACCACCACCTTATTTATACCTGTTGAAATAACACCAAACCACCACCCTATTTATACCTGTTGAAACAACATCAAACCACCACCAAATGTATACCTGTTGGAACAACACCAAACCACCACCTTATTTATACATGCTGAAACAACACCACCCCACCACCTCATTTATACCTGTTGAAACAAAACCAAACCACCAGCTTCTTTATACCTGTTGAAACAACACCAAACCACCACCTCATTTATACCTGTTGAAACAACACCAAACCACCACCTCATTTATACCTGTTGAAACAACACCAAACCATAACCAAATTTATACCTGTTGAAACAACACCGAACCACTACCTTATTTATACCTGTTGAAACAACACCAAACCACCACCTTATTTATACCTCTTGAAACAACACCAAACCACCACCTTATTTATACATGTTGGAACAACACCAAAACACCACCCTGTTTATACCTGTTGAAACAACATCAAACCACCACCAAATGTATACCTGTTGAAACAACACCAAATGACCACCTTATTTATACCTTCTGAAACAACCTCAACCCACCACCTTATTTATATCTTCTGAAACAACCCCAACACACCACCTTATTTATACCTGTTGAAACAACACCAAACCACCACGTTATTTATACCTGTTGAAACAACAACAAACTACCACCTCATTTATACCTGTTGAAACAACACCACCCCAACACCTCATTTATACCTGTTGAAACAAAACCAAACCACCACCTTATTTATACTTGCTGAAACAACACCACCCCACCACCTCATTTATACCTGTTGAAACAAAACCAAACCACCACCTTATTAATACCTGTTGAAACAACAACAAATCACTACCTTCTTTATACCTGTTGAAACAACACCAAACCATCAACAAATTCATCCCTGTTGAAACAACACGAAACCACCACCTAATTTATAACTGTTCAAATAACACCAAACCACCACCTTCTTTATACCTGTTGAAACAACACCAAACCATCACCAAATTTATACCTGTTGAAACAACCCCAAACCACCACCTTATTTATACCTGCTGAAACAACCCCAAGGCACCACTTCATTTATACCTGTTGAAATAACAACAAACCACAACCTAATTATACCTGATGAAACAACACCAAACCACACATTATTTATACCTGTTTAAAACAACACCAAACCATCACTAAATTTATACCTGCTGAAACAACACCAAACCACCACCTCCTTTATACCTGTTGAAACAACACCAAACCACCACCTTATTTATACCTGCTGAAACAACCCAAACTACCACCTTCTTTATACCTTCTGAAACAAGCCCAACCCACCACCTTATTTATACCTTCTGAAACAACACCAAACCACCACCTTCTTTATACCTTCTGAAACAACCCCAAAACACCACCCTATTTATACCTGTTGAAACAACACCAAACCATCAACAAATTTATACCTGTTGAAACAACACCAAACCACCACCTTATTTATACCTGTTGAAACAACACCAAACCACCACCTTATTTATACCTGTTGAAACAACACCAAACCACCACCTTATTTATTCCTGTTGAAACAACACCAAACCATCAACAAATTTATACCTGTTGAAACAACACCAAACCATCAACAAATTTATACCTGTTGGAACAACACCAAACCACCACCTCATTTATGCTTGATGAAACAACACCAAACCACCACCTTATTTATACCTGTTGAAATAACACCAAACCATAACCAAATTTATATCTGTTGAAACAACACCAAACCACCACCCCATTTATGCTTGATGAAACAACACCAAACCACCACCTTATTTATACCTGTTGAAATAACACCAAACCACCACCCTATTTATACCTATTGAAACAACATCAAACCACCACCAAATGTATACCTGTTGAAACAACACCAAATGGCCACCCTATTTATATTTGTTGGAACAACACCAAACCACCACCTTATTTATACCTTCTGAAACAACCCCAACACACCACCTTATTTATACCTGTTGAAACAACAACAAACTACCACCTCATTTATACCTGTTGAAACAACATCACCCCAACACCTCTTTTATACCTGTTGAAACAAAACCAAATCACTGCCTTCTTTATACTTGCTGAAACAACACCACCCCAACACCTCATTTATATCTGTTGAAACAAAACAAAACCACCACCTTATTTATACCTGTTGAAACAACACCAAACCACTACCTTATTTATACCTGTTGAAACAACACCAAACCATCAACAAATTCCTCCCTGTTGAAACAACACCAAACCACCACCTCATTTATACCTGTTGAAACAAAACCAAACCACCACCTTCTTTATACCTGTTGAAACAACACCAAACCACCACCTCATTTATACCTGTTGAAACAACACCAAACCACCACCTCATTTATACCTGTTGAAACAACACCAAACCATAACCAAATTTATACCTGTTGAAACAACACCGAACCACCATCTTATTTATACCTGTTGAAACAACACCAAACCACCACCTTATGTATACCTCTTGAAATAACACCAAACCACTACCTTATTTTTACCTGTTGAAACAACACCAAACCATCAACAAAATCATCCCTGTTGAAACAACACCAAACCACCACCTCATTTATACCTGTTGAAATAACACCAAACCACCACCTTGTTTATACCTGTTGAAACAACACCAAACCATCACCAAATTTATACCTGTTGAAACAACCCCAACCCACCACCTTATTTATACCTGTTGAAAAAACACCAAACCACCACCTTATTTATACCTGTTGAAACAACACCAAACCATCACCTTATTTATACCTGTTGTAATAACCCCAAACCACCACCTTATTTATACCTGCTGAAACAACCCCAAGGCACTACTTCATTTATACCTGTTGAAATAACAACAAACCACAACCTAATTATACCTGTCGAAACAACACCAAACCACACCTTATTTATACCTGTTCAAAACAACACCAAACCATCACTAAATTTATACCTGCTGAAACAACACCAAACCACCACCTTTTTTATACCTGCTGAAACAACCCCAAACCACCACCTTATTTATACCTGTTGAAACAACAACAAACTACCACCTCATTTATACCTGTTGAAACAACACCACCCCAACACCTCATTTATACCTGTTGAAATAACACCAAACCACCACCTTGTTTATATCTGTTGAAACAACGCCAAACCACCACCTTATTTATACCTGTTGAAATAACACCAAACCACCACCCTATTTATACCTGTTGAAACAACATCAAACCACCACCAAATGTATACCTGTTGGAACAACACCAAACCACCACCTTATTTATACATGCTGAAACAACACCACCCCACCACCTCATTTATACCTGTTGAAACAAAACCAAACCACCACCTTCTTTATACCTGTTGAAACAACACCAAACCACCACCTCATTTATACCTGTTGAAACAACACCAAACCACCACCTCATTTATACCTGTTGAAACAACACCAAACCATAACCAAATTTATACCTGTTGAAACAACACCGAACCACCACCTTATTTATACCTGCTGAAACAACACCAAACCACCACCTTATTTATACCTCTTGAAACAACACCAAACCACCACCTTATTTATACATGTTGGAACAACACCAAACCACCACCCTGTTTATACCTGTTGAAACAACATCAAACCACCACCAAATGTATACCTGTTGAAACAACACCAAATGACCACCTTATTTATACCTTCTGAAACAACCCCAACCCACCACCTTATTTATACCTTCTGAAACAACCCCAACACACCACCCTATTTATACCTGTTGAAACAACACCAAACCACCACGTTATTTATACCTGTTGAAACAACAACAAACTACCACCTCATTTATACCTGTTGAAACAACACCACCCCAACACCTCATTTATACCTGTTGAAACAAAACCAAACCACCACCTTATTTATACTTGCTGAAACAACACCACCCCACCACCTCATTTATACCTGTTGAAACAAAACCAAACCACCACCTTATTAATACCTGTTAAAACAACACCAAATCACTACCTTCTTTATACCTGTTGAAACAACACCAAACCATCAACAAATTCATCCCTGTTGAAACAACACGAAACCACCACCTAATTTATAACTGTTCAAATAACACCAAACCACCACCTTCTTTATACCTGTTGAAACAACACCAAACCATCACCAAATTTATACCTGTTGAAACAACCCCAACCCACCACCTTCTTTATACCTGTTGAAACAAAACCAAACCACCACATTATTTATACCTGTTGAAACAACACCAAAACATCACCTTCTTTATACCTGTTGAAACAACACCAAACCGCCACGTTATTTAAACCTGTTGCAACAACACCACACCACCATCATATTTATACCTGTTGTAATAACCCCAAACCACCACCTTATTTATACCTGCTGAAACAACCCCAAGGCACCACTTCATTTATACCTGTTGAAATAACAACAAACCACAACCTAATTATACCTGATGCAACAACACCAAACCACACATTATTTATACCTGTTTAAAACAACACCAAACCATCACTAAATTTATACCTGCTGAAACAACACCAAACCACCACCTCCTTTATACCTGTTGAAACAACACCAAACCACCACCTTATTTATACCTGCTGAAACAACCCAAACTACCACCTTCTTTATACCTTCTGAAACAAGCCCAACCCACCACCTTATTTATACCTTCTGAAACAACACCAAACCACCACCTTCTTTATACCTTCTGAAACAACCCCAACACACCACCCTATTTATACCTGTTGAAACAACACCAAACCATCAACAAATTTATACCTGTTGAAACAACACCAAACCACCACCTTATTTATACCTGTTGAAACAACACCAAACCACCACCTTATTTATACCTGTTGAAACAACACCAAACCACCACCTTATTTATTCCTGTTGAAACAACACCAAACCATCAACAAATTTATACCTGTTGAAACAACACCAAACCATCAACAAATTTATACCTGTTGGAACAACACCAAACCACCACCTCATTTATGCTTGATGAAACAACACCAAACCACCACCTTATTTATACCTGTTGAAATAACACCAAACCATAACCAAATTTATATCTGTTGAAACAACACCAAACCACCACCTCATTTATGCTTGATGAAACAACACCAAACCACCACCTTATTTATACCTGTTGAAATAACACCAAACCACCACCCTATTTATACCTATTGAAACAACATCAAACCACCACCAAATGTATTCCTGTTGAAACAACACCAAATGGCCACCCTATTTATATTTGTTGGAACAACACCAAACCACCACCTTATTTATACCTTCTGAAACAACCACAACACACCACCTTATTTATACCTGTTGAAACAACAACAAACTACCACCTCATTTATACCTGTTGAAACAACATCACCCCAACACCTCATTTATACCTGTTGAAACAAAACCAAATCACTGCCTTATTTATACCTGCTGAAACAACACCACCCCACCACCTCATTTATACCTGTTGAAACAAAACCAAACCACCACCTTATTTATACCTGTTGAAACAACACCAAACCACTACCTTATTTATACCTGTTGAAACAACACCAAACCATCAACAAATTCCTCCCTGTTGAAACAACACCAAACCACCACCTTATTTATACCTGTTGAAACAACACCAAACCACTACCTTATTTATACCTGTTGAAATAACACCAAACCACCACCTTGTTTATAGCTGTTGAAACAACACCAAACCATCACCAAATTTATACCTGTTGAAACAACCCCAACCCACCACCTTATTTATACCTGTTGAAACAACACCAAACCATCACCTTATTTATACCTGTTGAAACAACACCAAACTACCACCTTATTTAAACCTTTTGCAACAACACCACACCACCATCTTATTTATACCTGTTGTAATAACCCCAAACCACCACCTTATTTATACCTGCTGAAACAACCCCAAGGCACCACCTCATTTATACCTGTTGAAATAACAACAAACCACAACCTAATTATACCTGTTGAAAAAACACCAAACCACACCTTATTTATACCTGTTCAAAATAACACCAAACCATCACTAAATTTATACCTGCTGAAACAACACCAAACCACCACCTCATTTATACGTGTTGAAACAACACCAAACCACCACCTTATTTATACCTGCTGAAACAACCCAAACTACCACCTTCTTTATACCTTCTGAAACAAGCCCAACCCACCACCTTATTTATACCTGCTGAAACAACCCCAAACCACCACCTTATTTATACCATCTGAAACAACCCCAACACACCACCTTCATTATACCTTCTGAAACAACCTCCACACACCACCCTATTTATACCTGTTGAAACAACAACAAACTACCACCTCATTTATACCTGTTGAAACAACACCACCCCAATACCTCATTTATACCTGTTGAAACAAAACCAAACCACCACCTTCTTTATACCTGTTGAAACAACACCAAACCAACACCTCATTTATACCTGTTGAAATAACACCAAACCACCACCTTATTTATACCTGTTGAAACAACACCAAACCATCAACAAATTTATACCTGTTGAAACAACACCAAACGACCACCTTATTTATATCTGTTGAAATAACACCGAACCACCACCTTCTTTATACCTGTTGAAACAACACCAAACAACCACCTTATTTATACCTGTTGAAACAACCCTAAACCATCACCTTATTTATACCTCTTGAAACAACCCTAAACCATCACCTTATTTATACCTGTTGAAACAACACCAAACCACCACCTCATTTATACCTGTTGAAACAACCCTAAACCATCACCTTATTTATACATGTTGGAACAACAGCAAACCACCACCTCATTTATACCTGTTGAAACAACCCCAAACGATCACCTAATTTATACCTGTTGAAATAACACCAAACCACCAGCTTCTTTATACCTGTGGAAACAACACCAAACCATCAACAAATTTATACCAGTTGAAACAACACCAAACCACCACCTTATTTATACCTGTTGAAACAAAACCAAACCACCACCTTCTTTATACCTGTTGAAACAAGCCCAACCCACCACCTTATTTATACCTGCTGAAACAACCCCCAAACCACCACCTTATTTATACCTTCTGAAACAACCCCAACCCACCACCTTCTTTATACCTTCTGAAACAACCCCAAACCACCACCCTATTTATACCTGTTGAAACAACACCAAACCATCAACAAATTTATACCTGTTGAAACAACACCAAACCACCAACTTCTTTATACCTGTTGAAAAAACACCAAACCACCACCTCCTTTATACCTGTTGAAACAAAACCAAACCACCACCTTATTTATTCCTGTTGAAACAACACCAAACCACCACCCTTTTTATACCTGTTGAAACAACACCAAACCATCAACAAATTCATCCCTGTTGAAACAACACGAAACCACCACCTAATTTATAACTGTTCAAATAACACCAAACCACCACCTTGTTTATACCTGTTGAAACAACACCAAACCATCACCAAATTTATACCTGTTGAAACAACCCCAACCCACCACCTTCTTTATACCTGTTGAAACAAAACAAAACCACCACCTTATTTATACCTGTTGAAACAACACCAAAACATCACCTTCTTTATACCTGTTGAAACAACACCAAACCACCACCTTATTTAAACCTGTTGCAACAACACCACACCACCATCTTATTCATACCTGTTGTAATAACCCCAAACCACCACCTCATTTATACCTGCTGAAACAACCCCAAGGCACCACTTCATTTATACCTGTTGAAATAACAACAAACCACAACCTAATTATACCTGTTGAAACAACACCAAACCACACCTTATTTATACCTGTTTAAAACAACACCAAACCATCACTAAATTTATACCTGCTGAAACAACACCAAACCACCACCTCATTTATACCTGTTGAAACAACACCAAACCACCACCTTATTTATACCTGCTGAAACAACCCAAACTACCACCTTATTTATACCTTCTGAAACAAGCCCAACCCACCACCTTATTTATACGTGCTGAAACAACACCACCCCACCACCTCATTTATACCTGTTGAAACAAAACCAAACCACCACGTTCTTTATACCTGTTGAAACAACACCTAACCACCACCTCATTTATACCTGTTGAAATAACACCAAACCACCACATTATTTATACCTGTTGAAACAACACCAAACCATCAACAAATTTATACATGTTGAAACAACACCAAACCACCACCTTATTTATAACTGTTGAAACAACACCAAACCATAACCAAATGTATACCTGTTGAAACAAAACCAAACCACCACCTCATTTATGCTTGATGAAACAACACCAAACCACCACCTTATTTATACCTGTTGAACTAACACCAAACCACCACCCTATTTATACCTGTTGAAACAACATCAAACCACCTCCAAATGTATACCTGTTGAAACAACACCAAACGACCACCTTATTTATATCTGTTGGAACAACACCAAACCACCAATTTATTTATACCTTCTGAAACAACCCCAACCCACCACCTTTTTTATACCTTCTGAAACAACCCCAACACACCACCTTATTTACACCTGTTGAAACAACACCAAACAACCACGTTGTTTATACCTGTTGAAACACAACAAACTACCACCTCATTTATACCTGTTGAAACAACACCACCCCAACACCTCATTTATACCTGTTGAAACAAAACCAAACCACCACCTTATTTATACCTGTTGAAACAACACCAAACCACTACCTTATTTTTACCTGTTGAAACAACACCAAACCATCAACAAAGTCATCCCTGTTGAAACAACACCAAACCACCACCTCATTTATACCTGTTGAAATAACACCAAACCACCACCCTGTTTATACCTGTTGAAACAACACCAAACCATCACCAAATTTATACCTGTTGAAACAACCCCAACCCACCACCTTATTTATACCTGTTGAAAAAACACCGAACCACCACCTTATTTATACCTGTTGAAACAACACCAAACCATCACCTTATTTATACCTGTTGTAATAACCCCAAACCACCACCTTATTTATACATGCTGAAACAACCCCAAGGCACCACTTCATTTATACCTGTTGAAATAACAACAAACCACAACCTAATTATACCTGTTGAAACAACACCAAACCACACCTTATTTATACCTGTTCAAAACAACACCAAACCATCACTAAATTTATACCTGCTGAAACAACACCAAACCACCACCTTTTTTATACCTGCTGAAACAACCCCAAACCACCACCTTATTTATACCTGTTGAAACAACAACAAACTACCACCTCATTTATACCTGTTGAAACAACACCACCCCAACACCTCATTTATACCTGTTGAAATAACACCAAACCACCACCTTGTTTATATCTGTTGAAACAACGCCAAACCACCACCTTATTTATACCTGTTGAAATAACACCAAACCACCACCCTATTTATACCTGTTGAAACAACATCAAACCACCACCAAATGTATACCTGTTGGAACAACACCAAACCACCACCTTATTTATACATGCTGAAACAACACCACCCCACCACCTCATTTATACCTGTTGAAACAAAACCAAACCACCACCTTCTTTATACCTGTTGAAACAACACCAAACCACCACCTCATTTATACCTGTTGAAACAACACCAAACCATAACCAAATTTATACCTGTTGAAACAACACCGAACCACCACCTTATTTATACCTGTTGAAACAACACCAAACCACCACCTTATTTATACCTCTTGAAACAACACCAAACTACCACCTTATTTATACATGTTGGAACAACACCAAACCACCACCCTGTTTATACCTGTTGAAACAACATCAAACCACCACCAAATGTATACCTGTTGAAACAACACCAAATGACCACCTTATTTATACCTTCTGAAACAACCCCAACCCACCACCTTATTTATACCTTCTGAAACAACCCCAACACACCACCTTATTTATACCTGTTGAAACAACACCAAACCACCACGTTATTTATACCTGTTGAAACAACAACAAACTACCACCTCATTTATACCTGTTGAAACAACACCACCCCAACACCTCATTTATACCTGTTGAAACAAAACCAAACCACCACCTTATTAATACCTGTTGAAACAACACCAAATCACTACCTTGTTTATACCTGTTGAAACAACACCAAACCATCAACAAATTCATCCCTGTTGAAACAACACGAAACCACCACCTAATTTATAACTGTTCAAATAACACCAAACCACCACCTTCTTTATACCTGTTGAAACAACACCAAACCATCACCAAATTTATACCTGTTGAAACAACCCCAACCCACCACCTTCTTTATACCTGTTGAAACAAAACCAAACCACCACATTATTTATACCTGTTGAAACAACACCAAAACATCACCTTCTTTATACCTGTTGAAACAACACCAAACCGCCACCTTATTTAAACCTGTTGCAACAACACCACACCACCATCATATTTATACCTGTTGTAATAACCCCAAACCACCACCTTATTTATACCTGCTGAAACAACCCCAAGGCACCACTTCATTTATACCTGTTGAAATAACAACAAACCACAACCTAATTATACCTGATGAAACAACACCAAACCACACATTATTTATACCTGTTTAAAACAACACCAAACCATCACTAAATTTATACCTGCTGAAACAACACCAAACCACCACCTCCTTTATACCTGTTGAAACAACACCAAACCACCACCTTATTTATACCTGCTGAAACAACCCAAACTACCACCTTCTTTATACCTTCTGAAACAAGCCCAACCCACCACCTTATTTATACCTTCTGAAACAACACCAAACCACCACCTTCTTTATACCTTCTGAAACAACCCCAACACACCACCCTATTTATACCTGTTGAAACAACACCAAACCATCAACAAATTTATACCTGTTGAAACAACACCAAACCACCACCTTATTTATACCTGTTGAAACAACACCAAACCACCACCTTATTTATACCTGTTGAAACAACACCAAACCACCACCTTATTTATTCCTGTTGAAACAACACCAAACCATCAACAAATTTATACCTGTTGAAACAACACCAAACCATCAACAAATTTATACCTGTTGGAACAACACCAAACCACCACCTCATTTATGCTTGATGAAACAACACCAAACCACCACCTTATTTATACCTGTTGAAATAACACCAAACCATAACCAAATTTATATCTGTTGAAACAACACCAAACCACCACCTTATTTATGCTTGATGAAACAACACCAAACCACCACCTTATTTATACCTGTTGAAATAACACCAAACCACCACCCTATTTATACCTATTGAAACAACATCAAACCACCACCAAATGTATACCTGTTGAAACAACACCAAATGGCCACCCTATTTATATTTGTTGGAACAACACCAAACCACCACCTTATTTATACCTTCTGAAACAACCCCAACACACCACCTTATTTATACCTGTTGAAACAACAACAAACTACCACCTCATTTATACCTGTTGAAACAACATCACCCCAACACCTCATTTATACCTGTTGAAACAACACCAAACCACTACCTTATTTATACCTGTTGAAACAACACCAAACCATCAACAAATTCCTCCCTGTTGAAACAACACCAAACCACCACCTCATTTATACCTGTTGAAATAACACCAAACCACCACCTTGTTTATAGCTGTTGAAACAACACCAAACCATCACCAAATTTATACCTGTTGAAACAACCCCAACCCACCACCTTATTTATACCTGTTGAAACAACACCAAACCATCACCTTATTTATACCTGTTGAAACAACACCAAACTACCACCTTATTTAAACCTTTTGCAACAACACCATACCACCATCTTATTTATACCTGTTGTAATAACCCCAAACCACCACCTTATTTATACCTGCTGAAACAACCCCAAGGCACCACCTCATTTATACCTGTTGAAATAACAACAAACCACAACCTAATTATACCTGTTGAAAAAACCCCAAACCACACCTTATTTATACCTGTTCAAAATAACACCAAACCATCACTAAATTTATACCTGCTGAAACAACACCAAACCACCACCTCATTTATACCTGTTGAAACAACACCAAACCACCACCTTATTTATACCTGCTGAAACAACCCAAACTACCACCTTCTTTATACCTTCTGAAACAAGCCCAACCCACCACCTTATTTATACCTGCTGAAACAACCCCAAACCACCACCTTATTTATACCATCTGAAACAACCCCAACACACCACCTTCATTATACCTTCTGAAACAACCTCCACACACCACCCTATTTATACCTGTTGAAACAACAACAAACTACCACCTCATTTATACCTGTTGAAACAACACCACCCCAATACCTCATTTATACCTGTTGAAACAAAACCAAACCACCACCTTCTTTATACCTGTTGAAACAACACCAAACCAACACCTCATTTATACCTGTTGAAATAACATCAAACCACCACCTTATTTATACCTGTTGAAACAACACCAAACCATCAACAAATTTATACCTGTTGAAACAACACCAAACCACCACCTTATTTATACCTCTTGAAACAACACCAAACCATAACCAAATTTATACCTGTTGAAACAACACCAAACGACCACCTTATTTATATCTGTGGAAATAACACCGAACCACCACCTTCTTTATACCTGTTGAAACAACACCAAACCACCACCTTATTTATACCTGTTGAAACAACCCTAAACCATCACCTTATTTATACCTGTTGAAACAACCCTAAACCATCACCTTATTTATACATGTTGGAACAACACCAAACCACCACCTCATTTATACCTGTTGAAACAACCCCAAACGATCACCTAATTTATACCTGTTGAAATAACACCAAACCACCAGCTTCTTTATACCTGTGGAAACAACACCAAACCATCAACAAATTTATACCAGTTGAAACAACACCAAACCACCACCTTATTTATACCTGTTGAAACAACACCAAACCATCAAAAAATTTATACCAGTTGAAACAACACCAAACCACCACCTTATTTATACCTGTTGAAACAAAACCAAACCACCACCTTCTTTATACCTGTTGAAACAAAACCAAACCACCACCTTATTTATACCTGTTCAAACAACACCAAACCATCACCAAATTTATACCTGCTGAAACAACACCAAACCACCATCTTATTTTTACCTGTTGAAACAACACCAAACCACTACCTTATTTATACCTGTTGGAACAACACCAAAACACCACCCTATCTATACCTGTTGAAACAACACCAAACCACCAGCAAATTATTACCTGTTGAAACAACACCAAACCACGACCTTCTTTATAGCTGTTGAAACAACACCAAACCACTACCATATTTATACCTGTTGACACAAAACCAAACCACCACCTTATTTATAACAGTTGAAACAACACCAAAACACCACCTTGTTTATACCTGTTGAAACAACACCAAACCACGACCCTATTTATACCTGTTGAAACAACACCAAACCACCACCTTATTTATTCCTGTTGAAACAACCCCAAACCACCACCTTATTTATACCTGTGGAAACAACCCCAAACCACCATCTCATTTATATCTGCTGAACTACCTTTTTTGTTCTTGATGTCATCTGTCTCCAGAACATGTAAATATTTCTATCCCTCTTCAGTGTCAATTTCCTTTATCATCTCACCTGTTGGTACCTGGATTCCGTTGTTTCTGCTCAATTTACTCCTCTTATTATTATTAGTTTATTATTGTTCTTTGAGTCTCAGTCATTGATGTTATTTAACTGGAAAGTTTGTTGAAATTAATATCAAGCCACTACCTGCAGCCTCAGATATTCAGGACGTATCGGAGGGTTCTTGCTGTTCCCAGCAAGCATGCCTTTTGAAGTGTTCCAAAAAGCGGGGCGGGGCCAATTTTCTTTAACCTTCCTTGGAAATTCTTTGAGATAGTACCTAGTGCGCCTATCACAATCGAGACCACCTTGACTTCATGGCAGTTCCAAATCTTTTTGACCTCCCACTTTAAGTCCTGGTATCGGTTAATTTTCTCCCTCTCCTTCTCTTGCACACTCGTGTCGAATGGGCAGGTATTATTATTATTATTATTATTATTATTATTATTATTATAATCATCATCATCACTATGTATATATATATATATATATATATATATATATCATCATTTATCATCATTTCATTTTACGTCCACTTTTTCCCTGCTTACAAGGGTGGGACAGGACCTGATACTGGCTTGATTTCTACAGCTGGATGCCCTTCCTAACACCAACCTCATTTACAGTGAGTACTGGGTGCTTTTTTGCTGTGGCACCTCCACGACCACTTTGCAGTGGAATGATAGGGACCCCAGTCCCTATCATCTCATTTCTACAGCTGAGTAAACTGGAGCAATGTGAAATAAAGTGTCTTGCTCAAGGAAACAACACATCACCCGGTCTGTTATATATAAATATACATAGATTTAAGTTTGATATAATTATTTGCAATATATATATATATATATATATATATATATATATATATATATATATATATATATATATATATTGCAATTAATTCTATCAAACCAAAACCACTGCCAACACATCTTTCTGTGTCAATCTAATAATGAACATTCTATTTGGTCCAGTCGAAGTACATATAGGTATAGACAACAAGTAATTCAACATATGGTGACAGATGCACTATATACACTAGACAAGAAATGCATTTATCAATTATGTATCGATTTACCCAAGTCTACTACCAGTGATATATATATATTTATTCTAATGAAATTCATAGACATATCATCTCTGAAATAAGTAAATTAAGAATTCATTTATTTTTCTTCCGTTTTTCACACACACGTATGCACATGCACACATGCACATGCATACACACATGCATACAGACACACACATATACATGCATACATACATATATATGCACATACATTCATATATACATACATATGCTCATACATACATGCATATATCAATATATATATACACATGCATACATATAATACATACATAATGCCTGTTTATTTGTTTGATGAGCATGACCATCATTGACAGTTTGATTCATACCTGATTCTTCCTACAAATGTGAGATTGACAGTGACTTTTGAAGCTGACGAGAGACTTATAGAGTTTGCTGCAAAGACTGCAAACTAAATCTGTGGTTTTGGCTTGATAGTCAAAATCTTTTAATAGGTTGTCTATATGACTGCTGAAGTGGCTTTGGAGTCCTGCATGAGACAAGCATATTTGGCCACACTCATGTCAAACAAACTAAGGAATAGCTGAGTCTACTTCAGCTCCCATGTGAGCAGTTCTTTTGCCCAGCAACATCCTTTGTATATTTTTCTCCACTTGTTTCAGCTGTCTATACTTCCCAGTTGTGAAGGTCAAGATCGAATTGTGACAGCAAGTCTTTGACACAGTTCTTGAATCATTTATTTTATTTCTGCTGAGTCCTTTTCCCTTCAGCCAGCTCTCAGAAAATCATCTACTTGGGGATACGACTATCATCCAGCTGTATCAGATGTCCTGCCCAGTGAAGGCAGTTCTTGTATATATGAGCATACATACATACATACATGGTGGCTGCCAACTCGTTTTCGAGTACGGCCACTACTTTATATCCATGTAGGAGAACCTCTACCGATGCGCTGAACGAGTGTGACTTTTTAGTCCAGCCAGTGACTTGAAAACTCTGGTACAAACACTACACTTGTGACAATTACTGACACATAGTGCTGGGCCCATGGTACCATGTGACGACAAGTGCAGAGAGATCTCCAGATATAAAGCAACGCCTGTGCGGTGAAGCTTTTATAGTGAGCAAAGGCACTGCACAAAGCCAGTCCCACTCTCTTAACCCAGTCCCACTCTCTTAACCAAGATGATATTTACCAAAAAGAAGAACAAGTCAACATCATTGGATACCATCAGGGTTGCAGGTGTTATATCAGAGTTTTCCCTCTCCTAGAATTCTGCCTTGACAACGGCTAAGGGGTCATCTCTCCCGGTGATTTTGGATGGCCATTGACTCTTAAGAGCTCCTTTGCCCTTTGACAGGTTTTGTTTTTAGTCCTGAAGGATGTCCAAAGTCACCCTCCTCACCAAGAAACCTTGGTGGGGTTGTAGCAGTGAATAAAATGTATTTTCCTTCTGCGGAGGAATGGTGTTACGGAGGTAAGTTGGCTGAAGTGTGAGCCAATCAAAACCTTCGGCGCACTAATTCGACTGTCCAGAACTACGTCACCAGTGTGAGCGGAGGTGACCAAGAGAGTCATTAGTCTACACGCACCTCTCTTATCGACAAGACCAGGCTACACTCATCGCTGCTAACAACATCTCCATCTTGCAATGAAGCGGACCAAGCTACATCCTACACATGTAGATACGACCTGTACCTAATGTATCCGTTCAACATGTACGACTAATAAATAGAGTTACAACATCGATAATGGATTTAGTCAATGTTCTAAATGCCTTCTGATCTCTATTATGTATATTAAGAATTGACCCTAAAACCTGTTATAAATGGTGACCCCGACGTGATACGATACAACAAATCACATTATAAATGGTGACCCGAACGTTTAAGGACATCAACACAGAAGAAACCACATCTTTCCGTTGCAACGAACACATCAACATTTCGCATCCCCCCCAAAAAAAGAAAAAACAAAGCCACTCGCCTTTTCTCGGGGTATGTACGCGATTAGCGTGAGTCCTAATATGTATTTGATATATTGTCTTATTGTTACTAAATCTGCACATCACACCTTCACTTTCTAACATCACCGAACACATGCGTTAATACAAAAATCTTATTTTTTCCTCTCAATTTCTGATTGGGCGACGCTATATAAAAAAAAAAAAAACTGTTGATGCTGATAGCCGGTCAGAGCAAGATGGCCGACTTCCGTCTTCTTCAGCTGTTTTCCCGCCAAAACGACGGAGGCAACGCCATTTTGAAAAGTACACAAAAAAAAAAAATAATAGGACAAAGATAAATCATAATTTTTTTTTTTAAAGCTTGACGTTTTTCCCTCCAACATTGTTTTTGATATATTTTTCTTTTTCTGTCCTTCACTCGGATTATATTTTTTCTTGGCCTGAATTTTCACTTTTGTCTCGGTGACAAGTGCAGAGTTGTCCTTTCTTTGCCCTTTGCTTTTACATCAGTATACACAATGGGTAGCACTTCATTGCCACCGTTTACCGGTGACGTCACTGTCTGGTTCGCCCAGATAGAAGCACATTTCACAGCGAATAACATCACCAGTGACCACAGACAGTTAAATCTCCTGTTAAGCGCTTTTCCAGCGTCATTGACGTCGGTCGTCAAAGACTTAATTACCGATCCTCGCCCTGGGGCCTCCTATGAGAGCGTGAAGCTCGAAGTGTTGCGGCGGACCACATTGTCTGCAGAAAAAAAATTTCAGACACTCGTCAATGACGAACATTTGGGTGATCGGACGCCCACACAACTACTGCGTCGGATGAGAGAGCTGGCGGAAGATGCCCCAGCTGACAGTGCCCTCCTTAGACAGCTTTTTGTCTCAAGGCTACCCCCCGGAGTTCAGGCGATCTTAGCGCCCATGATGGAGGCTGCTCCTGTCGACCAGCTAGCGGCTTCGGCCGACAGGGTTATGAGTGTCATCGGACACCCAGCCTCATTTGCCCCCTTCCAGGCACCTCAGCCACCGACTGCGGTCAATCCGTTCTCTCCTGCCTCCTTCCAGGCACCTCAGCCACCGACTGCGGTCAATCCGTTCTCTCCTGCCTCCTTCCAGGCACCTCAGCCACCGACTGCGGTCAATCCGTTCTCTCCTGCCTCCTTCCAGGCACCTCAGCCACCGGCTGCGGTCAATCCGTTCGCTCCTGTCTCCTTTCAGGCACCTCAGCCACCGGCTGCGGTCAATCCGTTCTCTCCTGCCTCCTTCCAGGCACCTCAGCCACCGGCTGCGGTTATTCCGTTCGCTCCTGTCTCCTTTCAGGCACCTCAGCCACCGGCTGCGGTCAATCCGTTCTCTCCTGCCTCCTTCCAGGCACCTCAGCCACCGACTGCGGTCAATCCGTTCTCTCCTGCCTCCTTCCAGGCACCTCAGCCACCGACTGCGGTCAATCCGTTCTCTCCTGCCTCCTTCCAGGCACCTCAGCCACCGGCTGCGGTCAATCCGTTCGCTCCTGTCTCCTTTCAGGCACCTCAGCCACCGGCTGCGGTCAATCCGTTCTCTCCTGCCTCCTTCCAGGCACCTCAGCCACCGGCTGCGGTTATTCCGTTCGCTCCTGTCTCCTTTCAGGCACCTCAGCCACCGGCTGCGGTCAATCCGTTCTCTCCTGCCTCCTTCCAGGCACCTCAGCCACCGACTGCGGTCAATCCGTTCTCTCCTGTCTCCTTCCAGGCACCTCAGCCACCGGCTGCGGTCAATCCGTTCGCTCCTGTCTCCTTCCAGGCACCTCAGCCACCGACTGCGGTCAATCCGTTCGCTCCTGTCTCCTTCCAGGCACCTCAGCCACCGACTGCGGTCAATCCGTTCGCTCCTGTCTCCTTCCAGGCACCTCAGCCACCGACTGCGGTCAATCCGTTCTCTCCTGCCTCCTTCCAGGCACCTCAGCCACCGGCTGCGGTCAATCCGTTCGCTCCTGTCTCCTTCAATGTATCCCAGCCACCGGCTGCGGTCAATCCGTTCGCTCCTGCCTCCTTCCAGGCACCTCAGCCACCGACTGCGGTCAATCCGTTCTCTCCTGCCTCCTTCCAGGCACCTCAGCCACCGGCTGCGGTCAATCCGTTCGCTCCTGCCTCCTTCCAGGCACCTCAGCCACCGACTGCAGTCAATCCGTTCTCTCCTGTCTCCTTCCAGGCATCTCAGCCACCAGCTGCGGTCAATCCGTTCGCTCCTGTCTCCGTCAATGTATCCCAGCCGCCGACTGCGGTCGCTTCCTTCACTCCAGCGGCTGCCAGTTATACCGACCAGTCACTTGCAAATGCAGCAATGCTGCAAGCAATAGAGCAGCTAACCAAGGAAGTGAGAAAACTAAGCACTCACAGGGCTCATTCGCCCAGACGCCGTTTCCAGAGCCGTTCACCCTCGCCACGACGCCGTCACACAAGCAGTTCAGGTTTGTGTTACTACCACAGCCGTTTTGGCGCAGCAGCATGCTCCTGTAAACAGCCTTGTACATTTTCAGACCAGGGAAACAGATTTCAGGAGACCTGAGCACGGCACAGTCTCCTCTGACCCTCCCTAATAACCATGTGTTTTTCATCACAGACACTGAGTCGCAAGCACGTTGTCTGATCGACACCGGCGCGGCTTGTAGCATTTGGCCGCTAAAACTTCTCAAAGAGAAGCCCCAACTCTCAACCGTCTCTCTGCAAGCAGTAAACCAGTCACCGATCCCCACGTACGGTCAGATTTCTCGTTCTTTGAACCTGGAATTGCGTAGAGATTTCACGTGGATCTTCACTGTTGCTGATCTGCCTTACCCCATCCTAGGCTCAGATTTCCTGCACCACTATAACTTGATAGTGGATATGCGCAGACGCCGGTTGTTGGATGCCAACACAGAACTGTCTGTGCCGGGTACCAGATCGACTGTCTCGTCGGTCAGCCTGGTCTTCTTTATCGCTGCTACAGAAGATCCTTACCAATCACTTTTGCATTCCTTCCCGGAATTAACAAATTTGAATTTTGTGATGAGTGAGCCTACTCACTCCACCAAGCACCACATTGAAACATCCGGAGCTCCTGTGTTTTCGCGCCCTCGCCGTCTCTCTGCTGAGAAACTGAAGGCCGCAAAGGCTGAATTCAATCACATGCTGCAGCTCGGGATCATTCGCCCATCCTCAAGCCCGTGGGCCGCACCCTTGCATTTGGTACCAAAGCGTTCCGGTGATTGGCGTCCCACTGGGGACTTTCGCCGGTTAAATGCAATGATGGTACCCGACCGCTACCCGATACCACACATACAGGATTTTGCATCTTCGCTGCATGGATGCAACATATTCTCCAAATTGGATTTGGTCAAAGCATACCACCAAATCCCGGTGAACCCGGCAGACATACCTAAAACTGCAGTAACAACTCCATTTGGAGCGTTTGAATTTTTGACCATGCCTTTCGGTTTGCGAAACGCAGCCAGCACGTTCCAACGATTTATGGATGAAGTTGTGCGCGATTTAGACTTCGTGTACAACTACATCGGCGACATTCTTGTGGCAAGTGCCTCACCTGAGGAACATGTCACTCACCTCCGTCTCCTGTTCGAGAGATTTCAAAAATACCAAGTGAGAATTAATCCAGCAAAATGTGTTTTCGGTGCTTCCTCACTTGTCTTCTTGGGCCATGTCATCAGCCCAGAAGGAATTTCGCCACTACCTGATAAAGTGAAAGCGGTACAAGACCTCCAACCACCCACTTCACTTCGTCAACTACGACATTTCCTTGGGCTACTGAACTATTACAGGCGCTTTATCCCACACTGTGCGGATCTCCTGTCTCCTCTGTCCGACCTGTTACGTAACAGGAAAAAGAAGAACGATTCCATTTCATTGGACACGAATCAGCTAAAAGCCTTCGACGAAGTGAAGCGGAAGCTTGCGGAGACATCACTGCTTGCACATCCTGTGTCTGGTGCCCAGTTTTCACTGGTTGTTGATGCATCAGGCACAGCTGTAGGTGCAGTACTGCAACAAAATCACCAACAACAGTTACAACCTCTTGCCTACTTTTCTAAACAGCTGAAGCCTGCAGAAACACGGTATAGCACATTCGGCCGTGAACTCTTGGCTATGTACCTTGCAGTGAAACACTTTCGGCATTCACTGGAGGGTCGCCAATTTGTTATATACACTGACCACCGTCCGCTTACGTTCGCACTGCGTTCTAAGCCGGACAAATATTCACCTCGCGAAACTCGCCACTTGGACTTCGTTTCGCAATTTACCAGCGATATCCGACACATCTCTGGTGAACAGAATGCGGCGGCAGATGCACTGTCTCGCCTCCCAATTAATTCCCTGTCATCGCCAGCGGAAATCGACCTCCAACGAATGGCCACAGAACAACCACCTCTGGATACTTTGGACCTCTCGTCTTCTGAATTTGCAACTGGCAAATTTGCATATCTGCCTGTGCCCACTTCGGACACACAGATTATCTGCGACACCTCGACAGATGCACCTTGCTCTCTAGTGCCAGTGACTCATCGTCGAGCAGTTTTCGACACCTTGCACGGTCTGGCACACCCTGGAATATCGACCACAGTGAAGCTCATTTCGGCTAGATTCTTCTGGCCTAATATGAGGCGTGACATCACTGCCTGGACACGTTCCTGCCTATCCTGCCAAAAGTCAAAGGTGCACAAACACATCCGCGCACCCCTTGGAACTTTCAGCACTCCAGACGCTCGGTTCAGCCATGTCCATATAGATCTTGTCGGACCATGGCCGGTCAGCCGAGGATTTACATACCTCCTGACCTGCATAGATCGCTTCACACGTTGGCCTGAAGCCATTCCTTTAAGTGACATTTCGGCGGAATCTGTAGCGCGAGCCCTAGTATCGGGTTGGATATCGCGTTACGGAGTTCCAGCCACTATCACCACTGACCGCGGTGGACAATTTGAGTCACACCTTTTCCGAGAGCTTTCAAGGATCCTGGGAATGCAACGCATTCGAACGACCAGCTACCATCCAGCTTCTAACGGAATGATTGAACGCTTCCACTGCCAATTGAAAGCCGCACTGCGCGCTTATCCGGATCAGCAGCGGTGGAGCAAATATGTACCAATTGTCCTCCTGGGCTGTCGTGCAGCCATCAAGGAAGATCTAGGCTACTCTCCTGCCGAGTTGGTTTACGGAGTGCCTATATCTCTGCCTGGTCAGATGTTAGCTCCATTGGACCTACCAGCAACAGACCCAGCTCTGTATGTGAGCAGACTGCAATCATATTTCAGCAATCTTCCGCCTATGCACCCTCGCCAACAGACAATCAAATCTTCGGTCCCGAAAGACATTGCTTCATGGACCCACGTCTTTTTACGAAAGGACGCCGTGAGAGCTCCTCTCATGCCACCTTATACCGGTCCCTATCGCATGCTTGAGCGCACAGATAAGCTATTCACCCTTGACATTGGGGGTAAAAAAGAGACTGTGTCCATTGACAGGGTAAAACGGGCCTATACAGACACTCTCACACAAGAGCCCCATTTTCCCCCCACATACACCTGGCATCAGCCAAGCCACAATACACATATAACATCGCACACACCTACACCTACATATGTCACCACCACACGTAGCGGTCGGCGAGTACATTGGCCCAAGAAGCTTTGCAAGACTCTTTATATATGAACTATGTTATTTACAGCAATCTTCTTGGAGTTTGCTCCGCCCTTGTATTTGTATTAAATGTATGAACTAAGGTGAACATTACACTATTTCTGACTTTCCTGTAATATGAACATTTCTTTATCAGTGATATATTTTATTGTGTTTACTATTATATAGTACTTTTTCTTTCATTCAACTGCTACCCTTATTTCTCTGTCGGCTGTAAGCCTAAGCAGGGGGTGATGTAGCAGTGAATAAAATGTATTTTCCTTCTGCGGAGGAATGGTGTTACAGAGGTAAGTTGGCTGAAGTGTGAGCCAATCAAAACCTTCGGCGCACTAATTCGACTGTCCAGAACTACGTCACCAGTGTGAGCGGAGGTGACCAAGAGAGTCATTAGTCTACACGCACCTCTCTTATCGACAAGACCAGGCTACACTCATCGCTGCTAACAACATCTCCATCTTGCAATGAAGCGGACCAAGCTACATCCTACACATGTAGATACGACCTGTACCTAATGTATCCGTTCAACATGTACGACTAATAAATAGAGTTACAACATCGATAATGGATTTAGTCAATGTTCTAAATGCCTTCTGATCTCTATTATGTATATTAAGAATTGACCCTAAAACCTGTTATAGGGTTGCCAGTTTAGTCGCCAACGACCCGACCATGAGACAGGTTGTACTGGGATACATGTTACCAGTAGCACCAACTGGTGACCTGACAATGCATACATATGTATATACATACACACATACATCCATACACAAACACACACACACACAATGTTGCATGTGTCTTTTTGTGTAAAATCATGTGTTGTGATCACTATGTTTGATTTTGGCAAGGTCATTTTGCCAATAAAAATTACAAGCACTCTTTGATGTTCACTTAGTTATTGTTAGCTAACTTCTTAATCAGCTGGTCAAATACATTGTAACGTTGAAATCAATGCACATCAGAAGCATAGATTCCATTTTGGGTATGGGTTCTATTGGCTGTATGCTCTTCCTTTCACAAACCATTATCCAAAGTGCATTTTATCATGGCACTATTGCTAAAGATGTCCTGTCCAACCATACATTCAGAGATTTCTAGTCATGTACTCAGAATAACTTGGTCTATCTTAGGCTACATGCATTCATACTGCCATGGAAGCTTCATTAGTAAGTGGTAAAGACTGATATAATTGAATATGGTTGAGTGATGGTTGAGTGGCTAATATTAACTTAGGGTCTCATGGAGAAAAGTGAGAAATTGAGAATATAGATTGGTATAATGTTGAACTATAGAAGTGATAGGGAGAAAGCAGTGGGGAGATATACAGACAGATTGATCTTAATTATAGTGGGAAGGATAAGATAAAGGAGGATGGGTGAAGGATTGAATACAGAAAAATCAGATGATGAGAAAGAGAGGGAGTGATAGATATAAGTAGAATGTTAATAATAATTGTTTCTACTTTTGGCACAAGGCCAGCAATTATCCCAGTGTATTACTGGTACTTTATTTTATCGACCCTGAGGCAAAGTTAACCTCGGTGGGATTTGAACTCAGATCACAAAGGGCCGTAACTCTTTGCTACAAAGCATGGCGTCTGACTCTTTACCGATACTGCTAATCCACTGCCCTTGTTAATAATAATGAAAGTGATAAGGTAATGATTAAGAGGAAGGGATTTAATATGGACAGATTAGATTCCCTCTTTTGTTAATCAATCAGTGCAGTATATTGAGTAGTATAGAAGGTAATAAATTAGAGGTGGGGGTAGTAAATAGGGTAGCATATGTAGACTTAACAAACATACAGTGAACAATTTGCCCTATAATATAATTATAGGTCCCAGCCTATATCACCACCATCTCCCTTATTTTAGCAACAGTTTCACCAGTCATCATGGTGCTTTGTTATCTCATTTATGGGGTTCAGCTTCATGAGTTCAACCTTCACTGTATCACTATGTCTTCCTCTGTCTTCCTCTTTTACAGGTTCCTTCTAATTCAAGCAATTTACATTCTTTTAATAACTGGCATCCTCGTCCATATGCCTCATATGACCACCAATACAGTTGTGTCTCATGGCCACTACATCTGAATACTTTTATACATATTTTTCTCTCAACTCATTTACGCTCTGCCATTCAAGCACCTATAGCATTGCACATCCAGCATAACATACTTGCTTCATTTCCTTCCAACCATCTTCGTGCTTCTACGTTGAAGGCCTACATCTCACTATTCTATAGTGTCACACCTTTTACACAAGTATCTCATAATTTGCCTTTCCCACAGCAGAATTTGAAAAGGGAATGCCAAGAGAGAGGAACATATACTGCAGAGCATTTTGAACATCAGCCTCATTTAATATTCAGTTTCATTGCAAGGGTTGGATAGGTCATCACAGACAAAATAAATACTTAATTAGATCTACAAAATTTCGGATAGGATGGCAGCCACATTTCATTTACATAAGCCCCTTCACTCAACAGAGTGAACTGGGTGCATTTTATCATGGCACCAGCATACAGATGTTGTCATATCTTTGACTTAACTAAAGAATCCTCTCAACCTTTTGTTTGGCAAGTTTTCTGTGGCTGGATGCTCTTCCTATCACCAACCACTTTATAGTATATCAGGGGTATTGTGTATGTATGTTTATATATATATTTTCCTTTTCTGTGATATCTCATTTAAATCAAGCTGATGATCCATTTGAAGTGAAACAAATTGTTCTCGGAAATGGTGTATTAACTGTTTGGAACTACTTCTACCAAACTCGTCCCATGGACTGAGTGCTCTACTACTGTGGATATAACCCACCAGTGTCCTACCACTATATATATATATATATATGGTAAATGTAGTTGGTGTTAGGAAGGGCATCCAGCCATAGAAACCCTGCCAGATACAGTCCTATATGAACGAGACATGGTCACCTGATCAATCTTGCCTCAAGTGGGACAATTCCTGTCAAACCCCTGCTAACATGGAAGATAGACGTTAAACGACGATGATGATGATGATGATATCTCTCTCTCTCTCTCTCTCTCTCTCTATATATATATATATATATATATATATATATATATAAACCTAGTCAGTGGGCACCTCTTAATCAAATATACGCCCCCCCCCATCACCCCCTCTCTGTAAAGTTATGTTGGTACCACAACAACCAATCCTAAATAAATGAGGTTGTGTAGGTCTCATGACAAAAAAACACACAGCCCACGCTGTAATGTGGCTATGTAAGTAACAAGGTAAAAACCTCCCAGTCCACACTGTAAACGTGGTTGGTGTTAGGAAAGGCATCCAGCCATAGAAAACCTGCCAGACAGACCCATATGAGCGAGACGACCAATCTTGCCTCAAGTGACACAATTTCCGTCTAAACCCATGCTAGCGTGGAAGATAGACATTAAACGATGATGATGATGATGATGATGATATATATATAGTGTAATAGTTTGCTATTTTCATTGGTAAGATGAGTTAAGCTCAATGCACTTTTTCTACCATTCGTTCTTCAGGAGCGAACATAAACTGGATGAATAAAGGGCAGTTACAGTAGCAGAGCATTTATAATTCAAAATTGAACAAGACCAAGGATTAATATTGTTATTATTTACTGACATTTTGGTTTTTGCTAGGTTTACCCTGACCCTTTCAATTCTTAGTTCTCTTTCCACAACAGGAGTTTCTTCTCGAGCTCTTCCAAATATTTGGCTATAAGAACCAAGTTAGCATACAGAAGTTCCATGCACAGTCATAAACTCCTTTGTTATGCATTGGAAAACTATAATAGATAAGAAGAGACTGAAAACGACTAGATTAGAAACACTTCTAACAAGAGAACAACCTCAGCCTTAAGTGTAGGAATGAGTGAAGGAAGTTTGGCAGAACAATGAAGTATTTATAGAATAGAGTAGCAATGTCCAAGTGATGAGAAAAAGGTTGAAGTTTAGTGGCCAAAACAGATCTAGCGATGAAACATACTTATTATTTTATTCAAGGAATGAAAAGGCACCAGTATTGACACTGGTCCAACATTTAGAACAGTATTCCATACAAAGGCGAATGAGAAACATATAAAGGTGAAGAATCCATTCTAAATAAAGACAATAATAAACTAAAGAAATGTTAAACTTAAAGATTATTTATTTTCTAGTAGAAGAAAATGCATCTTCGTCACCAGAAACAGTAAGCTTTCTACCTTCTACCATTTTATTAAAATGCATAAAGTAGGGCCCAACTTAAAAATTAGACCCATTGTTTCTGCGTGAATGTGTGTGTATGTTTGTGTGAATGCATGTGTATGTTTGTGAGAATGTATATGTGTGTATTTATCAGTGTTTGTGGGTTTATATTTATACACACAAATATATACAATAACAACGATATTAATTCAAATGTAAATACAGGTGTATATAACAATTAGAATGTTCGTATATATATATATATTACAACCCATACCAAACAGTGAGTGTGTTTTATTATATATTTCTGGCAATATTATAACAACATGACCCTCCCCAAATATAACAATATTTGTTTCAAAAGTATCGTCTTCCTGTCTTCCTTCGGTTGCAACGTTTTTCGAAATATTTACTTCTGCATTCACTGATTGATTTTTTTAGTTTCAGAAGATCCCGTTAAGGGTGAAAGCAGCGATTCTTTGCTTAAACTTTAATCTGTTATTTTAATAAATATTTGCTCTATGGTTCTTATATATTTGATATATATTTATCCTTATCGAGCCCTCTTTGGATTTTAGTCTTCAATTTTATTATTACTATATATATATAGTCACAGCGATATATACCTTTCTGCTTCATTTAAAATGTTTATTTTCTTGCAATACTAATTGAAAAGGTATGGTCTAAACTTTTTCAACATAAAGGAGCTATTTCAACTATAGTTGTCGATTTATATATTTTTTATTATAATTTCTTAACTTCTTCAGATAACAATTCACTTTAGTTTGCTAAATTTTAACATGAATGTAAATTGCTTTTGACATTTCACTTATTTGTTTTATTGTTAACTTGAAAGGGTGGGTTGTTTTTTCCACATTTGATCTCTACCTAAAAATGTTTAAATTTTGAAAGGTATAGGAAAAAAGGGAGAAAAAGACGACGCAATGTCGAGGAGCGAAGTACCATGCATAGTATATGGAAGTGCATAATAGCAAAAATCCAGCTTGTATGGGAGAAAATATTAAAATGTCAACAAAGTCCATGATAAATAAATATATAAACAGAATTAAAGTTATTACAAAGAAGAACAATATTGACAGTTGAAGCATCTGATATACTGCATAGAAATACTGACAAAATCTATGGAATATATCAATAGTTTAGAGTGTATATATATATATATATATATATATATATATATATAATATAGAAATGGCTTCTTCAGGACTAGAACTGTTTCATTCAGGAGAAATTATCAGGAAGCAGACTGTCCAAGTAATATGGTGGTATTTATACCTTTTCTGGTGGTAGGAGAGGGTGGTGATTGGGATGGGTGGAGGTCATTGGTTGATGGGTTTAAAGAAAACAGAATTCTTTAAACACTATATTTAGAGTAACAAAGCCAGAAAGAATTCAAGCTACACACACACACATATATATATATGTATATATATATATATTTATTAAAATATATATATATATAGAGGCACATGGCTTAGTGGTTAGAGCATTGGCCTTGCAATCGAAAGGTTGTGAGTTCAATTCTCAGACCGGGTGATGTGTTGTTTCCTTGAGCAAGACACTTTATTTCACATTGCTCCAGTTTACTCAGCTGTAGAAATGAGATGGGGTCCCTATCATTCCACTGCAAAGTGGTCGTGGAGGTGCCATGGCAAAAAAGCACCCAGACTCACTGTAAATGAGGTTGGTGTTAGGAAGGGCATCCAGCTGTAGAAATCAAGCCAGAATCAGTTCCTGTCCCACCCTTGCAAGGAAAAAGTGGACGTAAAATGAAATGATGATGATATATATATATATATATACACACATAGTGATGATGATGATAATAATAATAATATCTGCCCATTCGACACAAGAGTGTAAGAGAAGGAGAGGTTTTGTAGATCTAGTAAGTTGTTTGTTAACTTCGGTGGGGAGATTTTTTAAAGATTCATGGTTAACTTTCCTGGAGAACTTTCTCGCATTCGTCAATGGTGATTGCCAAACTTTCACGGACCTGATGGGAAGAGACCACAACTTGCTCATATAAATATCTGTATGTATATATATATATTTTTTTTTTAAACATGTATACACATACATTCATGTGCACAAATCTTCACACTCACATACTTACTGAAGTACATATGCAAGTGGCTGCATACATACATGGAAACATTTAAACAGACAAATATAGTAAGAATATTTGAATTGATTCGTTCCTTTTTCAAATCTATGAGGAAATAGTTTAAATTTAATTTGAATCACAAATATTCTTTTGTTTGTGTCAGCCTTAATGGATTGAGATTTAGGTGGAAAATATTTTGGCTTCTAAATAGCATTGACTTTTGACTCACAAAAATAATTTATTTATCTTCTTTTTGATGCATTACTAAGTGCCTCATCTATTTTTATAGAAGCACTTTGTTGTATCTCATTCTTCTTTATACCTAATCTTTTCTTCCTGTTCTGTTTAGTCAAATGTCTAGGATTCTTCTGACCTCTAAACTTTTAAAATGGAAGTTTCATACCTATATTTAGAAGTTACCACAGAAATGCTCCACTTTATTTTAGATATTTTACAAACATTTTAAAGAGACGCTAGAGATACATCGTCATTAATTTTGTATTTCTTATTAACTATCAAATTTCTTGAAAAATTTCAATACTTTAGTTTGTTCTTGAAAAGAATATCATTGCCATATATAACAGCTATGAAGACTGAGTATATTTTAACCCTTAGCATTTAAACTGGCCATATCGGGCCGGAATTCTCTCACCTTTTTCTGTTCAAACCATCCATAACTGGCTGCTCATACTGATGTTAAGGTATTGTTCTCAAAATAAATAACATCAAAATCTCATAGATTCGATATGTGAGATAATTATAAAGCATTTACCACAAAAATACAATAGTATATATAGAGTAATGTAAATTCTAAATGGTTAAACCTTAAATTTAAATCACATGGTGGATGCATTTGGCCAAATGTTGTGAGTAGGGCTATACCTCTGACATGATCAAACCAAACAGAAAGTGCAGGAGGTCAATGAGGGCGGGGTCCCTCCAACAGAAGTGAGAAGGCTCTGGATCAGATTAGATTGGATTATTGCCATCATAACAGGGGAAACTTGTATTACATGACTATTACTTCAATATCTTGTCTTTAGAATAGGGTTTTAGACATTTCTTGCTTAAAATGTGGCTAAATCTACAATGATATTAGAATCATACATTAGCTAGAATTATGAATAGGGAAATCTAAATGATAAGATTGAAGAAACAATTGTTTCTACTTTAGACACAAGGCCAGCATTTTGAAGGTGAGGGGAAAATCGATGGTGTTTTATTTTATCAACCTAGTAAGGATAAAATGCAAAACTAACCTTGGTGGGATTTGAACTCAGAAGGTAAAGGGCCGTAACTCTATGCCACGAAGCATGGTGTCCGATGCTCTACCAGAGCAGAATGTCTTAAAATTTGGTAGGGATGAATATAATCTGTTAACTAATTAATATTATATTACTTTTATTTATTTCATAAAATCCAGAGGGAACAAAATTCAAAAGGAATTCTGGTGAAACTTGAACTCAGAATATAAAGGGTTGGTGGAAAATGTTATTGATACCTTCCAAACATAAACAGAAAGACGATTATACAGATCTGTTAAACTGTATAACCTGTGTGGTACATCTGTCTTCATTATTTCATTATTGGAGATTAGTTGGTATGCTGCTAAATCAGTTATAAAATTAGCAACACTCTACAGAATTTGACATTGAAATATAGATTATAAGATTAAAGAGATAATTATAGAGATAAGTTAAAGTGTAAAGTGATGTAGACATCTAAATGATATCACCATGGAGATTTGTTAGCATGATGCTAAATCAATTGTAAATAATTTATTTTTATTTTTATTTGAAATCACACATAACAAGGTGGCAAGTAACAAGCAAGCCCCAAGCAACCCTTAGCAAGCCAGTAATTTTTTGTTGGTGGGGGAAGTGTTATAAAAGAAAGGAAATAAGATGTCTTTGAAATCAAATGCTATCAACAGAAGATTTAAAAATATTAACATCATACCTCTCAGGGAAACAAGGAGGAAGAGAATTCTATAAGGGATTTTTGAGGGGAAAAAAAAAAAGATTAGAAACACTTTTAATAAGAGAGAACAACCACAGTGAAACAATGAGAATTAGTAGAAAGACAAGATATTTGATTAGCAGCCTTAAGTGTAGGTTTGAGTGAAGAAAGTTTGGCAGAACAACGAAGTATTTCTAGAATAGAGTAGCAATGTCAAAGTGATGAGAAAAGGGTTGAAGTTTAATGGCCAAAACAGATCTAGCGATGTCTGAAAAACACTTTTAAATTCAATCTAAGATACATTAGCAGGAAGTGAAATTTAAAAAATATAATATTGTTTATTAGCTTATTTAGAAAAGGAATCATGGCAGGACCTTTGAAACTAATGGTAAGTAACTATTTTTAAACAGAAAACTTGGCCAAAATACTTGCTACAGAGTGGACTCCATTAAAAATTTACCAATTATCAGATTAACCCTTTGATACCAACACGCCCCAAACCACCCCAATTCTATCACGATGAACTTGTTTTTAAATATTTATCTTTAAATAAAATATAATGTTATAGAAGAATATATTTGTTAAATATCAGCTTAATAATATGGATAGTTATTTTATTATTGGGTTGGCCAAAAAGTCCATTCGGTTTTTGTCAACATTAAACTTCAAGCACTCTAAAAGTTGTTAACTCCAGTCTGTCCCTTCAGCTTGTACATATGCTAGATACTTGATACTTAATCGTAGTTCAACACGGACTTCTGTCGAGATAGATTGTCTTTTATCTGCTTGGTATCATCTTGAAAATGGAGAACCAAAACATTATTGACACCTCATGCTTATTTATTAAAATGAAACAAACCAGGAAAGTATCAGAAACATGCAGGAAGATATGATCTGTATATGGGAAGGATGCTTTTACAGAATGTGTGTGCCAGAAGTGGTTTTCAAGATTTCTACCAGGAAATTTTTGGTTCAAGATGCACCTCACTCTGGCTGGCCAACTGAGATTAACAGCTGCAAAATAAATGAGTTTGTCAACACTAACCCCTGTCATACCATGAGGATGATACCCAAATCAAATACCCAAATCAAATGTTGAAAGCTATCTGCATCAACTTGGTTACATCAGCAGGCTCGATGTTTGGGTTTCACATCAATTGAATGAGGCTGACCTCGCCCATCTGTGAATCTTTTCAGAAACGAGAAGGAAATGAGAGAATTGTGACAGGGGTGAACAATGGATCACCTGCAACAATATGAAGTGCAAACAATCAGGGGAAAAGTGCAGTGAATAACAACAAACACCCTCTATAGCAGGATTTCACACGTAAAAGGTTATGCTTTCAATTTGGTGGAATTGGATGAGTGTTGTCTATTACGAGCTTCTTCTCACAGACATGACCATCAATTCGGGTGTGAACTACACAGTTCACCATAAAATCAAGTTTTCACATGGGAATTTAAGACGTCTCAGCTGCCCTCAACCTGGATCAGCTGGCCTGTGTGGAACCACAGAGGAAAGCATGTAACAGATGAGATATCCTGAAAAAAAAAAAGTTTCCACTGCCACCAGACCCGTATAATATAATTGTTTCTACTTTAGGCACAAGGCCAGCAATTACCCAGTGCATTACTGGTACTTTATTTTATCGACCCCGTAAGGATGAAAGGCAAAGTCAACCTTGACGGGATTTGAACTCAGATCGTAAAGAGACGTAGCTATGCTGGAAAGCACGGCGTCCGACCCTCTACCGATACTGCCCAAAAAAGTTTCCACTGCCACCAGACCTGTATAATATAATATTACATATCCATCATCATCATTAGTTCAATGGATGTTAAATGATGATAATGATGATGATGCTTGTAAAAAATGGGATGGCATCAGCTGGAAAAACTTTGATCATAGGTAGTTGTGCTCAACAAAGGTTAACCTGTTGTTAAATAACAAAAAAAAACAATTGATAATAATGAACTGATATATTTATGTATTTCTACAGTAAAAACTTCAATTTTTTTAGTTATCTTTTTGATTAGTAAAAGTGATATTTTCGTAATCAAAGATTTGAACTGGTACCAAACTTAAAAATAGTTAAATTAAAATTTGAAATTCAAATTCAAATATAAAGTGTTGGTGTCATTAAGGTTTTACATGCGCAAGCTGGATGAGGCTCAGAGCTTATGTTAGTTTCATGGGTATTATGTGACTGAGAGTACAGGACAATAGTATGTTGTGGGTCTAATTCCCAGCTGCCATTGATACTAATTTTAATCTGGGTGAACTGGATCAATGTGAAAAGAAGTGCCTTGCTCAAGGACAGTATATGTCACCCAGGCTGGAAATGAAACCTACAACCATATGATCATGAATCATATGGTTGTAGGTTTCATGCTAACCACAAGGCCACACAATTAATATTAAATACAATATATGTCAATAAACATTTTTTTTTACCTCTAATCTAATTTTATTTCAGACACTCCCATTAATTTTATTTAATGAGAACATTACATTTATCAATTTGTAATTAAAATTAAAAGAAATAAGAAACAAAAAAACTTACTAAGAAATCTACCATGGACATTTATACAGGCACAATGGGTATGTTGTTAGGGTGCTGGGCTACAAATCTTAATGCTATGTGTTCAAACTAATTACTGGCATTGGTTTCAGTCATATTAATCACTTTAGCTCAGGCAACTCAGTTGGAAATACATATCACTTTCCCATTTTGGTTGAGAAGGTAGTACAGTTGACCCTTTAGTAACAAGACTAATTTATTTCAGAACCTCATTTGTTATCACAAAAATTCGTTGCGACATCAATTAAAATATATGTATCCAAGGACAATTTGTTCAAAATCCTTAATCAATACCAAAAGTCTACACTTAAAACATTCCTCTAAGAATTAATAAAAACAAATTATCAATAAACATTGATGCGTATAGTAAAAAAAATGATGTAATAATTGTCCAATAATGTAATGGATTGCAAGAATAAACAGACACAAAGAAACTTAGCTTTCAATTTAGTGTGTTGATAAATTCTGGTTTGTCCTACTCATTACATACTATTAACAGAAGCATGTGAATAAAAGAAAATCATTCAATGTAACATTTAGGATAACCACACCCATACACATGCACCCAGAATTAGCATAAGTGAATCTAAACAACTTTCCATTACCTTCATTTTTAATTCTTTATTTTTCTATGGAAATCATTCATTGACATTATTTCATTCATTACCATGATTTTTATTATCACGATTTTTATTACCATGATGTTCATTAACAAAGAGTCAATTATATTAGAAAGGGTAGCTGGTTACAAGCTAAAATTTAACCAATTATCTGAACAGAAAAATGCATATTTCTCAAAATGAAGAGAATTTTATAAATTGAACATTTAAATGTTACACATCAATATAATCGAGCAAGAAGACTAATGACACTTCTAGAAACAATAGCACAGGTTTGACAGTGTGGTTAAAATGTTTGCTTTGCCTCCACATGATCTTGGGTTCGAGCCTACTGCATGGCACCATAGGCTAGTAGTGCCTTCTACTGTAACCTCAAATTGACCAATACCACAATAGCTTGTGAATGGAATTTGGTAAATAGAAGCTGGGGAAAAGTTCATTGTCTGTATGTGCATGTGTACATACATATATCTATATATACATGGAGGCACATGGCTTAGTGGTTAGAGTATTAGCTTTGCAATCGAAAGGTTGTGAGTTCAATTCTCAGACCAGGTGATGTGTTGTTTCCTTGAGCAAGACACTTTATTTCACATTGCTCCAGTTTACTCAGCTGTAGAAATGATATGATAGGGTCTGAGGTCCCTATCATCCCACTGCAAAGTGGTCGTGGAGGTGTCATGGCAAAAAAGCACCCCACACTCACTGTAAATGAGGTTGGTGTTAGGAAGGGCATCCAGCTGTAGAAATCAAGCTAGAATCAGTTCCCGTCCCACCCTTGTAAGCAGGGAAAAGCGGACGTAAAATGATGATGATGATGAATATACATACATATACAGAGTTTCTCAGTTCTTTAAGGAGACATCTTTTAATAGGTCTAACCTTTTTTTCTAATCTGTTCTGATTAACATTTCCTTTTAGATAAATGATGACAGACATCAAGCTAACTCAGCAAATTAAAAGGCATGCTGAAATCATTGACTTAACCCTTTAGCATTTACATTACTCTATATATACTATTATATTTTCGTTTAAAGGCTTTATCTTGCATAATTATTTCACATAATATTGAATCTATGAGATTTTGATATTATTTATTTTGAGGACAATACACTAACATCAATATGAGTGGACAGTTATGGCTGGTTTCAACAGAAAGAGATGAAAGAATGCTGGCCAGATATGGCCAGTTTAAATGCTAAATGGTTAAAGGTAGAGCATTGTGATTTAGAGATTGCTCTTTTCCTGAAAGTTTCACAGCTGTTTGTTGTCAAAAAGTTGGAAGTCACTGACATGTAGTAACCACGCATGTTAAAGGTCTTAATACCACCAGAACACCTTACTTTGAACGAAAGGTGCTGAAATTGCCCACAAAAAATATACCAAATATTACATTGGGTTTATAGCGAAGTTAGTGATATTACATTTAGTTTAACCAATATTATCCAACTGGTTTACATGCTTTCCAGGCCATCTGTGCCGTTAACATTGTTTTTAAATATTGCTCTTTTACTCTTGACATTGTAATAGTCAAATTTGAAACTATATAAATTTTAATGTTGTAATTAAGCTTGGTATTTTATTAGTAAATTTTAAAAATGCAAGAATCTTAGCAGTAGTCATAAAATAGGAATTGACTGGTGGTAGGTGGCAGTACATGGTGTAATAAATATTTTTCTAGGGTGGATTTGTCTCTTACAGCCTCTCGTCTCATTCCTACATCATCTTTTATGTGAGGTCTAACATTCTGAGATCTGACTCCATCATGATTTAGTTAACGACAAACACTGTACTTTATCAATATGTCATCTTTATACCCATCTTTACATCCATTCACATCCCATGACCCCACCAGATCATTTAGTTCTTCTGTCTCTTAATATTAATAGCTTTCTGTTCTTGAAGAACATTTGTGCATTCAATGTATCAAACCCAACTTTGGAAATTGTCCACATTCAATGTCTATGTTTCATTACCATGCAATAAATGTCTTTTTACATATGCTTCATACCGTGTGCCTTTTATATTGAAAGAAAGACCTTTTGTTGCTCCTTTATCTTCTACAATTCTGTTGCACTACAACTACTATAGTACTAATTATGTCACCTATAAACTATTCACTATGTCTAGTGAGATATCTCAGCAGTTCATTGGCTTCATTTCATAGGTACCTATTTTAATGATAATTCTTGCACAACCATCACATGTAAAGCTCTGCTCCCCTGTATCATGTTATTTGTATTTAGCATACAGTATTGAGTTTCCTATAACTGCTTCCACATTAATCAATGTATGTTCTGACATGACACTTTATTTTGTTTTCTATGTTTCTAATTAGTTCTCTGGTTGTTGTCATTTTGCACTTATATATTCTTCATATATTCGAAACCTTTATATATTTAAGCCTTTTGGTTCATATATTATTCATATATTAATTTGAAATTTAGATTGCATGAATATTTAAATTAATAGTACATCATTTCAAAACAAGTTTTTATTTATATAAGAGACAGTTCAATATGCATTTCTATAAAATACTTACTGATCACTATTATAACAAGTCAAACTTAAAAATACAGCTTGTATCTGACTGTATGAATTGCTTTAGATATGTAATAATTACTTCAATATATATTTATCTTTTATTATGTTGTCTGAAGCAAATAGAACTTGACAAGAATGTATAGTGGCCTGTCACGGATATCCTTTTAAAAACATATATTCTAAATTTATTTTAAAGGTCAAATTATCAATAATTTATTTATTATTGGTATAGTAAAGTTAGAACCTAATTCACTTTCTCCAAAAATTATATTCATAGCATTGCCATTTACTAAAATATAAGTCTTCATTTTAATCAAATCTTAGTAAGACAGAAGCAAAGAAAATAATACTAATTCTGTTTTTTGTAGAATTGATAAAAATAAAAGATAAAATGATTTCAAAAGGCAATGTTGTTTTTAGAATTAAAAAAAGAAGCTAAAGTCTAACAGAAGGGAGAAAATGTCATTTAACAAATATGATTGATTATTGTGCTTAACCTTAAACCAAAAGGTGGGAATTGTTGGAGTGTATCTCCATGACAATGCCAAAGTATGAATAATAATGTTTTAAATATAACATTGCAGACAGCAGGAGACAAACATGAATAAGTCTTGATGGCAAGGGTGATGGTATTTCTGCTGCAGCTTATTAATATTACTGGTGGGGGTTGTGATGGTGCTGGTGTTGATGATGATGATAATGATTACAACAATGATAACAACAATGATGATGATGATGATGATGATGATGATTATAATGGTAATGATGATGATGATAATGGTGATGCTTTAACTTCATCAAGAGAGAATTGTTTTTTTTTACAATTACAAATATTTTAATCCAAATCAAACCCTAAATGGAATTTTCCTGTGAAGATATCAACTAATCTCTGAAAGTCACTGCCATTTCTCTCTCTTGCTATTTTGCCAAATGAGGGTAGTGGAACCTGGAGATTCAGTGTTTCAACTAGAGAATCCTGCTGTGTTTGTAAAAGAATACAAATACTATTTTGACTATTGTTAATGTTCTGCTATTGTTGTTTAATCAGTTCTATTCAAGTATTACCTATGGCATAAGTTCCTGCACTTTAGATATAAGATATCTTCCTTGTTAATATTAGTGGAACTACATTACATGATGAGCATGTGATCATTGAAAACTTAGCATGGGGTATATTATGTATATTATCTTTTGTGACATTAATGGAGAATGTATTTTTAATCCCTTCTGGTCAAAACTTTGCACAGGAAGAAGTTATCAAACTACAAACATCTTAAAATGAAAATAAATAGCTATGAAAATGAAAACAGTAGCAATGATAATTGGAGCGGAATATTGATAATATAGAAAAATCCTAAAAATGTATTCATTACACTCTCTGTCCACCACATATGATATACAACTATACACTACCCTATACAATCACCATCCAATAAAATAACACAATTCATGCAACACTTTTTCTATACAATCACTGCTCAATAATATAACGCAACTAAGACAGCACATACAATACACAGTCACCACACAATACTGTAACACATAACATAATTAACAAACTGACCAAACACTAAATTTGCTCCAGAAACAACAAAACAAATGTCATAATAAGGCAAAATAGATGTAGCATATAAACACAATTCTACTTTGGAAAAAGGCAATACTACACTCAATTCTGGAAGGTGCATTTAGTGATGCAGTAGAAACTTATATGAAACAGTTGAATACATGAAAATAATGATGATGATGATGATGGTGATGACAACGATCTGAGAGCAATTTCATGCATGATTTTTCAAACATACAAAACAAGAAATGGTGAAAGGAACTAACAGTGACATGTGGGGGTTAATAAAGAAGTTATTTATTTAAACAAAACAAGAGAAAGGGTGAAATATGCAATAAATGTAAGAATAAAAAATAAATTTCTTAGATAGGCACAAGGTCATAAATTTGAAGAAAGGGGTTATTCCAATTCCAATACTTGACTGATACTCTATTTTATTGACCCCAAAGAGATAAATGGCAAATTTGACCCAAATGGGATTTGAACTCAGAACATTGAGTTAACACAACTAATACATGCTGCATGTCTGAAAAGTTAAAATCTAAATTGAAAACAGACCTCCAGAATACCATGTTAAAATGATGGCAAGAAAATCCCTTATATGGTCAATACCCCAAAAAGCTGAATAGAGAGGACATGAACAAGCAAAACTCTCATAGCTGGTTGTGAAGCACTGGACTAAAAGCTGAGACTGAAGGATTGCTAATCAAAGGACATGATCAAAGCCTCCCAGAAACCACCAGTCGTACATAATGAAGCAGTACACAGTAAGTAAATGTACAATATGTGGAGGAGAGGAAGAAACAATTTACTACATTATCTCTGCTGAGTCTTAGCCAAAAAGGAATATGTCCATAGAAATGGTAGAGTTGGTATTTATATACACTGGAGGTTATACCAATACTATAAAATCCCAACAGAAAAAATGATGGTACAGATGCATGCCAGAAAAGATGTCATGGAATGACAAAGCAACCATACTCTGGGATATGCCAATACACACAGGGCGATCAAAGACAACTGACCCAATATTATTGTCAAAGCTTCTAGGGCAAGTGCCCTCTCCCAGATGTCCTCCCTCATTATTACAGGCATATGCTCAGGGCAGGCCCATTCACATGTGCCATTCTTGCTTCTCTCCCCCACCTTTCAACAATCTGGCTGGAAAGCAGCACTTCCCTCTCCATCTTGATTTTCCTTTTCAGGTGAAACCTGAAAAAACTAATGAGAGTGTCACCAAAGTGGAAAGTGCCCATCTTCAACCCTTTCAGACACGTCCACCATACAACCTCTTTCACCATGGTCACCTTCCTTGCTAAAGGAGGGTGGACTCAGCTAATAGCCAGGTCCATCCTACATGCAACAGCAGATGTTTGACATATACCCACAAGTTAGTGATACTTGGACAATCAACAAGTGCATGCAGGATGGTCTCATTACCCTGTGCACATCTCAGACAGGCCTAGCAGATGGCACTTCCATGCCTGTAAAGTTTATTTTCCACTGATTCCAAAGCCTGGTTGGCAAAGGACAGTGAGTGCTTGCAGATATTCCAATTTCCAAGAATTTCCTCTCCATCTCTTGGCCCATCAAGGAACAATCATACTGCTACTGTTATTTAACATTGCTGTGATATTAGTTTCTAATATCATTAGTGTTTACAATAACGTTGAAAATGATGTTATATATATGTTTTATATTACTTCTTTTACAAATGCATAGGAAGCAGTTTAGAAAGTGGAGTATTAGATTTAAAGTATATTTAGTTTTATCTTTCTGCTAAAATGTTTCATATTTTTGAGTCGTCTAGGGTTAATATAATAACCTGGGTTATATTAATCAATTATACAACTTTCTTTTACAGAAAAAAAAAATAAAGGTGGCCTTGAGTCAAAATACATCAATATTACTAATGTTGATGATATAAATATTATTCATGATGATAAGGCTGTCACTGTTAATAACAAGCTGATATCAATACTATTCATACTGGTAATAATTACCACAAATTATAAAGTGATAATTGATTTTTATTATTAGTGTTAATGTCAGTATTGTATCACTGATAGTGATGGCAGTGTTGATTTGGTTTTAAATACCAAGTTGCTACATGAAAGTAAAAATAGGGAAACATTTCTTACAATTCCAACTGTACTTAAAAGTTTAAAAGAGTCTTAGGTGGATTTGATTTACAGGCAGCATAAAGACATTTATGGAAGTGAGCAGTTGGCATCAATTTCAATATTATTCACACGTTTTGAAACATGTTACAATTTGATGCAGCTCTATGTAGTGTATCTATATATAAATATATATTTGATGTAATATTATACAACTATCTCATTGTCACAGCAATTGCACAGACATGATGGTAACATCAGATTTCAGACATGATCTATAAGTATTGGTTTCCTGAAATTCATACAAGTGTGAAATGGAATTCGATTATTTCTTTCTCAAAATATCTCCGACGATTTCTTTAGAATAATGATATTGAAGAAATTGAGTATATTTTGGTAGGTCAGTATAATAGAATAGTTGAAAGTTGTTTTGAATCATTGGAACGAGCTTCAGTATTCCTTCTTTTACACAGAGAGAAAATTTACACTTTAGATTGGTCATAACATTTATCAGAAAGTTCCATTATTTTTAGTTATACTTAATTATAATTCTTTATATCATTTTCAAAGAATGGACAAACAAATAGGCTTTCTATTTTCTTCCTGAGTGTTGAGAATCAAATTTCTCCCTAAAGTTAATGTTCAAGGTGAAATAAAAGGAGAAATACAATTCAAGGTAGTAAAAAATCTGTTTTGCTTTGTTTTGAAAAGAGAGTGGGGATTACACCAAAACTCTAAAAAAAAAAAAATACATGATTAGAAAGTTAGTTTTTATTTGCATCTGACAACAGCAAAACTTAGATTAGATAAGTTCATTGCATAAATCTAAACTATAATAAAGTAAGAAGCGCAGGACTGCGTACAGTTTATCATTTTTTTCCCCTTAGTAAAATAAGTTAGATTACTTTGAATAAATAATGAATGAATATTACATAATTTATCTACTACATTTCGTGGCTGTTCATTAAATATATTTTATTACTTATTTAAAGATTCACTTCTTTAAAATGTTCAAACGTCAACACTTCCGGTTAGCGATCGTTTAAATAAATATTCATATATTTCTGTCACTAATTTTCTTCTAATGCAGTTTATATATAATATCGTCTTTTTTTTAATGTATCATGGATTATGTTACTGATTACATAAGAGAGTGTAACACAGTTTTCGTTCAATTTCTGTGTATATTGTCAATTACGATTTTATTTGACGTATCATATCTACATGCATGTATACTTGCGTATAATATCAATATACACACTACACATGCTAGCAGAAAACCACCTGAAGGGTGGTGGTTTTTCTGCTAGTTTTCATAATGGAAGTAGGAAGTATGAAAAATAGTCATGGAGATTACCTAGAAAGGTCTTTCTTAATTTGATCTTTAATTTGTATTTGTTTTGGTTAATTTCTGATGCATGGAGTCAAAATTAAATATGTCAGAATAAATTAATTCTTTCTATCATCAGTATAAAATATATATTGAGTAATTTCATGGTTCTTGTGTGTGTATGTGTTTCCATTATATGATTTCTATTAAACTAATCACACCAATAAGAAAATTATTGATCTAATTCTGCTGATAAATAATATTTTAGCTATAAAAATGCATTTATGAAATATAAATTGAATGAACATATTCATTCTAGTAATTCCTTGAGAATATTTTATGCAAAATATTTTAATTGTCTATTTGGCAAGTAACCAACAAGACACATTTGAAGTAAGATGGTTTTACAGTTTAATTGAATTTCATTTGATTTCTGCTGAATAAAAGTGTTTCTAATTTCATTTCATGTAAGTGATGAGGTCTAAGAGTTACACAAGAGAATTGTTAATGATTAAAAATGTTTGGTCTGATAACTAACAGAAAGCTGCATATATGTACATATACAATAGTGCAGCTGTATAGCTACACTCATACACACATGCACTCACACATACATACACACATCCACACATACATGCATACACATATACATACAAAAATACATACATACATACTTACATACAAAAATACAAACATATATACACAGATACAAACACTCTCTCACACATATATATTGTTCAGCTTCTTTATCTGATTTCATTCTACTTTTAGTAGTATTGAGTATTTTGTAAACATTGTACTTAAGCTACATTACTACTACTACTACTACTACTACTACAACTATACTGCCACTGCTGCTGCTACTCTAATTGTCATTTCTTATTTTGTTATGTACTGTTAATTCAATTTAGTGAGGTATTCTTATTGTTATTGCTTATCTCACCTTTTATTCAATGTATTGGTTCTTGTTTTTGCTTTCTTCTGTACTTTGCATTGGTTCTTGTGGTCAATAAAATAAATTATTCCTATAATTATGTGGTGATCAAAAGCATTTCGTTTTTAGCTAACCTCACTTATTTCACATGCTTTTAAAGTGATTTTACATAGCCTTTAAACCAGAACCTTGTTTTGTGCTGAGGCAGTAGCATACCTAAGTGGGGATGATGGAGACAGCCTTAGCACTTCTTTGGAAGCAGTACTTTTGGTATACTACATTATTTGGGGGTGGGGTGTAAAGGAACTCATAGACTGCTCTAAGTATCACAAACTCGAACTACACTACAGTGCTCTATTCACTTTCCACATATAAGATAACCGTACCGATTCAGCTTCAGGATCTTCTGATTATTTATTCATATAAAGTGCTTGTTGCAACATGGTGCTTATGTGCCATTGTTTCAAAAGGGTTTTCAGAGTATGTCTTAAACATCACTGATGACTGTGCATAATGTTTGTAAAGGACTATCTCACAGGAGAAGTCAATAGTATTGCACCTGTGGTGTCATATTAGATGAAGCAGAAGTTACAAAAACCATTAAGCAATTGCCCTGTGGCAACACTATACTAACAGATATCTACAAATATGGATGACCCATTCTGCATTTTAGATGCAGTAGCTACACCAATCTTTCCAGAACCAAATAAAACTTTTACAGGAAATCGAAGATGATTCAGCAGACCACATTACAAGCAGAAAATTGAACAGACAGTTCTGTGAAATCCCACTGACATTTCCCTGCTCTTTGCTGGGACGTTCCTTGCCAAATTTCAGCTGAATTGCCTCATCAAACACATTGAAACGTCCCTGCTTCCAGAAAGCCAATGCTATTTCTGTGTGAGACATGGCATTGTTGACATGGTATTTGCTGTGAAACAACCACAGGAGGAAAACCAAGAACAACCCCCAACACTATAATATATTTGTTGATCTAACCAAGGAATTTATAACAGTAAGACATAAAGATCTATAGAATATTATGAGTTTGGTTGCTCAGCAAAATTTACCAACATTATCAGACAATTTCATAACAGCATGATAACTTATGTCCTCTATGATAATGAAGCCTTGACAAACTTTCCTGTCAGCAATGATTTGGAACACAAGTGTATATTGGCATCAAAATTGTTTAGTATGATGTTCCTGGCAAACACACTGATGTCTTCAGGGAAAATCCTTTTCCAAGTGTTCAAAGCTGTTACAGCATGGATGTTAGATTTCACAACCCTTACACATCTGAAAGCAGTCACTCAAGTCCAAGCCATGAATATTTGCAACCTTCTCTTTGCAGATTATGTACTTAATGCCAAGACTGCCACTAGCATGCAAATCTCTTAGCTGCCAGCAACAATCTTAGCCTGACTAATAATTGAAGTTCTGTAACAACCCTTACCAAATCACGAGTACTACAAGTAAAAAACAACACACACTCACATATATATATATATGTATATATATTTCATCATCATCATCTCCATTTAACATCCATTTATACATGCTGGCATGGGTTAGACAAGTTATCCTGTTGCGAGCAATGTCAGTTCAGGTGACCATGTCTTGCTCATACAGAACTGATTTTAGCTTAGTTTCTACAGCTGGATGCACTTCCTATACATATATGCTATGTACACACATGGGACAATTCAGCATAGTTATTGTCTACAAAATGTCACTCACAAGGCATTGGTGTAACGGTTAGCACAGTTACCTTCCAAGCAATTGATCCAGGTTTGACTCCTGGCTAACACAGGTTTTCATTTTCAATTATTTCCAACATTACTTGTTCAATAAATAAACATATTGACCTGAGTCTTATGCAGTGGAACTGAACCAAATACCACATGGTTGTAAAGCAAACTTCTTAACAACACCATGTATATGCCTATCTATTTCTAATCACTATTTTCAGTGAATGGATTAAAATCAACCATAATAATATGCCATGTGTATTTGTATATTTATACATATCTCCATCTACAAAACATTTACACACATGAACGTACATACACATATACTCACACATACATATATATATATATACATAATATTTCCTATGAAAATGCACAGATACATATATAAAAAATATAGACACATAAACACTAGACAGATACATAATCTCCATCATCATCACTTAACATCCCTGCTAACAAGAGTTGGACATATTAATCAAATGCACACACACACACATTCACAAACACACATATACATATACATAATCACACAGCATCATGCTTTAAAATTTATTTTCCCTGCTGGGGATGGGTTGTGAAAGACCAAGTCAGCAGCTAATCAATGCCACTGACCTCTCAAAGAGGTCAGGGGTTGCATCTCATTTACCTACATTTCTGTACTTTACAGAGTTCACAAACAGAGTTTTATCATGGCCGCAGTACCAGGGAGGTGTCATGTTATTGACATAATTAAATAGCTCTCTCATCCTAGGTTTGGAAAATTTTCTATGGTTGGATGCCCTTCCAAACTTTACATTGCACTGGATATGATTTTTTGGTGTACCAGAAATAGAGAGATTGTTTGTCATTGATTTAACTCAAGAGGTCTTGCTACCCTATGGGCTGGCGATGACTTTGGATAGAGTGGGGAGATGCAATGATAATAGGAACATATATTCGGGAGCTATGACTATTGTAGTGGGATTTAACAGAGCGATGTAAGGGAAAATGAGGGTTGAGGGCAATCCTGGATAGAATGGATTGGTTGACATTGATGTTGGGGATGGTTTCTTCATCCTCCTTGTTTAACATCTCTTTTCCTTACTAGCAAAGTTTATCATACACTGGTCAATACTCAAATGCAACTTCTGACCTTCCAGTGGGCTGGGAGTTTGGCATACAATCTTTCACTCTACTGCATGCATTTTATTATGGCAACAAAATGAGGGAAAATATTATGTTTTATTCATGGAATAAGAGCCTTCCAAACACTTTGAATGGCAGGTCTTCTATGGCTGGGTGCCCTTCCTATTACCAATCATTTTAACAGAGTGTGTGTGATCATTTATAAAGTAGATCACCTACACTAGGGGTGGGATGGGGGTGCCATGTCTTACAGCTAAAGAGTCCTCTCAACAATACATTCATTATTGACAGCATGTGTCCCATAGTACAGACTAAATCAGAAAAGAATACACATCAGTATTTTTCACAAGTCTGAGGTGTGCATCTTGATAAATAATAAATAAATCATAGTGCCAATGATATATAAATGGTAGTCGAGTTTTCATTTCAGCAAAACATCACCAGCATCTATCTTTCTTGCAACAGTTAATTAAATATCATCACTAAAATGGAAACTAGCTGATACTACAAACCATAAAGACACAGAAACAAGTAAAATGACTTTAAATATTTACAACATAAAACCAACTGGTAATAATAATATACATTAAAACTCTGTCAATATTTAAGTTATGGTTGAAACATATGGTACATGCATTGCATTACAGAGTTTGTCTGAAAACTGTGTACTGTATGAGGAATACAACATACTAAATGAGAGATATTACTGTCAACATACTTGCATATATATTGATAGACAAATAAAGACACATTTCTTAGACTGACTTTGAAATAAAAACATTTACAAAACAAAAATTGAAAAGTAGAAATAATTAGAATAACATGAATGTTACAATTAACATGAAAACACAAATACACAAATTGATAAGATAAGAATATTGTTTAAATTAAAGAAAAAACATCAAAACACACTCAACTGCATTCTTAAGTGTGATAGACATCTTCTGCAGAATTGTAATATTACATTATCAATGTATTATGTGTGGCAAATACACAGAGCATAACGTATGAACCATTGTGTATAAACTGATAGAATAAAAATATGCTAGGATTGACAATGATAATAATATTGATATCTGATTTAGGCACAAGGCCAACAATTATGGGAGAGGGGAAAGTTAATTAAATCGACTCCAGTGCATTACTGGTACTTTGTTTTATCGACCTCATAAGGATGAAAGGCAAAGTTAAACTTGGCAGGATTTGAACTCAGATCATAAAGGGGCATAACTCTATGCTATAAAGCCTGTTGTCCGATGCTCTACCGATACTGCTAATTCACCGCCCTGATAATAATATTGATGATAATTATGATGACATAGATGTCACCATATGATTATGATCAGTGTGATATTTACAAATAAATGGAGGAAGAGTAAGAATAGAAAAATAGCCTCCATATTTATAGGAGCTCTAAAGGAATACACTCCCAACCAGGTTATATGTTATGTGATAGTCCCATAACTCCTGATGGAAGTGTAGGGGCACTGTAATGGCATACTGCATTTCTTGGCCATTTTAAGCCTGGCAGAGCCCATCCCTCTCCAAGTTTGAACAGAGCAGATTTCTTCCAGAGAAGGATTGAGAGTGAGAGAGAGAAAGTGATAAAGAGATATAGTGCAAGTATCAACCTCAGTACTTGACTGGTACATTTTTTTATCGACCTTGAAAGGATGAAAGGCAAAGTTGATTTCAGATTTCAAAATCATTACAAATATTTGACCTCACAAACTTTAACAATCACTCAGTCACTTTACACATAAAATATCAAAACTACATCCCAAAGACTAAGCTTCATCTCTGGCCAGTTTCTGATTTTCTACAAAATCTTAATGAAGCTCATATTGGCATAGAGCTCACTATTGGGGTGGGATTTCATGTGCTAAACACAAACTTACAAAACCACACCACAAAAGAAGGCTACTTGGTTAATTAACAAATACTAACTTCCCAATATATCATAACCACTGGTTTATGGATGAGCTGATTCTTTTCTGTCTGTTCTATTACTACTTCAATAGTGTCAGCTTCTCAAAATTACCAAGCTGAATATCACATCCATTCCTGTTTCCTGACACACTGATTCTCTTTCCACTTGTCTTAACCCTCTAGTTCATGATCTTATATTAAACGCTTAGCTCAGACATTACTTTCTAGAGCTACAACCACCTTCCTGCTCCCTTGTTCCACCTGGCATTGAACTAGAGAAGTTTAAACTGAATATCAACTATATTGATCTCACATGTTTAGATGACTTACAAAGTCCATGGGCAACCTGCCTCTTCATTGATTAATTAATATTTTAAAAAAATGACTGCTTCCTTTCCTCTTTTCAGGAACGTTCAAATAGGTATTAGTAACAGATGGTCTACAAAGGCTATGGGTGCAGCTCTTCCTCTAGATGAAAAAGAAAAAAAAAGTAAGTAGGAATTGATATATTCAACTATACATCTTTTCAGAAAAAATTTGACTTTGAGCCAAAGTCAGATATCATTATTATAAGTTTACAAGCTATAATATATCGATAAGATTGCAGATATAGAACAGTTTATAATTTACAAAACACATACATATGAGAAATACAATGAAAACTGTCATATTCAAATACCTCGACAATTTAATTTGAAAAACATTTGATAACATTTTGTTTGCATTTCTCAAACAATAGCATATTTCTGAAACAACAATCATAGTCAATATAATTGTGATTAAATATTAGGTTTGCTAGTCTAACTTCTAGTCATGAGATAAATCCTTGGGTTACTTTCACTCTAATTTAAACAGAACAAACAAGCTTACATGATAAGTAACCACTAAATAATACAAGGGTATCTTCAACATTGACAATGAAATGAGAATAATCTACTTTTCTGGTTTGAATAAAAAGTTTAGTATAAGATTTTGTGAACAATACTAAATGTGACAAGCCCATGAGGATGGCCTGAGGCTAGAGTGACTGAAACCTTGTGACTACAACAACCAAGATAAGGATTTAAGTCCAAAGAAATCAGTTTACAATAGAATAGCAGTTTGGGGTAAACTGTAATAGAGGCACATATTGTTGTTTAGTTACAAGCAACTAGCAAAAGGGAAAAAATACAATAGACAAACCAAGAATAGTTGAAACAGAAAACCTATATTGAAATCATTATATATGAAGAAATGGGTAGTAAGAATTACTACCACTAATCTGCCATGGATATCAATATTTGTGAGTTTGAAATGGTTTTAAACATCATCTTCATTTAACATCTGTAAATATCCAAGAAAAGAGAAACTAGAAAAAAAATTTGAGAGCAGCACATTTTGCAAATTACAGATGTTCAAACTGATGGTCAATTGTTACCTGTCTATAGTGCAAACTTGACCAGATGAAATAAATTAGCATAGCTATAGCTTATTCTTGCCTCTGTACTGAGTGAGTAAATGACACTGATGATGGATTAAAAAAGAGACATATGTCTTATATTCTCACATGGCTACTGGCATAGCTGTGACATGATCTTAGCTTAAAATATTCATAGCAAGACTTGTATGTTTATTATACATGAACATATTCCTTCATAAACATCTCTACTATGAGCCATGCTATGTTAGTGCTACTACTAATTAATCCTAGCTGGTCAAGTTCAAACTACAAACATGAGCATTTCCAGGCAATATTTCATATGCAAAAAGGTATATAAGCTACAGCTTAATATTGTTTCAGTATTGAATCAGTAAATGCCCCCCAGTGACAGATATAAATCCAGAATCATGTGTGTTATATTCTTGCACAACTACTGAGATAGCTGCGACATGATCATGGCTTAAATATTCATAGTGAGACTCTTATGTTTATTACACATAAACATATTGTGTATGCCTTTACATATACGTGTTATCAATGTAGTTGCTGCTAAATTGAAGAAATATATTTGAAAACAACAGCAATATTAATGAAGAAATGTTTGTTATCTAACTTTGTTGAACTACAGAAAAATTCAGTTTACTACAATATATTTCATAACCTCAACATCTTTTTTCTAGGCTGTAGTACATTTCTTGAAGGAAAAAAGTTACTTCAACATTTGAAGAAGAACCATCTCCACTTAGCCAGAGGGTCTGTTTATTACCTATAAATATTCCTAGTTTTAAAATGGCCAGCATGTACTGAAGCTGATGTATCAGCAAATATTAGTGAAGAGTAGACAGGTCAAACTAAGTCAATAGAGAAACAAAGATCCTGTGAAAGATCCATCTAGAAGGTTGCCATGCACTTACAGTACTTTATCACATGATAAATGTGAGCAGAATGCTGAACTCAATTACATAATTTTATAGAGAATTAACAGAAGGAATGAGAAATGATAGTTTGGAAGATGAGTTCGATATGACTAAAAAAAGCAACAGAAACTTTTCTGACTAACCTTTAAACTCAGGATTATCAGTTTGCTCTCCTTGTCTGAAACCAGATAGCAAGACATTGCATGACAATTAGCTGATGATGTATTGCTGTAGTGGGCTTTTAAAACAGTGTCTGATGATTTTAAGCAATGCCTCTTGGTTGTCAGACTTCAGAAGGATGTCACTGGTTTCCTTTGTTTCCTCTGTAGAGCAGAACTAATTAATCTCAATGTAAAAATCGATTATACTGCTAATGTTTCAGCCAGACAGAGACAAACTCAATAAATGAGTGTATTTATTCCTTATTACTATTGACAAGGACGCTATATAACCAGCATGTGTTTGATTGGGTGAGGCTTAAGACACACAAGACCCATTTTTGAAGCTTTTAAGAAAGAGATGCCTTGAATTAAAAACATCTAATCTCTTCTCAAAAATATATCTATGAAAATTGGGGGAGGGGTGTGACCAACTTAGTATTGGTTAATGAGTCAAAATCAAGGATAAAAGGTATAAGATTAAGTGGGTCATAAGTTGCTTATTAATGTACACAACTCCATTGAAGTATTTCCTTGATAAATACAGTAGTGCAGGAAAATAAGATATAATTGTAAATATTTTAATTGCTTAAAATCTTTCTTTAGAAATGTATTTCTCTTTTATGTCTTTGTTTCCTTTGATAAAGTCTAGAATAATGACATCCTAATCCTCATTATGATTATAAAATGCAGTGGCAGAATCATTAAAGTGGCAGATAAGAGAATTGGTAGATTGGCTGATGATAGAATCAATATAGTGGTGGACAAAATTCCTTGTAGTATTTTGTCATGCTCAAGGGTGGTGGATTGGCAGTATTGGTAGAATGTCTGACAACATGTTTTATGGCATAGAGTTATGCCCTTTTATGATCTGAGTTCAGATCCTGCCAAGGTTAGCTTTGATTTCATCCTTACGGGGTCGATAAAATAAAGTACCAGTAATGCACTCAGGGCGGTTTAATCGATTTTCTCCTTCCTCAAAATTGTAGGCCAATATTTTATCATGTTCATTTATATTTAAAGTTCAAATCTTGTTGTTCTTTCTCAGGGTTAGAAAGCATTATCACTAATGTACTAGTTGTGGATTGGTAGAAACTGTAGCATGCCAGGAAAGAGGCAATACAATATTTAGTTACCCCTTTTTGCTTTATGGGTTAAAAATTTGTCATGTGCAACTTTATCTTTCATCCTTCAAAAGGTCAATAATACATGTAGTAGTCAAAACAAGAACTGGAGTCAAATATAATTAAGTGCTTCCTTTTGGCAAATTTAGAAATAATAATGGTTATTATGGATGACAAAAGTGGTGAGGCTGAATTAAATATAAGTAATTTGAAGAGATCCTTGAAGAATGATATTAATCCAAAGATTCTGCTTGTTTAATAAAATTTCTGCTTGTTTAATATTTTCATTAGTCTGCCATAGAATTTAAATGCATATTTCCACAAGCAGGTGCAGTAGGAGATTAAAATTAAGTCATTATTATCAGCTTATTGTTATCAACTAGGAGTTTGCTGTACTACAAGAAATTGCTTTAACTTATTCTAACCAGACTCGAAGCAGAGTTTTTGTAAGGTATTCTATTCAAAGTGTAATGACAAAATTAAAAAAAAAATGTTGTTGCTGCAGATGTTGACTAGCTAAATTAATCTTATTTCAAAAATATCATCCATGTAGAAAATATTGTATTTGACAACAATGATTGGTTCTCAAAGCTATTTGTGAGAGGAAAATATCACAATAGCTGTGAGTTGAAAAAGAGAGCAGTGCAGGCATTACTATTTTAGAAGTAATCTGAGTTTTATCTGCATGAAGAAGCATTCATACACATTCTTTTCATTTACATGACAACGTAGCAACAAAGCAAAACAAAAATTACAGAACACATTTGACTTCTTGAAACGACATACTTTGCCAAAAAGGTTTTGATATTCTATATTTACAGGGCTCTACATAAGAGACTTGAAGGCCAGCTTTTGGCTCTAGAGTCACAATGTTACATGGATGTGAAGTAAATCTCTGCCTAACTATTATTTAACTAACCCTCAATATCTGAATTTTAAAAAACGATTGAATTAATTAATGAGTGTATATTATTCATGCCTTTGAGTCCATCCTCTCCAACACTCTGGATATTAATCAATCATTTTTTAATCATATTAATTTTACATACTAAAAAGGTTGAGAGTGTTAAAGAAAGTTATATAATTACTTATGATTATAAACTTTATACATAAACGACCTCTTATCTGCTAACCCCAAAAATGAAATGGAACCTAGTTAGCAGTTTGGTAGATTTAGAGATACAAATGAGTAGTAGAAGGGATTGAACTCCTAATCCTGTAGTCAGTGAAAGAACATCTTAGTGTTACAGATATTACACCTCCCTGGACACATGTCTATCTTATTACAACTTCTGTAGATGGTTCCAAAGAATATACTTTCATACTATTGTAGAGGCACAACAGGCCCCAAGTAAAGATCGAATTATCAGAATATTTGTTAAATGTCTTGGAGTCCATGTGGAGTCAGTCAAAATATCTTAATTATTTCATTACCATATTTCGAATGAAAGACACTGTCTAATGATTTTCAAATAATTTAAAAGTTAATATAAAATTTAGAGGGATTTAGTAATATAACTAACATGTACATTATTTAGCTGATGTTTGGATCATAACTAAACAAAGGTTCTTCCATAAAATTATGAATGCTTTCAGATAAATATCAACACTTTAAAATAAACAGTTATGTGTCATAGAACCAAATGCAGTTTCAGGTGGCTTGGTATCAAAAAGGTTAATTGTTTCTATGATAGATTTAGCCTATTAGAGACCCTCCAGTGAAATGAAAACACAATAGAGAATTGCTTTTCTTTGACTGTTCAACAGTCAAAACTATGAATCACCAGCTGGTTTTCTTTTTATTGGTTTTCCTTTGTTGCTTAGATGATTTGAGAAATAACACAAAGAATAAAGTGAACAGATTTGACACAGATAAAAAGTAATAATATAATGGTTTCAGGATTCTCATCATCATCATCACCCTCTTCATCATTATTGTTAGCTGTATATCTGATTTTCTTTGACGATATGGGTAAGATGTGTCTAACAAGCAATAGCTGTCAGCATCATCTTTTGGAAAAGGTCAGTGTTCTTAAAACTTCTCTGACAGCATTCTAGTTCTTGTATGTATCTTGTAACCATTGTTTCTGCATTTAGCAGGGCTTCTACATACACTTTATTTATATGAAACTTTGGCAAGAATCTTTATTATGAATATCGGCAACAGTGATAATCAGTTCCTAGGATTAGAAACCTATTCCACTCTGTGTTTGATTGAATCACTACAAGTGAAATGACATGAAATAAAACTAACAAACTGTGTTTATTGTATGAATGTTTTCTTCTCAGGTTTCATGTCCTCATCATCCCAAGTAATTTGATCCTCTATTTTACTTTATTTTCTTCAACATATTCCTACTTTCAGAATATTTGTTTTTCCATACCGAAATAATCTAACACAAGAAATCTTTGTTGATTGTTAGTTTCATTTTGATTTTGTTCTCTTTGATTCATTTTCTAATCATTCAACTCTTGATAAGATATCCTATTGGATCACAGTTGATTCCTTTTTCATTGCAGCCCAGAATACTAAGTATTGCCAAAATACATACTATCTTGCTTGAAAATAGTATATAGTGTCAAACTATTTCTTGTAAAATATATCATTAATACAAAAATGTAAACAATTTATGAAGTAACTTCTAAGATTTTAATGTAAATAATATTATGCATCATAAAAAAATTCATTTGAAGAAGGCAAAAATGAGCAGATCAAGAGAAGGCTATGGTCATTCCTTTTTTTTTAATCCCAGGAGCTAATTCACTTTGAATGGGTTCCTGAGTGCCAAGCTGTCAATATTACCTGGAAGATCAGAAAAGGTTCAGAGAGAGGATGTGGAAAGAGAGGCTATAGTGGTGGAACATCGGAGAGTGGTGGTTCGATAAGGACAATGTGCTATGCTACAAGTCAATGCCGGTAACCACCTTGATGAACAACAGGGGAATGAAAGTGGTACAACACCCACCCTACATCCCTGACCTGGTTCAATGAGACATTTTCCTGTTCCTATGCATAAAAGACAGCCCCAGGGAATCAGATTTGAGACAACAAATGAGCTGAAGGAGGATCAGTGAATTTCTTGATTGGACTGTATAAGAACTCGGAGGATGTCTTCCATGAGCGGGAAAGCTGCCTGCACAACTGTGAGGAAGTGAGATGTCATTGTTTTAAAGGAGACAAAGTTTTGTAAGCTTATAAAAATAAATAATGTTGCTTCTGAAATTTTCTCATTAATTATAGAAGATACCTTGTATTAATATGCAATAAGTCAGCTCAAAAGTGACACAGAGGAGACTGAGGTTAGCTGGACATGCTCACCGACATCCAGAATTGACATTGCACTCAGTGCTCCTTTGGGAGCCCCTACATGGACACACTAGAAGAGGAAGACCAAGGTTAACGTATGTTGATGCCCTAAGGACAGACACTGGTCTGTTGGAGATGCAGGACATGGCAGCGATGATGAGGGACAGAGACCGCTGGAGAGAACTCGTCCATGGATCTCGGGAATTTTACCCGCCTTAGATAGAGATAGATTGTTTAATATCATATATCTCCAATACTTAATGTACTCATACAATAATGATATCTTGTGTCCTACATTTTTGATAATGTTTATACTAAGCACTTTTGTTACTGCTGTTATATACATTTGTAATATTATTTGTTGCCTTGTATTTATAGTGCTGTTTGTTCTCACACATTTGTTACATTTTCTCTTATCATACATCTGTTATACTATCCAGTGTTATACGATACATTATCTAGTTTCTTTCATTGGAAGTTTAGATCGAATAAGATGTTGGGCTACAAGCTTATAGGTGATAAGTTCAAGATTGCTGTTTGTGTTTCATTGGTGAAATATTTTGTTCTACTTTGCATCTATTCAGCTAGCTATTGTAAACAGCTATCAGATCATATGGGAATATTACTCGAGATATGCTGGAATAGAGGGGCATTTATATATCATTTGAATCACTTGCTCTCAAGTGTTTTCTAAGACTTTAGTTTATATCTTTTATGCATCAGCAGTAGTGACTTTTTATGCATATATTTTAGCTTCTGGTTAAACCTAATCAAGCAGACATAAGGATATTGAAATTCTAACACAACCATTGCATCTTTTATTCAGACAGTGTTCTAGGACTAAATTATCCAATGTTTCCTTCTTTACGATGGATGGGGTGCTATTTCTAGAAAGTCAACTGATCACATATAGGTTTTCTTGTTGATTTGTTGTCACATCTGTTATACTGTCTGTTCAATTGTTGTTGGGTTTGTTTACATTGGATGAGTGTCACTTTGACTGCTCAGTTTTCTCACCTGTTACCTGTGACGTGTTTACTTTGGAAATTGTTACCAAGTAATATTAAGAAAGATAAAATATTCTGAGTTTACAGAAAGAAAGACCCTGGATTTTTGCTACTAAAGTGTGTTTTTGGGTGTCTGAAAATCTGATTGGTTTTATTGGAGAATTTTCAAAATGGCATCAAAGAGAATTATCACCAGCTATGCATTTCTCACTTTCACTCAATAGCAGACATTTTCCAGCAGTGAAAGTTGTTGGGGTTTGATTTGGTTCAAACCTCCAGGTGGATAGAAACTGGGATGAAGTAATGAGCAGGGTAGCCACTCTCACTCCGAAAAGGGTCACATGGAAGCTATCCTCTTTTAGTGATGGCCTCTTCTTGAGGAAGAGAGAAAAGGTTGCAGAGATAACATAACCTCCATCATATATTACCACCTGACTGTCATGCCTTGCCTCAGTTCTCATTTCACTAGATTGGAGCTTCTGTTCTTTCATTTCTTATGAGAGTGATGCATTTCACTGGTCAGGCAATCTATCTGCTGCCAGAAATCTTTGTGCAGAATGCTCTTGATAACTACTGATATACAGATATATGGTGTGTCTGTGACATTTGCAAATATTCGTAGAACAGGTGTGGTTGCCTTTCATCAGATACTTCATTCTACAGCTTGTCTCATTGACTGACATGCAGTCTTAGGTCAAGCAAAATCTGAGACTGGTCACCTGACATCTGGAATGTTGTCAGACATTCACAGTAATCTTGGACAATGCAGTTGGTAGGAATTCCATATTAATGTTCTATAAGGAACTAGTGGTGGACAAGAGTGATAATGTTTTTGAGGAAACCTTAAGCATTGACCAGGATTACCTGGCTAGTCTATTCTGGGGGACTTCTAGCCCAAGTACTATGGGTAATTTCCAGAAATACTATTTCTGTCAGTACTACAGATTCAAGACAAACTCTGTAAGATGGGCCTGTCTGAGATGTGTGGGGAGTGGTGAAAACATTCTACGTCATCTTGTCCAGTGTTTATGCAGTGCTGACTTGTGGAGTTTTGTTGAGCAGCTGTTGTCACATGTAAGACTTGTCAACACCATCGTAAAGATTGCTCTACCACCTTTTTATCCAGATTGTGCAGTCTTCAACTAACTATTCAGGTATAAACCGAGACCTCACATTTTTGCAATGTTTTGGATAAGGCATCTTGTACAATTTTAAATGATTTCATCCAGTACCCATGTATACCATCTGATCCCAATATCTTCCAATCAGGCATTGATCTCAATCTTTTCATGACATCCTCATAACTGATTCCAATATACTTTTGTATCTCACCTTTCATCTTTTCTTTGGTGGGTTTAATCTATCCTGTTTGGCTTGCCTGACTGTTGTGCATAGCATCTGCTCCACAAATCTAGGTCCAGAATCTGCTAGCCTCCTCAAGATTATGGGGTATTGTAAGTGAATCTGCTTCTAGTTTTCTGTAAAATCTACTTTGGTTTATCATAAACTCCCTGCTTCTATGAACTGCTTGATTCTGTAGTCATATCTCCTTTGCCAGTTTTTGCAGTTATTCTTTGTTTCCCTTGTTCCATAACTAATGAGAAGCCTTTCCTCTTTAATTTGTAGTTATATGATTTAGTTCCTTTTTGTCTTTTTCCATCTCATATCCAACCATGCTTCTATCCTGCTAAGATCTTTCCGGATCTTTGGAATATCATTTAGAATTTTTCTTTTCTAATATGATTCATTCCTGGTCTTTTTTGTTTTCTCCTTCACTTCCATAATTTCCCCCACTACAACTGCTGCTCTTTCACCACCTTCCTGCAATGGGTTATGTCCTGTATTCATACATATTTCAATATGTCAGTAACCTGAGAAACCTCTCTTTTCAGTTCCGTTTGATCTATTATGATTAAAGATTTTGCCTGCATTTTCTCTTGACATGCATACTCTCCATTTCTACAGATTTTAATTTTCATCAACCACACTTTCTGAGCAAATTGTTCTAATTCTATTTATTAAGATTTTTTCCTCTATTTCCCATATACTGTTTTCTTTCCTATACTCAAGTACTTTCTTCCCTATACTTATAGTTATCTCCTTTTTTTTCAACTTATTCTTCTTTTCTATAGCAACAACCTATTCTTCTTTTCTACACTTGCTGCTGGTTGATGATTTTCATGAACCAAGTGTGTTTCTGCTTGTATTTGTTTTCATCTCTTTTGGAGATTTTGATACCCCAGTGCCACAAATTATTGCCACCAAAACTTCTAACTCAAGGATCTTGGGCAATGTCACACTTCCCAGATCCCTTTGATTTGTAAAATTGTTTCCATAATTGAGGATGAAAGGTATAAGGTTGTATCATCACCAAGACTTTTATTGTGACACCATTACTAGGTGGATTGCTTGCCAGAGTTTTGAGAGACTTCACCTTCCCTCATAATTTTAAGTTTTGAAATCAGAATGACCCTTCTCCTATACAGATTGCCACACAAGGCTGATGAGTTCTGTCTACCCAGAGCAGCTGGTTTTAAGGCACCAGTAACTTTCTTTGTCCCCTTCTCCTTGTCAGTTCCAATATCTCCAACTTGAGAAGGCTAGGATCTGAGCTTCATGTTGTCAGAGACTGTAAGAAGTGAAAGGCATTTGGAGCATTTTAGTTGAGAATAGATTCTCAGGCCTACTTCCCAACTGGTAATAACCTTAGATTATTACTATCATCATCATCATCATCATCATCATCATTATCATCTTCCTCAACCTCATCATCATGATTCTTTATTTATTTCTATTCCTCTGTAATACTACAAATACTTCCTATTCCTCCTGATTCTACTTATTAGTAGTTATGGCTCTATTTCAGAGCAACAAAGCAACATTAAAATCATTGATGAAATGATTCAATGTTTTTACTGACTAAATCACTGCAACAACTTTATTGATTATAGCTTGCAGATATTGTAGTATCAAGTTCTAGATTCACTTTAAATTAGATTTCATCTTGATATTGTTTGGTCTGCTGATGTTATCTAGTTATAACTATAAGCAAAGCGTGAACATGTTATCAGCATTTCACATATCTTCCCAAACTTATTAGTGTTGACCACAAAATTAAATTGATTTTTTTATGTCTTAAAGAAACCAAATTTGTCATGTAAATCTTCTCGGATGGGGTGGAGTTATAAACATAATGTGTGTTCTTTATGTCATTTCATTTTATTTTGAAGGATAGAACTGGCAGGATTTACACTGTCTGAGAGTTAGCATTAACATTTGCTCTTTGCTGTATCACAGAAAGAAAGGTTACCACAAGTATTCTTAATTTGACTGCTATCAGAATTGAACTTAACATTCATATTTCTATGCTTACCTGAAATGCCATTTTCAAACTCATCTGAGTTATCTATTTGAAAATAATAAATATAGTAAATAAAATTATTGCTACTATTATTAATAGGCTACATCATCTTTTTATTTCTGCTGTCATGGTTTGGACTGGTTGTCTAACTTATACATTCCATTTTTGGCATGGTTTCAATGGCTGGATGGCCTTCTTAATGCCAACCACTTTACATGGTGCACGGAATGCTTTTTATTGTGGTGCCAACATTATCACTTTACAGAGGAACTGGATACTTTTTATCATGGTATCAGCACTACCACTTTACATTGTACACTGGGTGCTTTTATTGTGACACCAACACTATACACTTTACAGTAGTAGTGGTCATGGTATGAATACTACTACTTTACAGAGTTTACTGGGTGCATTTTATTATGGCACCAGCACTAAAATTTTCAGAGTGGATTAGGTGCTATTTATTGTGGCACCAGCACTACTATTTATGTCTGACCTTTTGCTTGTATGTACATATTTTATTTCACAAGACTTCTCTGTGAGATTTGTTACTTTTTATTAAACAATTAACAATGTATTAATATTTTTCAGTAACCTCATTTTTATTGTGTGCTTTTCCTGCATTGCTGAACACAGTTCTGTGTGCCTTGGGTGTACAGTGTTTTGTTTGGAGTGGGGGTATTGCCAGTTTAAGACAAACTCTGGAGGCATGAAAGTGCAGTTAGATGGCTCCAGGTTCTGCAAAAGTGGCTCGAGAGTCAGGACATACACAAGGGAGGAGAGATGACATCTTGGATGAATGGAAAATATAATCTGTTGCATTACACAGAGTGATGAAACCATCCTGAATGCATTTGTCTAGAGCCCATGCATTGATTACTTGAGGAATTTTATCAAACATCTGTTGTCACATTTAGGATGAATCTGGCTGTTGGTAGACGCCATCGAAAGGCAGGCAGTTTTCCTGTTTTGTGGCTTTATGGAAAGAGGTTGTGAGGCAGATGAGGTGAAAGGACTTTTTCAAGTACTATTTGGAAAGAAAGGTGAGGGTAGAGAGTGATATGCACCACTCCACCCAGTATATTTGTTAAAAGGTGGGAGAATGTAGTGAGAATGGACTTGTAAGCTGGAATGAATTGAACAGACGGATGCATTTTCCTAGGGTGCCCTTGAAGATCAGGGTGATCTTGGATAACAATATGCTGCAATCCATTTTGTCTGACCTACTAACAACTCTACCAATCCACCGGTGGTGGATTGGTAGAGTTGTTAGTAGGTCTTTTTATTGTGATTGTTGTTGTGCATCTCAATATCACCTTGAAAAATACCTTTTGTTTGAATTTGATGTGCAGCATAGCAAAGTATACTATTAATTCCTTTCAGACCATTTTTAACCCTTTTATTAACATGTTTTTAATGAAAAACACTGCTTGATTTTAAAAGCAATCAAGAATATAGAATGATTTAATAATAAAACTAAGAGTCTCACTTTTAAAAGTTGTTTGGAACATAACTTAAAGGTTTTTTCCTACAAAAAATTATGATCAAATGTTTTTAGATAAATATAAGCAATTTAAAATAAATAGCTCAGTATTGTGGAACCAGGTGCAGTTTCAGGTGGTTTGGTAACAAATGTATTCTAAGTTTCCTCTGGAATATGAAGAAAGTATTGCTGTTACTGATGATAATTGATGAGGGATCCTCTATTGGTTTTGTTATTGAACATGTAGTTTCTCAACTGACTGAACTACCTACTCTTTTCTACCATATTTTTCAAGAAAGATAACGTGCATGGTTTTTAGATAATTTTGAATGGCTATAGCTTTCCCATTATTAAGTTAGTATTTAGATTAAGAAATGTTCTTATATAAAATTCCAATAAATATTTTTAGATAAATATAAATACTTTAACTTATAGCCTAATGCCATATAACCAGATCTAATTTGGTATCAAAAAGGTCAAATTAATGAGTGAATTGCTGAATATTCTACAAACATGTATATTCTTAATATAACTCTCAATCACCATAAACCAATATGTGACATCCCCGGTCCTTTGAATAAGAGGTCTAATCCATCTGATGGGCTTCCAATGAATTTCCATTTACTTAGTTGCACTCACAAGGCTTGGTTCAAATTGAAGCTATGATAAAAACAATTGCCCAAGATGTCATGCAATAAGATTGCTCCTGAGGTCTTATGATTTTCCTCCAAAGCCATGCCTGCATGCAAAAGTTGTCCAAGTCAATCAAAATCCTCTAGATAACGCAAGCAATTTTTCTATTAAGTGAAAACATTGAATTAAATTCTTTTACTGAGCTTATGTGATGCAGACTGCTTATTTTTAGTTTGCATTGTGCTAAATGATTGTATGATGATACACATGTTTCCTTTCTTACAAATGAGCTTATGGCAAGTTAACTTCTGAAATTATGCTTGCATTTCAACCACTTTTTAAGTAGATTGACTAAGAACAACATAAAGTAGCTTACCTGGGTGCATATAATAGAAACTCTTTTGACACTGAAAGTTATATTCTATTTCACATTACTTCAACATTTCTGAAATTCTAGACATAGTAATAACTACATAATTTAACTGCTTTTCATCTACCAATAAAGTGCTTTGACTTTTAGTAAACATCAATATTATTTTAATATTGTGAGTGATCTGAAACTGCTTTACTGATTGACTTTTGATGTATTG